>CM060894.1:109330000-109930000 GCA_030762935.1 Hymenopus coronatus | reverse complement strand
AAAATGCAATTGCTATGTGCTGGTTTTGAAACTTCAGTCTTTGCATAACCAATAGACTTAGCATCCCCCTCCCCCCCCCAAAAAAGCAAATAAAATCATTTGGCATTAATTGCATATTTAATAAAATTTTTCTATTAAGTAGTTTTTTTTCTCTCTCATAATTTACAAGTTTTTAAAATTCATTCAGAATGAAGAGAACTTCACAAGATATTTGCAAAAAATTAAAAATATATATTTCATTTGCCATGCAAAAATGGTTAATCTGTGGCATTTTAATAACAATTATTACAGCCTTTTTAGGTATTAAAAATAACAAAAAGAATATAACATGTAGTTTGGGATAGGGAAATTACTGAAAGTGTTATTGAATCCTTGAAGATGCTGAACTAAAATACCAAGTGGTATTTAACAGATTTTTCATTTTTAAGTCATACTTTTCACGGAACCTTTTGACACAGTAGGAGTCTAAAACATGTATCTGAGTTGAAATCTTGATATAAATTTTTAGGTAAGACACAATACTTCCTCTACTTACTATTGGTAAGCAGTACAGCAAAAGTATGTGAACTATGCACAAAGATTTATGGGTTCATAAATAAAAGACATGAATATGTATTTAGATAACTGATCTGTAATTCTTATAAAATATTATTTTAAATATTAGATTAATCTGTACAGTATATATATTGTGCTTAGTGAATGACTTTTATATACAATGAAATAAGAATAAAATAACTATATAAGTGACTTCTTAGACTCATATAACTATACAAATGATTAAAAATATAATCTGCTTTCAATAAGTAAATTTATTTTACATATTCAATTGAGTGCAGCTATTCTACGCATTGTAAGAAGATCTCTCAGTAGCATCTGAACAGTCTGCTTTGTCTGTGGGAAGTAGTCAGGCGCTTCATCTGTAGCAGTATCAGGATCCTGTGATTCTAATGCTGAAAAGATACACATAAAACATAAGGCTTTATTCCAAAATTATAAATTACTTATGCATGTTTTATGACACAAAGTTATATTTATTAAAAAAAAAAATGTTTACTTGTTTACTCATTGTATTTGCTGTTGTATTTGCTTCCTGTTAGTAGCTTCAATTATTATTTTAGAGATTATTCCTGTCCATTTAGGTTTTGACCATGCAACAACCCGACATTGAAAGCCATTTTCCCTTGCAATTATCATTACTTGGACATTCTGGAAACCACTACTGTTCCTACAATGTGTATTTTTTAAGTTTCTAAATAGGGTGTTATTTTCCCTGAGGAAATTAACAATTACTGTCATTGGCTTTATTAAAATGCTGTTTGTTGAATGTTTGGATTTTTGTAACATTGAAAGTAAAGCTAATTCATTTATACTAGGCATTATGAATACTGTAAAAGGACAAATAAAACAAAAAATTAAGAAAATTATAGAATCAACTCAAATATGTTTTCTGAATACCATGTGAATTTCAAACTTTGTGGGTATGGCAGTGGCAAAGCCTGGGGAAAGTTGTGCAGATTACTGCAAAGAACTGAGTTTTATTTTGTGCCAAAATTAGCTATTAATGGACTATTAGCATTCTCATTGGAAAAAAAAGTTTCTCTCCAAGACTAAAATAAAATTAGAGGACTTCCTTTCAAGTAATGTATTGGGAGCCAATGGTCAAGCAGAAAGAGAAAGGTGAGCAGCAATTTCCCTTCCTCCTGCTGCATATATACCAATATATTTTGTTTTCCCCTCTGCCCCTCTGTGCTGCCAAATGAATTTATGCACAAATTTGAATTAGGTAAAAATTTTACGATATACTAAATTAAATTTGTTGTCTTAATTAAAAATCACATCCGTAATCATCATTACAGCTACACTGTCACCATTATGTTCTAGCATTGTGCACATTCCATACATTTCTGTATTCCCCTCTCTGTCTCGTTCCCGATCAAAATGTGAACTTAAATGCAAATTCAAATTAGGTAAAATGTTTTATGTTATATTATGTTGTCCTAGTAGAACATCGCATCCGTAACAGGGGTGCATTTTGGGGTGAAGAGATTGAGGGAGCCTTTCACCTTCTTTGCATATAAAAATTAAAGGATAATGCAATTAATATTTATTTGAAAATTCTCAGTCTTACTTTTTTAGAGGCTGAGCTGATGTAATGTTTTTTCTCTGCAGTGTGCATTGCTTGACTTATTTATGCCTTGTCAGCAATAGGGTAGCTGGCACCTTGCAAGTCAGTGACCAGTTCATGACAGAATGAGAGAAGAGGTGAAATAATGCTGTGTCCACACCTGCTTGCTGCTGAGTTTGAAGAGACAGCTATGGCAACATGACGTCAATCATTCTTTTCTGCTTGCATTGTTAAACTTTAAGGGTTAGGCATGGAGGAAATATTCCATTGTGATGATAGGATGGCATCGTCACTCTTATATCTTCACCTGCACTGCATATGCTTGCTTCGGGGCCATGGGAAGAAATTTACAGCCTACATTGTCTTGCATTCCTTGATAGTGAATTGACAAGTAGTGTATGGATGTTATTTTTGTGTTTGTGAAATGAAACCAATCAACGACATAGTTTGCAATATACTTGGGCGCCGCTCTCCAGGTGGAAAGACGAGGATAGTTAAGATGTGTTAACAGTAGGATATCTACAATGCCATTAAATCTTGTATAAAAAGGAAAAGAACAGAAAATGCTATAATGTTAATTTCAAAACATTTTGCTTTTCTACATTTCTGTGGTTGGGCAGCAGTTCCACTTTAGAAAAACTATTATGTTGGCCCTGTTTCCTTTTTAACACTAATTATGTGTGGAATAAGGAGGGAATTTTGGATTTTAAGAACATTATGCAAGCTTTAAATAAGTGTAAAGATTCTATTCAACACTGAAATATAAACTACAATTGAACACTTGTTTAAAGAATAGAACTGTTTGAAATTTTGGATTCTATTTTAGTATAAATGAAAGTAAGGTTTCAGGGTTGCGCCAATTTACAATTTTTTGCTCTTATAGATACCACAAAATTTGAAAATTACCTAAAAATTTTTCTTCTTTAGCGCTCGTAAACTTACAACAATGGTATTAAAACATATTTCACAGAACTGATTGTTTAAAGAATGAACTGCATCTTTTGTATACAGATGAAGGGTATAGGTCTGTTATTACAGGGAGTGTTTTAAATTGTGCCAAGAAAATTAGGATATATTTGAGGAAACATGCACTTTATCTGCTTTAGTTTTAACAATACCATACACAAGTGCATCAGTGGAAATAAGTTTTTCATGTTTGAAAAGAATTAAATCTGTCACAAGAAACAGAATATCACAAGAAAGATTGACATATTTGCAAACATCTCTATCCAGAAGTGGCTTTTGTGTTCGCTTATAAGCATCGAGCTATTTTATGAGGACATCAAAGATAAGTTTGCTGGACTGAAAAGAAAGGAGGACTGACTTAACATATAAAAAATAAAATAGGTGAATCTTGCATCATAATTATTATTTAGCTAACTTATTATGTTTAAATTTGTTTATCATTGTTTATTAAAGCCTGCAGCCCTTCACCTTTTAAGGCATGGACTGCCACTGATTCATAATTGTTGTAACAGCTATGTTGCCACCACCACCACCATCATGTTCTACCATATATATAAAAATGAATCGCTGAAATGTGTACGCCTAACACTTCAGAACGACAGCATCAAATTGAATAATTCTTTTTTTGTTGTGTTCGTCACTGTCATGAAAAAATTTGTGGAAAAGAAAATAATTAAAAAGTACGGGAAAGAATTTAAAATCTCATAATATTAATAAAAATTGTGCCAAGCGAATTCATTTTGGTTAATAGACACCAGATGGCAGTGGTATCACGGTTATTTGTTGCTAAATGGTCGTAGTACTGCTATATTTTTCCCTCCCCAGGCAATGTTAAGGTAACGCACCAGTTTATCGACACAATGATGCAACACAGCAGTGAAATTCAAATCCATTTTTATATATTAACTGTCCTTTCTTTTCTCCTATTGTTTAAAATAAAGCACCAAAGAAGTTTTCCTGGCGACTAACAGCTAGAGTAAGTACTTATTTATATGCCACTAGATGGCAATAGTGGTATTTTCCCTCTCCATCCAATGTTAAGGTAACGCAACAGTTTATCGAGATGACACAATGCAGCAGTGTAATTCAAATACATTTTTATGTATTAACTGTCCTTTCAGTACTCCTATCGTTTAAAATAAAGAAGCTTTCCTGCCGATGAACACCTAAAATACGTACTTATTATTTACCACCAGATGGCCGTAGTACCTACTGCTCTATTTTTCTTCTTCAATGCTAAGAGAATGCATCTGGTTATGGAGACAATGATACAAGATAACTGTGAAAATCAAATGTTTCTTATGTATTAACTATCCTTCCCTTGGTCACATTGTTTAAATAAAGAAATAAGTATATTTTTGTTGTAATTCTTTGAAACGAAGAAGTTATAAACAATGCACATAACCATTAACCCTTCTTGGAATCTGAAAATAGCGGAGAAATAACTGGATCTGTTTTAGGTTTAACTTCCTATTGCAGATGTTAGGTTATTTGACGTTATGTGGTACATGAGCTAGCTAAAGAACATGAAGATACCTCGTCACCATCACACTACAATTGCGGTGCTCTTAATACATTTGATCAAGTAATATTTTGGGTGAAATGGAGAAATTAATACATAAAGCTATCGTCAAATAAAAGCTTATCAATTACCCAACCAGATCTACTTGCTCTTCGACGAACACCTAAAATACATACTTATTTATTTGCCCCCAGATGGCCGTAGTACCTACTGCTTTATTTTTCTTCTTCAATGCTAAGGGAATGCACCTGGCAATGGAGATAATGATGCAAGATAACTGTGAGAATCAAATATATTTCTTATGTATTAACTATCCTTCCCTTGGTCACATCATTTAAATAAAGAAATAAATATATTTTTGTTGTAATTCTTTAAAATGAACAGGTTATAAACTATGCACATAACCATTAACCCTTCTTGGAATCTGAAAATGGCGAAGAAATGACGGGACCCATTTTAGGTTTAACTTCCTATTGATGTGGTTATTTGACGTTAGGTGGTACATAAGCTAGATAAGGAACATGAAGATACCTGCGTTACCATCACAATTGTGGTGTTCTTATTACATTTGATCAAGAAATATTTTGGGTTAAATGGAGAAATTACATAAAGCTATCATCAAATAAAAACTTATCAATTGCCCAACCAGATCTACTTGCTCTTTAGTTACGTCATTGTTAGCCTTAAAAATGACTGTTTTGGCATAGGAGAATAAAGAAAGAGGTGGAAAACATTATGTGTAAAGGAAGGAAAGAGATTTGGAAGAAGCATGAATGTTATTGTGACTCTCCTTAATATAATTCATTACCTATGTCAGCGTTTACCCACCACACTATGGATGCGGTCCCATTACTGTTATTAAGCTGACATCCTTGCTTACCCACGCTATTAACTGCATGTCATCCTTTCTACAATACCTTATGGGTGCGCTAGTCCGTCCTTTTCACAATACCAACTATATATGCTTGACTGCGCAGATCATAGCGCTTCATTGTGCTTTTCAGATTCAAAGGCATTATTAGACATTTGCAATGGTAAATTCCTGTTGACACTTCTACTGGTCTCATTTCGTTTCCATCATATTTTTTTCACTTCATGTCAAAGGAAGAATTAATATAGAAAGTGTTTGTGCAAATTACAGAAACTATGTTTGGTTGAGCGAACGAACCATTTTAGCAGCAACTAATAAGAATGTAGATTATTTGAATATAAAACTTCAGGTTAACATTGATGGACAAATGCATTCATTTAAGTCAATCGATTCCATTACCAATCCAAATGAAGTTGTCAATTATCTTACTGAATTCCTAAAGTCATTGGATTTGCCAGGAAAACCACCACACAATTTACAGCTAAAGGTTGACTCGGTGATAATTACGCTATGCAATCTCAATCAGCCAAAATTATGCAGTGGAACAAAACTCACCGTTAAAAAAATTATGAAAAATTTGATTTAAGCTACTATAACATAGGAAAGTTCAAAGGCATGGATATTTTATTCCAAGAATACCATTGTCAACCGACTTTCCTTTTGAATTTAAGCGCCTTGTTTCCGCCGCGCCTTGCATTCACAATGACAATAAATCCCAAGGTCAATCGTTACAAGTGTGTGGAATATACCTTGAATTGTGTTTTTCGCATAGGTAGTTGTACGTTGCGTGCTCGAGAGTCGGCA
This sequence comes from Hymenopus coronatus, assembly GCA_030762935.1. Taxonomy (NCBI): domain Eukaryota; kingdom Metazoa; phylum Arthropoda; class Insecta; order Mantodea; family Hymenopodidae; genus Hymenopus; species Hymenopus coronatus. Next base: position 109,923,712 of record CM060894.1, on the reverse strand, counting down.
AACCATTGGCACTATTTGTTTTCTCTCCGAAAGGAAAATTGTACATTACAAGGCATTACAATAAAGTATTGCCAAATTATATAATTCTAATTTTACTTCATTGCATGGTCGTACTGTAACAGAAGATTTTGTCTGGGTTTTTTCCATTAGATACACCTCCCATGCGAAGCCGGGGCAGGCAGCTATTAATTGTATAATTTTGAAGCTGCTTACAGAGAAGGCATAACCAAATTGAATTAAAGTGGTACGTATTAATTCAATACCACTACATTTCCATTATCCCTTCTCCATTTTTCTCCCACCCAAAATATGAATTTTTGTGCAAATTCAAATTTGGTAAAAAATTTTATGATGTGTTATATTAGGTATATTATCTAAATAGAAAATCATGTCCATCATTGCTGTACTCCGTCTCTGCCTCTGTCACTCAGAACATGAATTTCTGCACAAATTCAAATTATTAATTTAGGTAAAACTTTTTAGAACAGTGCATTTGAGGTTGTCTTGTGTTTGGATAAATATGGTAAATTTAAGTTTATATGAAGAGCCTTATGATTACGTCTAAACAGCACTCCTTCAAAGCAAAATAAGTTTAAAAAAGCTTAGAAATCTCACTTTCTAAAATACCCAAAAGTTAATATAGGTTAAAAACTTTCTTCTTTCAGGTAGAAATTAGTATGTAATGTATACTGTCTATTAAATAAATAAGACAGTATACCCTAATTGTATGTTTCTATACCAAACTAACTCTGATCTGTTACACTCACACGGCTTTCCCTACCTATTCTAAACAAACTATTCATAAAGACTTGTGTTCTTTTAACTGCTTCACGTAAACCAGATAAACGTTTGCACAGATGCTTTTATTACGTACTTGCTGAAACACCCAGTGGTGCTCATGGTATGATGGTTTATTTCTCCAGCTAAACATTTGCATAGTTGTGAGAGAACGTAGGCTTTCACGGCCGGAGTCATTGTAACTAAGAAATGTTTCCGGGCTGTTTTGCTGTGGTCTGCTGGTGTTAGGAGTACCAGACGTTTCGTCCACAACTACGGTGGACATCTTCAGTGGCGCGGTCGAAGTTTTCTAGGAGAAGGTTTCGCTGCGTCTGAAGTGTTGACTGTCGGGATCGCTACTTTTATACTGGCAAGTGGGGGGCGGGGCTTGGGCTCTCCGGCGAACGTGGCTTCTGATTGAACCGCTTCGTTGCTTCTCGTTTGATGACGTTTCCTGCTTTCAATGACGGGATGCCAATTCCTATTGAGTTTTAGTGCCTCTTCTTTTTTATTAAAATTGTTCGGATGCTTGTAAATCTCTATAGCCTCCCGCTGTAGTCGTGCATGGTAGTGTGTTGTAGATGAGAGGATAGAGGTGTCTTGGAAATTTATAATATGCTCGCCCTCTGCCTCAATAGCGTGCAGGGCGACCGCGGACTTTTCTGTGTGGCCTAGTCGACAGTTTGCTTTGTGTTCCTTGATTCTAGTAGTAACACTGCGTTGTGTGGTTCCGATGTATACCGAGCCGCAGGAACAGGGAATGCGGTACACACCGGCTGATGACAGCGGCTCCCGGGGATCTTTGGATGAGCGTAGTAAATTATTTAATTGCCTCGTGGGCTTGAAAACCGTTTTGACATTGTGACGTCGCAATATGTGCTCGATCCGGTCGGTGATATTATTGAAGTATGGCAGAAACACCGTGCCCTTACTTTTTGGTTGGTCTGGCTTTTGAGATGTGGACTGAAACTTGGCAGGACGGAAAGCTCTATTGATTTCTTGGACGGAATAACCATTTGAATGTAATGCCTGTCTTAGGTGCTTGAGTTCATCTTGTAGCTGTTCCGGTTCACAGATGCGGGTAGCCCGATATTTAAGTGTCTGGATCATTGCTCGTTTTTGTCTGGGATGATGGTTCGATTCCTTGTTTAGGTAACGGTCAGTGTGGGTGGGCTTCCGGTATACCGTATGCCCAAGAGAACCGTCGGTATTTCTCTTGACCAAGACGTCCAGGAAAGCTAACTGTCCGTCTTTTTCTTTTTCCATGGTGAACTGGATGTGGTGATTAATACTGTTGAGGTGTAGGTAGAAATCTTGAAGGGCTTCTGGTCCATGGGGCCATATCACGAATGTGTCATCTACATAGTGGAACCAGACCGTGGGTTTATGTGCAGCTGCGTTCAAGGCTGTAGACTCAAACGATTCCATGAAGAAGTTTGCCACCACCGGGCTCAGAGGGCTCCCCATGGCAACACCGTCTATTTGTTCGTAGAATGAGTTATTCCACTGGAAATAAGTAGTGGTGAGAACGTGGTGAAAGAGTGCTACTATATCGTCCGTGAAAAATTGTTCCAGTGTGAGGGCTTCTTGTACCGGTACCATAGTGAACAGTGAGACGACGTCGAAGCTGATAAGAAGGTCTTGGGGCTGTAAAGTGATACTTTGTAGTTTTTGGATGAAATGAGTAGAGTCTTTGATGTAAGAGTCCGTTGAGCCGACGTGGGGTTGTAATAGATCCGCCAAATATTTAGCTAAAACTCAATAGGAATTGGCATCCCGTCATTGAAAGCAGGAAACGTCATCAAACGAGAAGCAACGAAGCGGTCCAATCAGAAGCCACGTTCGCCGGAGAGCCCAAGCCCCGCCCCCCACTTGCCAGTATAAAAGTAGCGATCCCGACAGTCAACACTTCAGACGCAGCGAAACCTTCTCCTAGAAAACTTCGACCGCGCCACTGAAGATGTCCACCGTAGTTGTGGATGAAACGTCTGGTACTCCTAACACCAGCAGACCACGGCAAAACAGCCCGGAAACATTTCTTAGTTACATTTGCATAGTTGCTTTTATTACATGATAACCGAAACACTGGAATTGCCAGGTTTGACAGTTTATCTCTATAACATTTAGCCTTAGGTTGTACTAGAACCAATAGCCCTTTAGAGGCATACAAAGTATATTACTACTCCACACTGTTTCACTTGTAAATTCATTAATAAGTTATTTTTAGATTGGTTCTATTAAGCTTTAGAATTTCTCAGGTGTATTTTTGGTCATTAAGGTTCATAAATCATGTGATTTGTATTCAATTACACAAAAATACTTTTAAATGTGAAAAGGAAGCTAGTAACAACAGTGAAGCATCACAAATATTAATCTTATCCACACTTATCTTTTTAAAACCAAGGACTAGTTTCACAATAAAATGGTCTATTGCATCATCATAGACCATTTTTGGAAATTTAATCATGAAATAAACCCAGATGTTAAATTTTTAAAACACATAAAGGGACCCATAGATTTAATGGTTTGGGAGAAAATATTTATATTAATGAATAAAAATCATGCAATGAATTTTGATATACCACCAATTGATTCTCTCACCAATTTGTTTTGATTCCAGTAGTTAGCAATGCCCCAGTATACAATCCACCTAGAAGCAGTAACCACCACAATGTAAATAAAGAAGATAAAAAAGAAATTGAGCTGTTGATGCAATAGACCATTTTATTGCAAAACTAGTCCTATGATTTCAAAAAGATAGTGAAGAATTGTTACAATTATTAATTGTTATAATATTTGTGTTACTTCACTGTTACTAGCTTCCTTTTTACATTTATAAGTTAATTAGTTTTGAAGCATTTCTCAGTTGCAGTACATTTTAGGTTATTGCTTAGGATGGATGCTTTGGAATATAATAATTATAGGTTTAATCTGAATTTTAATAATCCTAAACATGAAATTAAACTATATTTAAAATTACAAGAAAGAAGAAGAAGACATATTTTGACATTCTCCTCTGATGTTCTAAACCTTACAGGTGTTTTTCTTTTTTGCTCGCTGCCAAAATATTTATGCCACTGCCTGATATTTTCCTTTGAATCCATCTGTATATAACTATTTCATTGTACCATAAACAGTTCAGCTAAAAAATAATAGTAGTAGTTTAGGAGCAATTGATTGTGAAAATAATAGAACTGCTGATTTACTTTAAAAAAAATAAAGCAATAATTAAAATGCATCGCACACTCATTACCACATTATACCCTTGATAAGGTAATCCAAGAATAACTATTATAAGTTTTGCTTAAGAGTTCGCACAACCAGTCTTAGTCAAAAGTATGTTTTGGGTTGTGAAATTTCATTTTAGAATGATGTAATCATACACGTACTAACCTGCCACTTGTTCTTCCAGCATAGTAAGCCTTGTATCTATTTGAGCTTGGAAGTGATCAATGTGGTCCAGCAGAAACAGTCTGCATTCTACAGGGTCAATTGGAGCCTCAGGTTGTGGAATGCGTGGTGCCTCACTGATAGGTGGTCTTGGTGTCTCTGAAATAATATAAAAGCAGCGCATAAAACGCAACTGTAATGAAAATAAAACAAAACCAAAAAGGGAAATAATAGTTTTTTAATAGCTTGATGGAGAAAATATATGGAGAAGCCAAAGTTCATATACAGGATTTTATATTACAATTAAATTAAGGAACATCTATCCTCTAAAATCACATATAACACAAACCATTAAAGTGCTATTGAAAATCACATTACCAGTCAAAAAAATTGAACAGCACCTAAAACAAATAATGCCATCTTATTGCAACTGTGAGTGCAAACAATATAATTTTAATTTTTTGAGTGCATTGATGACACTTTGGTTTCTCTTACTAGGCTTTCACTCAGAACATATTTCAAAGAAATTTACTGTCATCACCAGTTGTATATCAACTGATATCTCAAAGGGCAAATCCTAATTTAGATTTAGTTGTATGCAATGTTTGAATCAGACTTTCTGACATGCAGGGTAAACTTAAGTATCAGTAATTGTATTAATTTATACCAGTAATGTACCGCTTAACTTTTAGCTGTTTGCATTCCACCCTTGAATAAAAGCTAGCTCAGTATGTATTTTACAGTCATCAAGAGCACCATAATTTTGTATTTCTGAGCAATACAAGCATATAACTTTTCTGGAACTGTTTGATGAAAGCCAAGGGTAATTTGTTTGCCAGTTTTCAAAATCTAGTTTTGTTTATACGTACATCTCCCAATTAATGTAATGCATTTACTCTTGGTATTTTCAGTCACACACGTCACTTCCAATCCTGTGCTTTTTAAATGAATATTAATATTACTGGAAGTTGAAACCTGAGATTCAAACTGAAATGCATCACTGTCATTGCTTTCTGTAATTTTACACTTTGTTGTCACAAACAGTAGAACACTCACTGTTGCAAAAAAACAAACTGAATACTGCAAGCTACAACCAATATTGTTTGCACAGGCTGTTGGAGCTATGACCCTGAATGCCAACCCAGCTAATCAAACTGAGAATTAGTAGCTTATCTAGTATTAGTGATACAATAGTTTAACTATACAATTCACATGGTAAAGTTTGCATTAAATGTATTTTGTGTTCTCCTGTATTTTCAAAGAAAGCAGTAATAGTGCTTAGAATTAAAAAAATTGCCTGAAGGGAAAGAATTCTTCTTTAATAAGCCAGAAAAAATTACTTAATGAGAGGAGGAAAATCCCCGTTAATTCAAACCATGGTTGTACTGAAATCTAGTAGTGTAGTGGAAAACTTCAATATGCCATCAAGTGGAATTTAAAATTCATTGTTCTGTATGGCATTTTCCCCATATGTCAGTTTAGTTCATATTTCAGCATGTTTTAAAAGTTGTATTTCCTTTTTAATGTTATGTTCTGTTGACAATAGCTGGTGAGAAACCAACCAAAGGAACACTTAATAAATTATAATGGTCATGCTCACAACAAAACATTAAATTCATATTCCATCCACAAACTTACAATAAATTCAATAAACTCTTTCCAGAGGATAACATAAGATTGTACTTTCAAACCAATAAATCATCTTTTAAAAGGAATCATACCAAATGAAAACAAATTAGGACTTTGAATATGTAAAAAAGAAACTAGTAACAGTGAAGTAACACATATGAAGTATATAAGCATATTAATATAACAATTGATAATTTATAACAATTCTTCATTTATTTTTTTGAAATCCACAGGACTAGTTTAGCAATCAAAAGATCTATTGCATCAGCTAAATTTCTTTAGGCTCTTGTTGTTTATTGCACCATTTTCTTGTTTCACTGCATTATTTTTATTCTTTAATATAAATATTTTCTCCCAAATCATTAAATCTATGGGTCCATTTAAGTGTTTTAATAATTTAGCATCTGGATTTATTTCATGATTAAATTTCCAAAAATGTTCTGCAACAGCTGATTTAGCAATTTGTTTGTATTTAATATTTCTAAAATGCTCTTTAACTCTGGTGTCCAAAAGTCTTACCAATGTAAATAAAATCACATTTTAAACACTTTAATTAATAAATGCCAGACTTTTTATTTTTTGAAATTTCATCTTTTTACTTTCTCTACACATACTATATACATAGTATATAGATGAGGTATTGCATTCCACCCAAAAATTTGAGGATGCAACATGAAGATTTTGAGAAAAATCCCTTACCCCAAACTATCCTTTACATGGAAAAAATGTAAACAATTTTGATTTTCTCAAAAATGGCTCAAACGATTTTGATTAGAATACTGTATATTAGAGATATTTACATGGTAAATAAAATGTGTATCTTGACTTTTCTGGGAACAGCATCTGTAGACCACTGTATTTCAGATGAATTTTGCATAATTGGTAAACTGCAAGAGATAGACAAAAACTTACTACACAAAAAATGTAGATCTCATTAATCACACCATTTATGTCATATACATTTTTTTCGCAGAATTAACTATTTCTGAGATATTACTTGTTATTTCAGATTAAAAATATTTAAAAATTTCTCACAGGAAATTTGTAAATTTCTGGCTATGCATAAAAATAGATTTCAACCACATGGTAAGCAGCCTAGTCTATTTCCTTATTTCCCTTCTACTTACAAGAAAGCAAGTAATAAGGCAATTTCTGCTAATGTTTATCTCGATTAGCATGAAGTAGATAGAAGAATAAGCTTACTAACAATAATTTGTTACAGATGTAAAGAAAGTCACATGAATGGAACACATAAGATTTTTTAGAAAAGCCTAACAAATTTTTTATGTTGTATTTATTTTGAGGAGCCAATATACCATGATCTTTGAAAATATTTGTGAATATTTTTATTTGCCCAAAGGTGTCAAGTAATTTTTTAAAAATGTTATAATTATCTTTTATTTTATTAAGAGTAGAAATCTCCTTAATAGCTTTCTGATATTTAAGCTTCTCAATTTTTTATTTATAAAATCAAGATTAAAACCATTAATTAAAGCAGTGTTAATAATGTGTTTATATTCTTTATCACCCTTGAGCAAATAAAAAGAAAATTCACAATATTTTCAAAGAGAATGGTATAATATAGATTCCTCAAAATAAATACAACATAAATTTGTTAGCCTTTTCTAAAAAAGATGGAATTTGGAAAAATAAAAAAAATCTGGCATTTATCAATTAAATTGTGATCTTATTTACACTGGTAAGACCAAACATCATTTGGAAGCCAGAGTTAATGAGCAATTTAGAAATATTAAATACAAACAAGATAAATCAGCTGTGACAGAACATGTTTGGAAATTTAATCATGAAGTAAGTCCAGATGTTTGATGGACCCATAGATTTAATGGTTTGGGAGAAAATATTTATATTAAAGAAAAAAAATCATGCAATGAATTTTGAAATACAATTAATTGATTCTCTCACCAAATTTGTTTTGATTCCATTAGTTATCAATGACTTAGTACACAATTCACCTAGTAGCAGTAACCATAACAATGAAAATAAACAAAAGCAAAAGGAAATTTAGCTGACAATGCAATATATCTTTTGATTGCGTAACTATCCTGTGGATTTCAAAAACATAAGTGAAGAATTGTTACAAATTATTAATGTTATATTAATAAATTAGGACTTTGCAGATCAACTGCAGAGACTGCTCACAGATCGCAGATACACATTGGAGCTTCCTACAAACTAAAATTATGAACATCTAAAGAATTTGAAATTTATATACATGGGCAAATACATTGTTGGTCAGCACAACATAGCATAAAATTGGAAATAGGCTTGCTAAAAATGCAAGTTTGCCCAAATACTAAAATTTGGGGCAAAACTATAGAATGCCAATATGATTACTGTTTTGAAATACATCCAGTTGATCAAATACACAATTTTCACCCACAGGACCGGATGGGGGCACAATCACCTCAACAACAATGGCTTCCTTTCTGAGCATCATTCGACAGATTGCTGATGATGAGAAAGATCCTCAAAACATGTCTAGTAAATGGGTCTAAAGTGACTCAGTAATATTCTATTTCAATATTTTGAAAACTTACAATGTCTAACACATATTGTATATAATCAGCACTGAATATACTTACTTTTTTTCATTCTGTTTTTGACTTTTATTGCCCCTTTTTAAATTATTATATAATGTAATTTTAACTCAACATGGTATAAATATGAAGTGATTTATAGTGAAACTTTTAAATTGTTAAAAGAACACCTCAGGAATATAAGCTTACAGACAAATCTGCAGTATCACATCACTTATGGACATCACAACAGAACATCAAACTTATTAAACATGTAAAAACTGCAACTGAACTAGCAATTTGGGAAAGGATACACGATAGGAAAAATGTGCATATAGTTTTGAATTTTGAAATACCACCAGCAGACGACATTGTATTAGCTTTGGTACCAACATTTTTTTTATGATGCAATGAACAGTGAGTGGTATGAACAAATATCCCTTCCCATACTCTTACAAGCAGTTCCATTGCAGGAGGGAAAATTACATTTTTTATTATAGTGAAAATGGACTGCACGAATAAAATGAATAGGAATATTTATTTAGCACAAACCGTACATAACTTGGTCTGCCTTTTGAACTTTCATCTTCCATCTTCTCTCATTGGATATCTTCTACAGATTTTATAAACAAATACATTTTGCAGATTTTCGTGCCCTTCTCTTTGAGTTTGCTGCCTTATTGAACCATTTATTCTTTTTCCTCTTCTTCAATTATTTCTGTCCCATTTTGTGACTATTGTATGTTCAAATTTACTTTTTTACTTTCTAGTTGCTTTATTTGATTCATTCTTTGACTTTCACTTTCCCTCTTTTATTTTACTTGCCTCTTGCCACTCACTATCACTTTCTCTTTTTCTTCACCTTATTCATGCTGTACTTGCCTTTGTTATTATTCCCACCCCTCCTTCTCTTCAATCTATGTTTCCTACTTTTTCCTTTGTCTAGTACTTGCCATGTCATACCTATTTCCTTGTTCTTCTGGATATCTCTCTCTCTCTTACACACACATACATTCGAGTGCAGACCTTTTTCTAAAAATGCTTTTTTTGAATACAGAGGATCCTAAAAGGTGTATTTCCAGTGAAATATTTGTAACAATTTTTATTTCAGAATTTGTATTGTTTCACTGTTACTAACTTCTTTTTTTCATATCTGTATCAAATTATCTTCTCTATTTGAAGAAGTGAAAGCAGTTACACATACTAATATTCTTATAAATAAAATTCTAGAATAATCACTCAAACAATTAATACAAAACCTTTTTTTCCCTCCTAACTTTAAACTAATGTAATTTGCAGAGAAGGATCATGCTAATTCATCCAGTTGCCAAAAATGTTAAAATTATTGCATTTGGATATTTCAATGTAAGTAACACACTTACCTGTTACATCCAGATTGTCAGCCATAGTGCTTGCAAACTGCATCAGCTCTGACTGGCATATAGGAAGCTGGAGCATAGAATGCCCTGAAGTACCATCTAGATTACTTCCTGTAACTCCATTTGTTAGAGAATTACTAATCTGACTGCCACTTGTGAGAGCTTGATGCAATAAACCATGACTCTCAGCTTGATTTGATAAATCATCATGCTCCTTATTGAATGTTTTGTCTTGTTTATCAACTTTATGCTCTTCTTCATTAGCTTTATTTGCTTCTACATGATTAATTTGTTCTTCTGATGAACAAGTCATTTCTTCTGAAGATTTCTGAGTAGTTTCTCTAACCTCCTTTGTTTCAATTGTTTTAGATATATTGACATTTTCTGTTGCTTCACTTTTTTCTGATGCCGCTTCTTCTGTTTCATTTTTTTGTACATTTTGCTCACTTGAACATTGTTCATTGGATGGGATTGGCAAAACTGGTGCAGTTAGGTTACATTCCTTCTCCTCCTGTCCAAGCGCTACCTCCTCCATTGCCAGAGAAATTTCCTCTGAACATTTCAAAGGTTCCATTTTCTCCTTATTGTCTAATGCCTTCTTTGTTGAATCAAGGGAAGGCAGATTAGGTTTATCCTTTGCATCTGCTTGTGTAGTTATCTCCGGTGTTTCTTTTCCATCTGTTTTGAAATTACTTTTACCTTCCATACTTAATGAACTATCTGCTTGTTCACCAGTAAAATTTTGACAAGATGACAAGTCATTTCTTGCTTCTCCTGTGTCAGTAGCAACAAAAGGATTTGTCATATCACTGATATTTGCCACTGTATCAAAATCCTTATTTTCTTGAACTTCTTTGTCAGATATGTTAGATTCTAGGGGTGTAACAGGTGTTGTAAATTGTTCATCTTTGTTTTCTTCTGTTTGAAGTTTCGTTTCAGCGAGTTCTGCATCAGATTTTATTTTGTTATTCAAAGTTTCAGGGCTGCAGGTTTCCATTATAATTGGTTTCTGCTTTTCTGATTCCGACTGAGAACAAGATGGGCTGTTTTCATTTTCTATTGCTCCTGGTAACCGAGAGGAAGTGCTGTCATTGTCCTTTTCCCAACTCTTTGCCCAAAGGTACAGTTTTGGGTGATCCGGTATCCTAGAAATAAAACAAAAAACAGTTTACTTTTTTTAGTCATAAAACCTTCTTAATATATTAATTATATCTAGAATCCTGTGAAAGTTATTTAACTTATAAAGAAAATTCACTTTAAAATGCTTAGATAGTGAGGTTATTGCCAATTTAGGCATACATTTTAAATTTATATAAAGGCGAGGGTTTGAATGGCTAAGAATGTTTCGATAATAAACACATTATGTGGGCCACCAGTTTCATATCTTGATGCGAGAACCTTTATTTAATATATTTTATTAAGGCACAATGGACAAAGAATTACCTAAATGATGTAAAAAATATGCATGTTGCTCTGATTGCTGCATCAACAGATCACATGATTATTCCTACAAAAGCTTATCATTCTACCTACTTCTTAATCTGGGTAAGCTTTCAATTTGCGTTTACACACTTTGTAGTATGTCTATGTATACAGATAGTCAGATTTTTAAAGAGTACCTTACTCTATTATGACAGTTTTAATCTTTTCGTGATAAAAAAAAAAAACCAACAACAACAACACACAACAACAACAACAAAATAATAACTTCCCAGTTGAGAAAAGCATTAGTATGTGAAAATTAAAACCAACATGCACCACCACATAGAAATTGCATTTCATAGTGTGAAGTTAAGTTTGAATCCACTGGACGTTTATGCCAACCACTTTTCAAAATATTTGGTATTTTACAATAGCCTGTGAATATATTCTAGCCATATTGTCATTTGTAATAAATAACCCAGAAAGGTTCACAAAAAATACAGATATTTAGAACAAAGAGACCACACATGGGCATGACTTACATAGACCAACAAATAATTTGCAGTTATTCCAAAAAGGGGTTTACGACAAAGGAATAGTTTTGTTTAATTCACTTCCCTCTTCTATAAAAGAATTGTAAATGAACAAAAACAATTTTAGATCAGAATTAAAAAGATTACTCACACCTTCCATACAGAGGAGGATTTCATTCAATCAAAAAACACTGGTAATAGTTTAACATTGTAAGTATAATAAACATGAATATTCTAAGAATGCAAGTCTATAAGTAGGCTTTTGGAAACAGACGTGTTATTTAAAATCATGCAAAACTTACACCTCTGAAAATTCATTGTCAGAGTAATTATGTAAATAAATGTATTAATAAGTATGAATAAATGTAACTCTTGACATGATCTACATCCTTGTGTGTGTGTGTGCGTGCGCACGTGCGTGCATATGTGTCCTGGATGCCCACAAACATTGAGGGAGATAATGAAGAGAATTTAAGCCACTTTTAAACAAAAGGCAAAAAAGTCAAAGAATCAGGCCAGTAGGCAACTCAATGTGGCACAACCGAAAGAGTTATGTGTTCTAAAAAGGATCTTTTGTTTTAAACCATACAAATTGCAGCTTATTCACTGAAACCATCACACATGCTGAAATGGTTTACATTTTATAGGGACATGTAGTACCTGCTTGAAGAAGATGGATTTGCAGAGAGACTAGTGTTCAGTGATGAAACAACATTTTATATGAATGGACAGATGAACCGCCACAATTTAAGGATTTGGGGTGCATACCATAGTGGAGCATAAGAGAGACTCACCAAAGGTTAATGTGTTTTGCGCAATTAGCAGATACAGATATTTTGCTGAGTGTACTCTCACTGGCCATACTTACCTGGAAATGTTAACTTAATGGTTAATGCCTCTATTAGAAGACCTTCCTAATGCAAGTTTTTAAAAAGATGTTGCTCCTCATTATCATCATGATCTTGCAAGCACCTGAATGACACCTGACCACATTGGTAATCAGGATCTTGGTATCTGAGATTATCTGATCTAACAGCCTGCAAGTGGAGGTTCGTGAAGAATGAGGTATATGTCCCCCCATTACTACTGAACCTGAATGATGCGAAGGACACATCTCTTCTGCAGTGGACCTGATAACCCAGGAAATTTTGGCTTGTATATGGGAAGAAATGGAGTACAGGTTTGGCACTTGCAGTATCACCCTTGGCACTCATATCCAACACTTGTAATGTTCATGCAAACTTAAGATGTTCTATCATCAATGCCACTTTTGTTTCTATATGTTATTTCAATAAAGAATAAGTGAGCTTTAATTTTGCATCACCATTTTTTAATTATCCTGTACATTTCATTTGACACACAAATATCTAAATCATATGTTGTTTTAATTAAAACCAACTGAAAAAACCTGGCCTTACCCGTGGTTATTTGACAGTTTATCCTTACCGCTTTTAGCGTTAGGTTGCATTTGTCCAATTGCCATGAATTTCTTTGGACATATATAGAAATTATTAAACAACATACTCAAACAAATAGTTAATTAAAATTAGGACACTATAAAGAAAGAAAAGTAATTGAGAAAATAACATGCAACAGCACAAATATTGCAGTTTGTGACGATGGCTTCTTGTGAATGCAGCTGTTACATTTGAGGTGTCTTGTTGCTTTATACAGTGAACACCTTAGTTGGGAAGAAATAATACTATTTAAGCAACGTAAATATATCTTTATTTATTCTCAGCATCCAATTTACATAAAACTACTAAGAAAACACAATAGGGGGGAGGATAATCAACAAAATGAATATGTGAAAGAGAAGAGGAAGAAGAGAAGGTTGAACTTTGCCAGGTTTGATCTAATTGCCCACTTATTACTTTCTCTATACTCACTATGTACATAGCGTATAGAGAATGTATTGCAGTCCACCAAAAAATTTGATACCAAGATTTCACCAGAAATATATGTTTTAGGGTCCCCTGTATCCAAAAAAAGTATTTTCAGAAAAAGGTCTGTGTGTGTGTGTGTGTGTCTGTGAACACGATAACTCAAAAACGAAAAGTCGCTAAAATACCAAACTTGGTAATTAAGTTTAGTATCTTCCAGGGATGCGACACGAAGATTTTGAGAACAATTCCCCCACCCCAAACTACCCTTTACATGGAACTTTTTTCCAAAAATTTTGATTTTCTAAAAAATGGCTGTAACGATTTTGATTAAAATATTGTATATTAAAGTTATTTACCTGACAAATAAAATGTATATTTTGAATTTTCTGGGAATAACCTCTGAAGACTACTTTATTCTGGGTGAATTTTTCATAACTACTAAACCGTAAGAGATGGACAAAAACTTAACCCACAAAAAATGTAGAGCACGTTAAAACACACAATTTATGTTATATACATTTTTTTCGTGTAGTTGATCGTTTTTCTTGGTTTCAGCTTTGAAAAACATACTTTTCTCATACAGGAATTTGTCAACTCCTGTCCATACAAACAAAGGAACATCAGTCACATAGCAACCAGCTTTTGCCTTTCAATTTAACCTATGGTACTCCCTTATTTCGCTTATACTTACAATAAAGCAAGAAATAAGACTATTTCTGCTAATTTTTCTCGATTATCATGAAATAAATAAAAGTTAAGCTTATTAACAATAATAATTTACAGAGATATTGAGAAAGTCATGTGGATGGAACACATCAGATTTTTTTTATACTAGGCTTATTTTTCTGCTTATAAAACATGACAAGCTTCCCATAAAGAAATCTGCTGGTTACAAAAACTAAGCACATACAAATTATAATAAGTGAATGCTCGAACATCACAGAATGTTTAGATGTTAATATAAACTTTTTCAAAATTTTGCTAATCTTTCAACCATGCCATTATCGCCTTTGCATTTGTGCAAGCATAACAACTATTGTAATTATTGACTGTTTTATTACTCCAAGATCAATTAAATAAAACGTGAACTTACTATTATTTTGTTATTTTGTGAGGCTGTGAGAGATTATATGGATAATTATTTTTCTTATATTGCCAAAGTTTGAACTATAACGAACAGTTATTAAGAAAGATATATGCAAGACTATACATAAATATATATAGTCTTACAAGCTTTTGTTGGTTTTACATAAAATGAAATAATTAACCCTGCGAAATGGGATGGAATTTTAAATTCTAAGCTAGACAGTAATTTTCATCTTGTGTCAACAGTTATCTGTGCCAAGTTTGGTTGAAACTGGTGCAAAGATGTAGAAGCCTATAAAGAGGATACACTGACTTCTATACATTAAGATTGCTAAAACCACTTTTGAGAAAAATAATAACAAATTTGCCAAATACAGAGTAGTTTGGGGTGGGGTATTTACTTGAGAAACTTCATGTTGCATCTTTTTAAAAATCTGATGTGTTCCATTTACATGGGTTTCTCCAACTATTCTACAAACTTCTTACAAAAGATTATTCCTCTATCTACTTTATGCTAATTGAAATAAACATTAATAGAATGGCCTTATTAGTTGCATCCATATAAGTAATAGAGAATTAAGGGAACACACTAGGCTAAAGGGATAGTGAAATGTTTTAAAAGCTCTCGCTATGAGATTGTCATTAAAATTCAGTCCTCTTTGATTGCCAGGAGTAAAATAAAAGAAACATGGATGCCTTCTGCTTGAGAAATTTAAATATCTTTTAAAATAGAAACCAATAACAAGGAATATCTCGGAAACGGTTAACTCCACAACAAAAATTTATAGAACAAAATCTGATTTGTTCCATTCACATGACTTTCTCTACATCTTTGTAACAATTTATTGTAAATAAGCTTATTCTTCTATCTACTTCAAGAAGGGAAATAAGGGAATACACTAGGCTAAACCAACAGTCAAATATTATAAAATGTGGTTGTTATGGGGATGAAATCCTTTTCTTTGCATGGCCAGAAGTTGACAAGTTCCAGCATGAGAAATGTTTAAGTATTTTAAAATATACTAATAACAAGAAGTATTTCGAAAACGGTCAACTCCACGAAAAAACTATATGGCATAGATTGTGTATTTTAACCAGAGCTACAGTTTTGTCTAGTAAATTTTTATCTATCTCTTATGGTATACCAATTATGCAAAATTCAGTAAAATTCATCTGGAATGAACAGGTCTTCAGAAGCTATTTCCATAAAATTCAAGATAAACATTTTATTTATAACGGAAATGGCTTTAATGTGGTATTATAATTAAAATTGTTAGAGCAATTTTTGAAAAAAAAAAAACAACAAAATTTTCTAAAACTTTTCCACGTAAAGTGTAGTTTGTGTGGGGGGATTTTCTTGAAATTTTTTGTGTCGCTCCTTGGAAGATACCAAACTTAAATGCCAAGTTTGCTATTTAACGACCTTTTTTGTTTTTGTGCTATGCTGTTCACAGACACATACACACACAGACCTTTTTCTAAATATCTGATGTGCTCCATTCACGTGTTTTCTCTAACTATTCCTTAAACAAATCTTTTATTCAAAAGATTAATCTTTTAGCTGCATCATGCTAATCAAGATAAACATCGGCAAAATTAGTTTTATTGCTTGTTTCCTTGTAAGTAGAAGGGAAATAAGGGAATACAAAGGCTAAAGCAATAGTCAAGTTCTTTAAAAGCAGGTTGCTATGTGAAACAATTGAAATTGCAATGTCTTTTCTTGCCAGGAATAAACAAACGAGAAGAAAGATGTCATCCCATTTAAATTTATATGCCTTAAAATTGATACCAATAATCCAGAAATCTCAAAAATGGTTAACTCTAAAACAAAAAGTATATAAGATTAATTGTGTGTTTTAATGAGATCTAGATTTTTTGGTAGTAAGATTTTATATATCTCTTATGGTTTGGCAGTTATAAAAGTCATCCAGAATGAAGGGATCTTCAGAGGCTATTCCCATAAATTTCAGATATACATAATTTGTCATAAAAATATCATAAACATAAGGTATTTTAATAAAAATCGTTAAGGCCATTTTTGAGAAAATCTAAATCTTCGATAAATGTTACATGTAAAGGGTGGTTGGTGGTGGGGAGATTTCCTTGAAAATCTTTGTGTTGCACCCTTGAAAGATACTCAACAGAAATACCAAGTATGGTATTTAACCGACCTTTCATTTTTGAGCTATGCTGCCACCGCATGCACACACATGGACATGTTTCAAAAAATGCTTTTTTTTTTTATATTCAGGGGGTCCCAAAATATGTATTTCTGCTGAATAATCAGTATCAAATTTTTGAGTGCAATACAATACCTTCTGTATACACTATGTACATAGTACGTGTAGAGAAAATAATTAACTGTGTGTTTTGATGACATTTACATTTTTTATGTTGTCAGTTTTTCTGCATCTCTTACAGTTTACCAGTTATGCAAACATTCATCCTGAATGCAGAGAATTTCAGAGGCTACACCCATCAAATTGAAGATTTTCATTTTATTTGCCATGTAAATATCATTAATATACAGTATTTTAATCAAAATTGTGAGAGCCATTTTGACAAAATCGACAATTATGAAAAATCACTATACTTAAACACGGAAAGCACTAAGTTTTTTATTAAGTATATCTTAGAGAGAGAGAGAGAAAAAAAAAGTTGCTTGTCACTAAGCAGTACTCACCCTGCAATGTTCACTTTAACCCTTAAACTGTGAAGGACCTGTTGAATTTGTAGCACTGAACCTGTGAGATCATGAGAGCGTTTCAGTATAGCTTCCCTCTCTGCAATAGTTGTCTCATTCTTTGATCGGAAAGAAAGACTGAAACAATTGGGACATACATTATTATCAGTATCTGAGATTTCTATACAAGCTGAAATTAGCAGCACAAAAAAAAAAAAAAGGGCACATTTGGAGCAATGTCCTAAACTTAATTTCCTCTAATTGCACCCTGGACTTCTTTGAGTGGTAAAATGGGGAACACCATAAGGTAATAGCCAAAGAAAGCCTTAAAGCTTAGAATGGGCTAAATTATACCTATACCAATAAGGATACCACAATTGATTAAGTGTCATCGCTGTTCATTTTGAGATGTTTACCCATCTATGCCACATATGACATACAGCCTTACAGTATGTGTAAAGTGCGGCAATAATCAAAACATGACATGTTCTGTGAGCTATATGTGACCTAAATGCCAACCAAGATGGCAGATGATGTGCATGGCAACTCATTGGAATTCCAGGTTTCTCCTTGTAGTGCTGATTATAATTATTATTAATCAAATATTTTGTTTGTTAATGATGCAGTCAATTGCCAGGATCATATCAACACCATGGTATGCCACAATTCCATCCCACAGGAGTTCTTTTACATTCCAGTAAATCTAATGTCTTGTCACAACTGTTGCAGCATCCATGTAACTGAAGATAGGGAAAGAGGTACTCTGAAACCTGACTTCCCGAATGACTTATGCAAGTCAAACTCAAAGGAATTATGTATGGCTTATCTACAATGATTGGGTACCTCAAGGTCAGTCTGTTAATAATGAGTAAGGCTAGGATAATTATGTTGTAAGTCTTCAGAAATATGTATTTATTTGCTTAAAAAGTGAAAAATATGTGAATAAGTTCCCAAAATATGTTCTCAAAATATCCATTTACTTAAATAAAGCAGTACACAGTACAAAGTTTATGCAAACATACTTTCTACTAAGCAGGTCAGCGCTTCACTTTTCTTTTTATGGAAGTTTGTAAATAGTGTTGTTATGATCATTTATTTGACGAGTCATTTTGAAAATGAAGGAAAATAGTCCTACAAAACGTGTTCCGACAAGAATCCAAGTGTTTTTAGTGTAATTAATCAACTCATCAAATAAATGATAACAACAACACTGTACACAAACTTCCATAAAAAGAAAAGTGAAGTAATAGGCACACAAGTCTTTAGGAATATTGAAAATGAAGGAAACTAGTCCTTCGAAAATGTTCTGGCAAAAATCCCAAATAAGTGTTGTTTTGAGTAATTAATTGACTGTCAAATAAATTATTATAACAATGTTTACAAACTTCCATAAAAAGAAAATTGAAGTAATAGGCAAACAAGTCTTTAACAATTAAAATTTAATGAAAATGAAGGAAACTAGTCCTTTGAAACATGTTCCGGCAAAAATACCGAGTAAGTGTTGCTTAATGTAATAAATCGACTCGTCAAATAAAAGGTCGGTGCTTGTTGTAATTTCAAAATCCTACAATAAAAACTGCAGATGCTTGATACAAAAGCTTGTCGTGTGTTGTTTTTTTAATTTTATTATAGATTGGAAGAAAAGGTCAGTTTCAGAAGTGTTTATATACTGATTGATTTATCATATATTGCTACTAGAATTAAAAGTACTGAGTGGAATAAAGAACTAAATTAAATATAGCACATCACACACAATTAGATACCTAAACACACCTTAATCTGTGAGTAGTCCTCAGATTCACTCAAATTTATATTTGGTTTTCATATATAAATGCAAGAAAAATGCACAAGTGGTAACTACCAGTAATTCCACCAGCTGTCAATGTTTAGAACAAAATAAACTAAACAAGTTTTGCCACTCAGTGTCATATATGAAACTAGGTATACTGGAGCAATTTGCTTAATATATACAACAGAAAAATGCTTCTTGTATTTCACAAATTGCTGTCACAATATGTTGAGTAATTTATGTAACTGCAGCTACAGATTTCTCACAAATGTTGCAAAACAATATAGTTCCATCCATTTTAAAAATGTCTCTAAATTTCCGCACAAAATATTCAAAGTAACTAAATTCCTAACTTTCAGGATGCATATTATTCGTTGGAGCGAGAACTCTGCACTGTCAGCCTGTCTCACAAGTAATGTGAACCTGCAATTTCAGGTAAAATTTCTGGTTAAGGCATGCAATACAGGAGGGACAAAACAGGCTTAATGAATCGACTACACCAGCTCCTTGCTGTCCTTAATGGGCACAGGTACAAAGACGTATTGACAAAACAGAAGCCACTATTTAGAATTTCAAATATCATATGAAAATGTGGGCATCAGAATCTAAGAACAAATTACACCAATGGGCAATGAATATAGGAAATATGTGATTATGAATTAATTTCCCCAAATATGTATGTAATTATAATAATGCAAAAATGTGTAAATAAATAAATATTTAAGGACATAACTGTCCCAGCCCTAGTAATGGGTACTATAAAAATGAAATTGAATTAATTAAAGTGGTATTGTTAACACACACTTCACTTACTTTTATTGAGTAGGACAATTGTTTCGCGGACCGTTGCCCACATCCTCAGCTGTTGAACCACTACCACTCAGAGTAGTGGTTCCACAGCTGAGGATGCGGGCAACGGTCCGCGAAACAATTGTCCTACTCAATAAAAGTAAGTGAAGTGTGTGTTAACAATACCACTTTAAATTAATTCAATTTGATTATGCCTTCACTGTAAGCAGCTTCAAAATTATACATTTATTATAAAAATGCTTTGAAGACCTTCTGTGAAGGTTTAGACTACCTCGGCAGCCAAGCGGTCAGCATTCTGGCTTCTTACCCAGAGATTTTAGATTTGATTACCGGTTAAGAATGTTTCTTTAGAATCATTCTATTTCTGTTTTTTTTCTATTTCTTTATTATCTCCATTTGTAATGCATAATTTACAAGGATCGTCAGATTGATTACAAAACTAAATGTATAGTATAAATAATAACATGAGTATATACACTTTATATATAAAGAAGAAGAAGAAGAAGAAGAAGAAGAAGAAGAAGAAGAAGAAGAAGAAGAAGAAGAAGGGGGTACCATTGTACAGCATAACTTATTTAATTTAACATTTTATACTTCTCTATAGAGTAAAATACATTTTCTGAGAGATACTTTTTAATTGCTTTAAGTTTACAGTTTTCTTCAGTTATCTGTTTTATTTGTTTAGGCAAATGATTGTACAAATCTTTGGTTTTACTTTCTATACTTTTGTTACTTAACGTTCCTCTTAGTCTGTTAATGAAATAATTTTGTTTCGTTCTTGTGTCATGTTTGTGTATGTGCATGTTTCTACTTTGATTGCTATGATTTTTTATTGAGTATTTAATGCATTCATATATATATATATATATATATATATATATATATATATATATATGTGTATAGTGCTGAAAATGTTAATATATTTAGTTTTTTATAGGAATTTTTACAAGTATCCGTCTTCTTTAGTTTACATATCATTCGAATGGCATGCTTCTGTAGTCTTAATATTCTTTGCATTGTTTTTTCTGTGCATTACCCCATAATATAACCCCAAAGGTCAAATGAGAACGTATGAAGGCATAGTATATTTGTATTAAGCTATCTCTATCCATTTGTTGCGCTGCTTGTTTTAAGACGTATAGTCCTGTATTTATTTTTTTTTGCTATTTTTTCAATATGTTTTTTCCAGTTTAATCTGTTATCTATTATTAATCCTAAGAAGTTTGTTTCTGTTACTTGTTGCATTTGTTTATTGTCTAGGACTAATTGAATATTGGGTGGGATTTTCTTTTTTAAACTGACTTGCATCCATTCTGTTTTATTTGTATTTATTACCATCCCTAGGTTTCCTACCTCTTCCCTAATTTTTTCAAGTAGTATATTTGATTTATCTTGTACTTCAAGTTCTGTATTTCCCCTTACTATAATTGTGGTATCATCAGCATATCCAATGGCTATTTCACCTGCTTCTTTTATTATTTTGAATAAGCAATTTATATATATATATATATAAGGAATAGATATGGTCCTAGTTTCGATCCTTGTGGTACACCGTGAGTCACTTTGTTAAAAGATGATCTGATTTTATCTAGGTTACCATTTGAATTGTATATAATTTCCACACATTGTTCTCTATTTTGTAGATAAGATTTTAGCCATTTTAATGGTAGGCCCCGGATGCCATAATTTTCTATTTTAGTTATTAATTTATGTATATCTATACAGTCAAATGCTTTAGTAAGATCAAGAAAGATTGTGATTACATATTCTTTCCTGTCTATTGCATTTATGAGGATGCCATTTCCTTTACAGATAGCTTGTATTGTTGATTTCTTTTTTTGAAAACCAAATTGGTACTCTGATATTATTTTATACTTACTGCAGAAGCTCTGTGGTTGAGTTAAAAACAATCCCTCTATTATTTTGGAAAATGTTGAACATAATGATATGAGTCTATAATTTTCCATTGCATGCTTTATGTTTTTTTTTTTCTTGTATATTGGTCTTACTATTACTTTTTTTAGTACATTGGGAAATGTACCTGTTATACAAGATTGATTAATTATATGCGTCATTATCTCTGACATTTCAGATTTACAGTGCTTAACCATTTCATTTGTAAGTCCATCTAACCCAAAAGATCGTTTACATTTTAACGTGTTTATCTGTTTAATAACATCTTCATTTGTTATTTCTTGTAACACCATTGAGTTACATATACTGTTTTCAGTTGTTTGCTGGTTTTGACCTTGGCTGAGGCCTAAAGTTTTTACGATATTGATGTAATAGTCATTAAATTTTTCTGTTATGTTTATTGGGTTTTCTATTAACCTATTGTTTACTTCAATACATATGTTTTCTACCCATTTTTGTTTATTTTCTTTATGTGATGCTTTTATTATATTCCATGCTACTTCAATTTTTACTTTATTGAGCATTTGTTTGTAATTTTCTATATATGTGTATGATTTATCGTCTAGTTTTAGATGTTTTAAGCTGTTTATGAATTGCATGCGTTTTTTTGAGATGTTTATACCTTTGGTTGACCAGTTTTTACTTTTCTGAATGCCACAATTTATTTTGCATATAGGTATCGCTGTGTTTAAGCATTTTTCTAAGATTTTAGCAAAACATTCAAATTTTTCATTTATTTCATATTTTTCACAGATTTCTTCCCATTGTGCTTCTTTTGATGTAGTATCGTTATGCTTCTAGTGTGTTTTTGTTTACTATTCTTTTGGCCTCTATTAGTTTGTTAGTTTTGGGTCTTAAGTTACCTAATGTTTTACTTACTATTTGTTGGCCATAGTGGTCACTTATTCCATTTTTTATTATTTTAATTTCATAGCATTCCCTATTTAGGTTTGAGAACATGAGGTCCACGCATGTTGCTGAATACTTAGTTACTCTTGTTGGTTCTGTCTCTGCCAGTGCGACATTATTTCTTACTAGCATTTCTAATAATAGCCTTTTCTTTTTGTTTTCTACTACAACATCTATATTGAAATCTCCTATTACTATGGTGTCTCTATTTTTACTTATATTGTTGAGACATTCTTCTAATCTTCGAGAAAAATTACTTTGTTTGCATTTGGAGGACTGTAGATCCCTATTACTATGAGGTTTTTACTTTTTTGCTTTAGTTCGATTGCTGCAATTTCGCTGCACATTTCTTCACAGAATTTTTTGCAATCTATTTCTTTGTATTTAATTTCTTGTTTAACATAAATTACCATTCCCCCAACTTTTATGGTTATTTCTGCAGTAACAAGCCCCCAATGAGTAGTTTTCATAATTTTCTCTATCCTCCAAGCATTTGGAAGTATGAATGTGAGCGTGAATGTTCAATAATGTAATACTCAAAAAAACTAATGTTAATAAACCCTATAGTTCAGCAAGAAAACACTAACTATTGTTCCTAAAGCAAATCCACTGATATGATCATAGAAGTAAAAGGGGACTGCGTAAATAAAGTGTGTAGTAAAGGAGACCAGGGTTGGGGATGGATGCCTCATGGATTCATCAGGGCAACTCTATGAAGAGATGTTTGATGAAAAATAGCACTCCAGTGAAGCAAACATCTTGTAGTTGCCAGACATAGCATCATGGAACATTTTTCTCTTTCCAAAATTCAAATCTGCCCTAAATGGATTAGATTTTAGTCTGTGGAAGTAGGGAAAGCAAAAGTGATCCAACTCCCTAGACAAAGTGTAACTTAAGATGCACAGCTTCCAGTATAGAGTGGTGTAGGAATTGTGGAGGGGACTACATTGAAATGGATAGCATTTTAACTGTCTGATCTTTTTTTCATTAAAGGGTTACAAAATGAATCCTATTTTCTTATTGCCAGATGAGCAAAATTTAAAGATAATTGGTTTTTTTTTTTTTTTTTTTTTGTTTACAGTAAGCTACTACAGTAATATTTCAAGTGAAAACAAATGTATGGAAGTAGCAATTTGGAGGGAAAAAATATGCAGGTAAACAGTAGGAATTAAAATGTTAAAAGAGAAACACAAGCATACGGGAATCTCTGAGTGAGATGAAAGAAAAATGGATTAAGAAGGTAAAGGAAACAAGGAAGAGAGAGAAAGGGGAAGGAAGTAAGAACTAACTATAGCTTTTCAGTTGAGCCATAAGGCCAAAGAGCCAGGCAAACATATTGAGGTCAGCAACATGTTTGCACAATGTTTAGATTAATTAAGGAAATTGTGATTATTTTGTTAAGAAATGTAATACAAATAAATCCATTCACTCAAGCTTTCAATTGCACTATGTTCTGGATTGGAATCAGGCGAGAATATATCACTAGTCAGTTACAAATGATGTCCCAATGCACACAATTGACCTTCTATTTTGCTATTGATATGGATTCCTGTTCATGTTCCTGTTTTCATTCTTGAGTTACTGTTCTTACTTTCTAATTTTCTTTTGGGAAAATTACACAATGAAGACATTTGAAGGAATTGAAGAAACATTATAAGGAAATAGAATGTTATATAAACAAATGGTAGGTACTAGTTAATAGTATAAAGTTATATTATTTACTTTTCTAAACAGGGATCTTAACACCATTACTGTAAAATGATTCATATTTTTCATTACACGTGGTGCTAGTTAACTTCACAACTTTCTGGAAAACTCTCAATTTGCAATATGGATGTGATAAAATGGGAAGAAGTAAGCTAAATAGATTGTTTTCTGTAACACAAACAATCATTACGTGTTGCTTACTAGAGAACAGCACTTGCTTAAAAACTCTTTTTATTAATTAACTATACATACCTTGGTAACTTCCCTTCCTTGAGCCAATCTTGATCATGGAGATATTTTTTTGATTTTCGTTGCCGGAATGGGTTCAGGCAAATAGGACACACATATTTTTCTGGTACTTCTGTTTCTTTTTCAATGTTGTTACAAATCCCATGTTGCCAGCAGAGACACAAATCACACTAAAAATGCATTGTGAGAATAAGAAAGGTGTTTTCACTCATAACTCAGCTATATGCTCAAAAATTAAATGAAATACTGTCAAAATAAAACAGAATGATATACTAGAAAAGGTATTATGGATTTACATGTTTACTAAAAGCAGATAATATAAATACACATTAAAAAATCTCAGTTTGAATCATATCTATGGTTTGATGTTGAAAATGAGAAGACTCTCTAAAATTACTAAACCTACAGGACAGGTACATACAATTCACAATGGAAACAGAAAAAGACCAAATGCTACCATACCTGGACCTAAAACTAACACGGAAAGAACAAAAGATCACTTATGGCATCTACAGGAAGACCACACATACAGACAATTACATAAAACAGAATAGTTTCAACCCAGAACCTCATAAACAGGCAGTCTTCAACAGTTCAGTACACAGACTCCTCAGCATCCCACTTGACCCAGAAGAGTACAACACAGAATACCTCCAACTAAGACATATAGCCTCAGCCAATGGTTTTAACCCAGACATCATTGACCAAAAAATTAAAAAACATAAGGAGAAATTAACCTTAAAACAAATCACCACTTTGTCCATACAAAAACCGAAAGTGATATATAAAAAATTCACCTATCACCCAACAGCAGATAGGAAATTCAAAAAAAATTTCAAGAAATACAATATAAGTTTAGCTTCAAGTAACCAATTCAACATAAAAAATGCATTGAAAACAGACATTAAAGACCCCATACCTACAAACCAGAGATCAGGCATCTACAGAATTGATTGCAAGGACTGCAAATCATGTTACATTGGCCAAACAAAAAGAAGACTGGAAACAAGGCTAAAGGAACATTTCAGACATATCAAACAGAAACAAACAGATAAATCGGCAGTAGCATACCATTTTTGGACATCACATCATGAAATACAAAATGACATAAGATTGCTAAAACCTGTAAACAACCCGGCAGAACTTACAGTTTGGGAGAATATTCTCATTACACAACAAAAAGACCAACTGATGAATTTTGAAATACCGCCACATGATTTTGAACTTCTACTGAGAACACCAGATGGCTCCACCGTAATAGACCACAGAGCACAAATAGCAGCCATCAGTCGGACTTCAACTGAAGAAGAGGGCGATTGCCCTTGAAACATATGTTTTGAACAATTACATATAAGTGAGGTGAGTGTTACTATTCCGACTCATTTTCAACATCACATTGATTAAAACTTCACTTGTCTCAAACTTCTGAGTTATTTAATATCTATGGTTCTCTATTTTTTGATTTCTGAATGGTGATAAAATAATAATGTAACCTTTCTACAATCACAATGGACCTTAATGTTTGTTGCAATTTATGTTAATAGCATTTCAAAGATGGTGGTAACCCACAGGAATCAAAATTTACAAGAGAAATATATATTGCTTTGATCACTGTATTCATTTGTGCATAATCTTTGTTGAATCCAGATAATGCTGGTAATTAAATAATAAAAAGGATTTATCCGTAATTTTAGAAAATAAAGTTATAACTGTATATGTAAAACTCTGAAATACTGCCTTTTAGTATCATATTTGTTATGCAAACTTTTCTATAGCATTTACTACATATTAGCTTTTATCTGTATGGATAAACACTTGGATTGGGTAATATGGCATTTAATCAGTTCCATATCATTTAATCTTCTATTCCCTACAACAAATATAAAGCTAAGCACCTCTGCTTGATTGTACAATTTGACCTATTTTAAGTGACCTTGTCACTGAAGCACTTTAAGTCAGCTAATAGTTTGGTTTTCTTTTACACATAATAAACAACTATCTCATTTACAATATATAGCATGCTCTATAACTGTTGGGCAGGGTTATTTACACTGGTCACAATATCAATTTCTGTGCAAAGGTGATGTCGGAAAAGAAATAAGAATATTAATATATCTTAATATAAACTAAAAAGTTATGTATAATAAAAACATTACAACCAGAAAAATAAATTGATTAAGTGTAATATCTCCTATTATATAATCTGATATGAGCTACAGATGAATACACAATTAAAGCATTTTTATCAACTTGTTGTGAACATATTAATCTATCTAAAAAGCCTCCTGTTGTCAGAAATATTATTGTAACTCTAACTGAAAAGATGTAATTTTAATTTTATTTCTTGAAAATAAATGAACAGGGATTCTTTTGATGCTAAATACATATTGCTACAACTCCCTCAAAATTACAAACTACTTCCAGCTCAACACAAGAACAAGCTACTCTGTTCATACTACATCCTTTAACCACTGACAACTCAGCATAACTTAAAGTTTCAACAGGTCATTTCCTCTATCAGCATTAAATTCCATATGAATATGATGGACATTCTGAAAAGTGACAGATTTAGCTGTGTCTGTAACATAATTTAATACAGATTCTTTTTAAAAGTAAGATTATAGCTCATACATTTATAGATAGGAGAAAAATACTTTTAGCAACTGTCCCAACTTTTGATTTAAGCAATAAGATTGCTATAAAAATCCCACACTTCAAGAATAACATATGAAAACATTTAGAGACATTTGTGTAACATGGCAAAGCGATGAGGCATACTGACCTTGCTTCATTTTCTTGATATCTTTTTACTACAGCTATGAAATACTAAGAACTCAGCGTACAGTAAGTAATAGAGTACAAATGGAAGACTTTGGAGCTGTATCTTTGATATAAAAGGTTAAATGATTGATTAAACATAACTTAATTACATAGATACATGACAGGAAAAAAACTTAATGATGGTATGTACATTACATATCTACGATGCGTTTGATACAAAACTTGGCCACCAGAGCAACTGCCCTTGTGATCTTCACTGCATTTCCCTGCATGCATCATACATCCGTTCTGTCATAAAACGTGTGTCAGTCTTACTTCTGTTCTAGTCCAGTTCACATGTGACTACAATTAGGAATGTTTAAAAGTGCTTAGATTTGCTTGAAGTGCTTTCAAAATGCAGTGTACGATACCACAAAGAGTGTTTATGTATGATATGTATGTGCTTACATCATCTCGTAGGGAAGTTGTAAGGCAATTTGAAACTAAATTTCCTATGGTGTTTGTTTGCTTATAAATAAATTCAGGAGTCGGGATCAATGTGTGATAGGAAAAGAAAAGTAAACAGGTTTGTACTTATAGGGCTGAAATTAGACGAAATTGGAGAAAGGTTAGAATGGTAACGTTGAAAATCACTTAGGAGCCTTGCATATATTGAAAGCTTCAGTGTGGAAAGCAACGAAACTTTTAAAATCAAACCACACAAGGTTACTGTTGTCCAGGAATTGCTATCACATGATCACCAGAGTTGGATAAATTTCTGTAACTGGATTTTGAGAAATGTTAATGATGGAACAATCAAAAAATGGCGTCTTATTTATGGACCCCTCTTGAACTACTGTGGTTCTCAGTGTCCCATTCTAAATTGGGCATGAAAGACTGCTTAATTTTGCTCAGAGGCCTCTGTATCAGGCTTGAGGTTCTTTTACGTGCCGTAAATCTACGACACGGGACCAACAGCTTTATTTCCCTTCTGAAGGAAGCCATGCTAAGGATTTTTACACCCGAAAAAATCCATTGTCCTCCACCTGATTTGAACCTGCGACCTTGGGTATGTGAAGCTAGCATGGTAACCATTACACGAACAATTTATACATGATTAATACTGTTCAGTGACGAAGTATGGTTTCACCAACATAATCATTGTCATCACAGCATAACTTACATTATGCTAGAGACAAACCCAATTTCGTTCAAGAAAATCTCTTGCATGATCAAAAAATTACAGAACCAGCCCTAAGTAACAGCTTCTGTAGGTTAGTGTAATCAAGTTCATTACTGAAGTGCGACCAATCTGTACATCTGATATAATAACAAGGTGATTTATTCAAATGGCAAAAACTTCATCACCACTATCCATTAAACTACCACTGAAAGATGGCCTACAGTTCACCATCACTGCTGCCTATTCCGACAGAAATTATCAGCTTAACAACTTTTTGTTCCAACAAACCATCTTTTTCATAATAATCACCATCAGCAATTAGTTTTAGTTTTCTTGGGTGCAAAACTCTCATGAGGTATGCCATCTATCATACCTGACAATAAATAACACTTTGCCTTCATTAAGAGATGGTTGCTACTATTGCATCCACAATGATACTCCAACCGATATGATCTTCTTTGGAAATGGCGTAAACATGGCGTTTTGCATATTTTCCAATATGCCTGGTAGCTTTTTCCACTTGTAATAGAACACATCTTTTATCCTGGTTTACAGATTTGTTGATACTAGCAAAGTTTAGAAGTAGATGGGAAAGAGGATTCATTTTTGCAAACATTGTAGAGAGAAATTTTCTTTTGCAGAAAATTTCTAATCTTCTTAGGCAGGGTATAAAAATCTTTTGGCATAAATTGTGTCATGTTGTTAAAGTTGTTGCAATCTTAATTTTAAGGTATTCATTACTTTAAAATCTCATCCAGAACTGGGTTAAATCTAACTTCATTTGCAGTTTTGTTTGGTAATATATACTTTCATATAGCTTACTTTTACTAAGTTGGCCTTCAAGTTAATTAAATAATACAGCTTCTAAACACATTTGCATTCTCCTGGGAAGTTGCTACTTTACAATTTGGCTTTTTCTTTCATCACATTTCCTTTTTATTTTCCATAGTGTTTTTTTATTTGCAAACTTATACATCAATGTACGGAGAAAACACGTTAGGCATGTATGCACATTAGACGGGTAATTAATTACATTTACTATAACTGCATTCTTTAGTTATAAGTTAGTTGAATAATTCTTGTGGTACTAAGATGAACCTTTCATAATGGTATATAGTACTCATGATAATAAATATCAGGAAAACCCACTAACCTGTATCATTAGCCCATCTTCTTCCATAAAGCCACAGGTGCAGTTTATCAGTTCTTCCTTACGCAGCTGCTCATTCCCAGGTTGCTCTAATATGATGAGAAAAAGAGCAATAATACATTATCAAACAAATGGAAACTTTTTCTTTTGAAAAATTATACTTTTATTATATCTACACAACACCCAAAATTTCTTTAGAAACGTTTAATTTTCAGACACAATAATATATTATTTATTGGAATTATCACACTGGGAAGCGCAGTATTATAATTAACATAACATAACCACTCTTGTGCTTCATAAACCTTGTTTTCCTTTAGGACAATTGTTTCACCTTCCTTGAAGGCATCCTTAACTACAAGGTTTGTGCAGTACAAGAGTGGTTATGGTGAATCAATGTAGTTTATATATATTTAATTTTTACTGAGAGAGAGAGAAGAGGAGAGGAGAAGGGGAGAGAGGGAGAGAGCGAGAATGACTTAAGTACACCTATGATTTCAGTGAAACTGTAAGAAAGGAATACCAGGCATAATGTCCAACTTATAGGGATATTTATTAAAATAAAGCCCAAATTTACATGCATGTTTTGTTTCATTTAAAGGCACTACAGGATATCTCTTTTCCTAATTTAATTTTCAATGTGTATAGTTTGCATTCCAAAGTGATTTCTTAGAAATATATACCTCAAAGTGTTTGGTGGACTGTGATTTGCTAAGAATTATACAATACTCTTGATGAGTAAGATTTAACTTTATGGTAGCTTATTGTTTTTTGTCCATTCATAAATGGGAATCATTTGGTTCTTTGGTCAGAATATATAGAGCAACAAAGATATTCAACCATAGTTTCTGCATTAAAGTTGAACTAGGTTGGGTAAACATGACAGTAAGAACACTGAAGCATGGTTTATAGTTGACTGGCCCTATTTGTTCATGTGATATTGAAGGATACAAAATTTTAATGCATGCACAGAATTAGAAGATAGAAATATTTTAAACCAATCCAATGATGATGATGATCACCCACTCCTCTCAGGAAGGCACATGCCATTTAGCAGTTCTTGAATGGATAGAATTTACTAGGATTCCTTGCTCTATGACAAATGAATTCTTCATTAAGTATAATATGTAAAAAATAATGTGTTTCTTTAAATAAAAGTTTGTTAAAAGACCTGCTTCATAGGATTTGAAACATCTTACTGATATGTTTGTGCAGAAATAGAACAGAATACAATGTATAGCTTATTCTTGGTAAGAAAATACTACAATGTTATTAAAAACACTTGACAAAGAATATTTGCTAAACATATTGCAATGGTGGAGAATTCTTCTACAAGATGACCTGTGTTATATCTACAGTAGAATCTCATTAATCCGGATAGTTGTTTAATACTGACAACCTTCACTCACACTGCCTCCCATCAGTCTCGTCAGTTGGCCAGTTGCCTGTTTGTGACGCAGCTAATGGCAGGTATTTGACCTCTCCAGGTTGAAGATAACAATGAAAACATATCTGCAACATATCTTCCTATGTGGGGGTACTGGCAGTAGCAGGGACAGGGATAAGGGTAAATTAATTAACAAGGTTTCAGACCATTTCAGAGCTTTAACAGCAGACGATATGGGCAAGGACTTGTAAAAAAACTTCTCCATAAAAGTATATAAAGTTTGTGTGAAAGTTAACCATAGGAGTTGAAAAAACAATTAAACCAATACCCATTGACCAAAATATTTAGCTATACTATGAATCTTGGGACTTATAGTGCTTACAACATTGCAAGTCGGTATTGGGGTTATCATCTCAAAATATTTTGTGGTTTACCAGGAAACATGCGAGTCAGTTGAGAAATTCAATGCTATGCCACAGCATGTTGCCATGGTAACTCAGTGGAAGAGCAACTGGCTAGAGACCAGGAGATCTGTGTTTAAAATCACGGCTAGGCATTGAATTTTTCAGTCTGACTCTACCTATCCAACTCCTGTCCTACACATGGCTTGTGTGAAAAAACATTAACCAGAAACTGTAAGACTTTGATTAACTATCTCTGTCATGACCATGGCTGTTAATCAACATTTCACAATAAGGTGCACAGTAACTGTACTGAACTGGTTTTGGACAAAAATGAAAAGACAACAAAATTATACCATTGCATTATGTTAGTGTCCGGATGTTTAGGCATTAATAATAGTTAAAACAGCCAGGCAAAAAGGCAGTAAAACTTAAAAAGGTACAAGGTACAATTCATTTTCTAAAAGATATTATAAATTTAAAAAGTCATTATGTATTTTATCAACAAATTTCAATTGTATCAATATAACATTGTCAAGAAACAATAACTGGTACAGATTGAAGTTGGTGCGCAGTCTTCCACTGATGCCACTAGTGATTCTCCTCTCTTTTCAAGATTCAGACAACTTAGCATAATGAACTATTATGTAAGATAAGTTATTGCAAACATTCAAATCATTTAGCAATATTTTTGCTGCACGAACGAATGCAGCTTTAGAGAATGCAGCAACAATCTCATTAACTTTTCAAAATTGTTGGTGTAGCACAGGGCAATAGAAATCCATGTCCCCATCTTTTTAGAATGGTCTCTGAAGGCAAAGCTATGGAGCAAGAGTCGCGAAGAGTTGGATTCAAGATGACAGTTTGGGAAAAAATTTTCTTGATGCTGGATCTCAATCTATCTGCATCATGAAATGAACTGCGAATCTCCTTTGGTATTCTGTGAAAGCCATGTGCCAAACATGAATCATCTGAGGCAATAGAACCTTTACAGTATCACCAGTATTTTGCCTCAAACTTGGCAAAACTTTCACAGAAACATGGCAAATGCTTAGCCAAGCATACAGGGAGGACTGTATGTTGCACACAGTACTATGAGTAGTTTAAACATTTTCAACAGGGCAGAAAGTTGGTGTGTGATGATTCCATGTCTGGATGTCCATCCACATCAACTGATGATGGCCATGTCAATAGAGTTCATGCTTAATTTGCGGAAATTGTCGCTTAACTGTTTGGGAAGTTGTTGACAAGGTGGGCATCACGTAGGATCATGCCATCAAATTTTGAGTGAGAAACTGGAAATGCGTACTGCTTTTGTCGACTGAAGATCAGAAACAGACCCGTGCTTCAATGTGCAAGAAACTGCTTGCTGTTGCTAATGACAATGAAAGCTTTCTTAAGAACATTTAACAGGTGATGAGACGTGGGTGTATTGCTATGATACTGAAACAAAGATGTAGTCATTGCAGTGGGTGGGCAAAGTGTCACCTCATCCAAAAAGGCATGCATGAGTCAGTAAAAGGTCAAGGTGATGTTGGCTGTGTGTTTTGACTACAAAGGTATTATCCATCATGAATGTGGGCCACGTGGTCAGACGGTAAACAAGGAAGTATACCCCAGAATCCTAGTGCACATGAGGGATACTATGCACCTGAATTGTGGGAAAGGCAGAATTAGATGTTGCATCATGACAATGCGCCAGCTCATGTGTCACTCCTTGTCTGCAGCTATCTAGCAAAACACCACATTCCCGTTGTGCCCCATCCATCATATTCTCCAACCTAGCCTCAGCAGACATTTTCCTATTTCCCAAACTGAAAAAATGCTGAAAGGACGTTGTTTCCAAACCATAGAGGAGATTGACGACAATGCTGTGAGAGGTCTGTGCACCTTCCCACAAAATGTGTTCCAGGAGGTGTTCCAAAAATGGAAGAAATGATGGGAATATATTGCCAGTAGAGAGGACTATTTTGAAGGGACACTGCTTAATATTGTATCATAAGCAATAAAGCTGATAAAGCAAAAGTTTGGTTTCTTTTTGAACACACCTTGTCTATGTACGAAACTATTAATTTATTTTCACCCAGTAAAAAGGCATTTTGTTTAACATCCAAGCTCTAATTATCAGTTATGTTTAATTCCACTTTCAAAATTTGATTGAATTTTTTTACTCACAGGATTTCATGGTTTACATGTAATTATAGGAATTACATTTCTTATTACATGTTTACCCATACAAATGGAGATACAATTTTTATATTTATAACCCATACCAATTTAAAATTTGTTATTGAATAATAACATATTCAGTAATTTTTTAAACACGACATACTGTAAAGCAGCACAATAATATAGGCACTACGAAAATACTGTTCTGCACTCACAAGGTTACTCGTCCATACTATCAACTAATAGACAATAGTGATAGGCAAGGGCAGGGCAGGGTGTGAATCAAGCTCAAGGGCCTTGCTTCTGATGGATAACAGAGAGTTGATGTTTAAAGGAGTGATCCATAAAAGTTTTACTGCAGTTTACTTGATTTATGTTCATTTGTGTTTGCATATTTATGGTGCATATTTTTACTTTTTTGTGAATATTTGTTACATATTTGATTATAGACACCAATTCAGGCTCTAATTATAAAATATGTATAGATGTTACTTTCATTTTGTTGTTATGCATTAGTTAAAAACAACATCATGCCATTTTGAGACAGATAAACATTATGCCTTTTTTAAATGTATTTACAATCCTGTATAGTTTTACTCATAATTTTAAATTACATTTTAAACATACAAATTCATTAAAATTAGTGAAAGTACTTTAATAATATTTACTATAATTAATACATTACAATTAAGTATAACTAACTTCATTGGAACTATTTATACATACCATCAGTACATGATTTAAAATCCTAAGACTTATGTTGCTCAACTTACTTGATAATGACATATTAATATGATTTTGCTAACAATAAGTTATTATGATTAAAGAACATTAATTTAAGGTTAAATATTTATAGTCCTATGGTGCCATCTATGGGTGATGAGTTGATTCCTTGTAATCATGTGGACACGGGCAAACTAGGAACTCCATTGATCAAGAAATCACCATTAACATTAACCATGTTAATGTCCCCTAGCTCGATTAACATGTTTATGGACATACATTCGCAACAAAAAATACTCAATTATAACCCCTGAATAATGCCTTCAAATTATTTGGTGTTAATCTGACTTCCCCTGTATTTTTTTTAACAATACAATTATTAGTGAAAGATATAAAACACAAATGTATGACCTATTTTTTAGAGCAGTTAACCAATATCAATTTACTTCAACAGGATTCCACAATTGCCCATATAGCAGATAAAACACTGAACTTGGAAAAGGAAATATTTGAGGAAAGGGTTCTTAGTAAGAGCATTCTGGCCCTCTAAGTTCACCAATTATTTAGAGGAACCTAAAAACAAAGATATTCTGCTCAAAATTCATGAGTTATAAGGCATTATTGTTGAAGAAATAGGAAGAATTATAGTAGATGAACTTGTAAATGACAATTTCCTTTGAAGGTGCCAGGAATATGTTACAGTAAAGGGACATAATTTTCCAACACACTTTGTAGTCAAGGTTAGTACACAATATGAAAATTGTAATTTTAATAACTAACTCTAATGACAGTAGCACACCCCATTCACCAGGAATGACAAGGCTGGCACCAAAGTTGTTTGCCTAGCAGAATGTCAAAGACTGCTCTGAAATATCTACATTGCAATTATTAGTTTTTTGACAATGAAGCTACTAAAATACCCATTTCAATTTACGTTCATAACAGATGAAAAAATAACCATGGGCCCAAGAATTTAAAATTTGGAACCTTTTAGTACAATTGAGGCACTTACACTTAATCATCCAATTTCTCATGCCACCATCAGTGATTTGAGTTTAAACTATTCAAGAAATACTCATTTTTCAAGATGTCCAGGTGAAATAAAATCTGTATAACAGTTTATTTCTGTAAGAAAATGTATACACCATGCAGGCTTAGGTTATATTTAATTTTGTACTGATTTTGACTCATTTCACAGGACATTATTTTTAACGTAATGCATTACATTTGATCTGTATACCATTAGAGCATGAAAGAAATAAAAGTTCAACTACTTGTGTTTTGTGATAATAAGATTGAATGCTTATGCTTTGCATCTTAATCTTACTTTCCAATTGAGCTATACTAATATGGACCTAACTGAATCATGTAACAATTTTCCTGATTCTAGCATAGGCTAGGGATGTAAAAAACAGCTCCTGTGTATATGCTGTCCTACACTGTAAATTCAATAAGAACTTTTCATACCAAGTTCATAAACCATAAAAGATAGCTGCTAAAAAAATCTTAGGTATAGTGTTACTAAGATATGGAGAGTATCACATACTCCACTGCATAGCTTTCAATCAATATACCAACATCACATCAAAATACTGTAGTGCAAGAGAGTGAATTGGCTTCATTGCCCAATTCCTAAATTAAATAATATTCAGTCAACCAAACAACCAACATTACTACATAATCTACTTAGAAACAAAGTATGAAAACATAGACAGTTTGCCTTTGCAGTATGTTAGTGAAAGTGGACTAATGTTAAAAAGCATAGTGAAAAATATAGACAAAAATAAGCCCAGAATTACACTGTGTTAAGCCTACAAAGAGTGTAACTACAATAACCTAAGTATAACCTAAGTAGATTGAGATTAAAATAAAACATTAGCAGCTTTCAATCACATATGGAGCAGAATTCTTTCTTCCATAACATCTGGAGGGCTTAGCTGGCATAACAGTTCTGTCCATAAAGGTGAAGGGATTAATGAAACTAGTCCAATATTATAAATAATTTTAGTTTCAATTACATGAGCCAGAAATATATTAAGGCACTTTCTTATCATATATAATTTCACCAATATGCTGCATTCTTTCATAATTATTATAGCCAACTGCTATGCTCTCTTAACATGATCAGTAACTAAAAATGTTGTGAAAACAAACTTTAAATAAATCATTATTTAGATTTTATGATAAGTTCTACTTTTGTTTTGCAAACTGTATTCAACACCTGCATTACTTAAGGCAAATATAAATTCTGGCATTTAATATAATATCTGGGAAATATTTCTGTTATGGCTTAATGCCTTGAAAACAGGGTTTGCATTTTATTTGATCTAAAATTGCAAAATTGAGAGGGGAATAGAGATAATGGCAAGGGTACATTTGTAATAAGCCATTATGGGGAGATTGCATGTTAGTTAAAAACAATTTCTGACAGATAATTTAACCACAAAAATAATAACCCAACTAAGATATGCTTTTTGATTTTTGAAAATGCATGCATAAAGGAAAATAATAAATAAAGCTTATACCTGTATTCTTATTCAACTTGCGTTGGCCCTGCACCTTCATGGAGGACAAAATGACACGACCTACACCCATGATCCCATGGGCAAAGGGAACCAAAGAAAGACACAGCTATTTTTTAAATTCACAATTACATGCATAAATTATTAAAATCATATGCTTTAATGATATTCTGCACTCATACATTTCTAAGGCATTTAGAATGTTGATCACTTAACATGCATTAATTAGCTGATTTGCACACTTTCTTAAATTTTGCATTGATCCTCACTTATCCTCCTCCTCTATACATTTGGGCATGAGAAAATATTATAACATCTAATTCAATGAGATTTATATGAGCTTTTATTTTTTAGCTTCCAAATAACTGATTCTCAAAATTCTCAATAAGCAAGGTATAAAGGTATACGATAATCATGAAATTATGTATGTGTGTGTATGTATGTATTTATTTCTCTGCAAGTGGGTATCACCAGGTGGCAGAGTTATATATGTATACAAGATGTATAAACAATAAATCACAGCTGCCAGTTTATGGCTTTGTAAGCTAGATATAATAGTTATTTACACAAATATGAAAACATTAATTTTTCTCTGAATTCAGATTAATTAATTTCATAACTAGAATCCCCAACCAATTTAACATTTGTATTTACAACAGTATAAAATCACAAGCATTTCATTTAAGGAAAATTTATAAAAATTATCCAACATTAATATCAAGATTTTTCCTAAATTTCTTCAGAGACAGAGGACAACCCCGAAAGGCTGCTCCAGGCAATTCATTCCAGTCTTTTATGGTTCTATTTACAAAGGAGAACTTTCCCACGTCAGTTCTGTATCTTCTACCCTTAATTTTGAACGGATGATCGTTTCGTGCATAGTAAGTTGGGCTTTCCAGTTTGTCAGTAACGTCCTACCATGCGTTTAAGCCAGCGTACGCTTTAAATAAAGCTCATAACCTCTGTTTCTCATGCCTAACTTTCAACGGCTCCCATTTTATCTCCTCAGCGTTTGTAGGCCCAAAATATTTAGCCCTTTTTATGAATTTTATAGCCCTTTTCTGGATCTTTTCTAACGAATCAATTTGATTTACTCTATACGGGTCCCAACAAGTTACTCCAAATTCCATGACCGGCCGCACTAAGGACTTGTATGCGATTTCCCTGGACTTTGCAC
Source organism: Hymenopus coronatus (assembly GCA_030762935.1). Taxonomy (NCBI): domain Eukaryota; kingdom Metazoa; phylum Arthropoda; class Insecta; order Mantodea; family Hymenopodidae; genus Hymenopus; species Hymenopus coronatus. The sequence continues at coordinate 109,885,540 of CM060894.1, read as the reverse complement.
TCCCCCTTTTTAAAATCCTCATTAGGAAGTGCAGTGTTTCCCACGCTTTCTTAGATACAGAATTTACCTGCTCGTCCCATCCAGCGTTACTCACCAAGTAAACTCCCAAGTATTTGCAGCTGTCCACCTGTGGAATTTTTCCCCCACCCATGTGATAGTTTTGCAGAATTTTTTCCCTAGATCTATTAAATGCAATTGACTTACTTTTGCCAGCGTTAATTTTCATTTTATTTGCAGCAGCCCAACCACTAATTTCATTTAAATCACCCTGAAGAGCAGTCTCATCTTCAATATTTCTAATTTTATTGTAAATAATACAATCGTCTGCAAACAACCTTATCTGGCATTTTATATTAACAGTTATGTCATTTACAAAAATAAGAAAAAGTAACGGCCCCAGTACTGAGCCTTGGGGTACGCCCGAGCTTACCATACCCCTCTCAGATAGCTTCTTGCCTACTTTTACCCTTTGCGATCTTCCTTCCAAAAATTTTTTAACCCATAGAACTACGCGTTTATCAATTCCAATTATGATTTAAACATTTTTTTTTTTTTTGTTAATGATGATATCAGTATGCCAGTATTCCAGTGTGCTGGAATTTCATTCTGCAGCAGTTCTTTCACATGCCAGTAAATATACTGACAAAGGATGTCAATTTTAGGCACATTTAAAAACCATTGGTTTGGGCCAGGTTTGAACCTGTGACCTTGGGATCAGTAGGCCAGTGCATAACCAACTAAACCACCCAATGAAGTCATGCAGCCCTCTATGATTTAGACAATAGTTAAATATGAAATCCATGAACAGAGAAATTAATATAATTACAATGACAGTAAGCAGAAATACATTCAAGAAAATATTTTAATACTTTTAGAAAAACAAGTGGCAATAACTTCATATATGCATAATGTTGTATGTTTCATTCACTTGCTTATTTATTAATCTAATAATTATTTCCTTTAGATTACCCATCACTAATTATGCCAAAGTCATGGAAATTCTGCCAATGGGAATATTGCCCCCAAAATTTTGGCAGTCAAAATGATCATCAGACTTAAAATAAAATTTGTTTAAATACTTTCATATCTTTCATTAATGTTGTGAACAGGCAATTTTCTAATATAAAGTTAACTAAAGTGTCTTAACATGCTAATTTGAATGAGTAACAAAACAAGTAAAAAAACATAAGTTGCATAACAGTTTGAAACATCATAATTCATAACTAAAGCAGAGAAAATATTGACAAAATTAAAAATTCCCAGTCTGGGAATATTGCAACATAATCTTCCCAAGTAATAAATTGAATAGTGCATTATGCAATTTTATGACAAATTAACACAATTTTATATACAAAATTCCTTTAATGGAATTCTCCCTGAAATACCACCTGAATTTCTATTTCTGGTTGTGATCATACAGCACACCTACAAACATAAGCTGCGATCAATTTATAATGCAAAAGGACTAAAATGAATATTTGTTGTGTGCAGTTGACATGCATGTTCCACCTGTTTGCAATGGACAGTTTAGGCTACTAGCAAAAATACATTGAAATCAATATAATTACAAAGATAATTAAATAAGACTTTAAATCATTTGTTTGAAATCACTGATTAAATATTCCTAGCTTCATTAAACTGAATGTAAATTACAGCCAAAATTACACCAAAATGCAAATTACTCATTCAATCCTATTGGAAGAATGTAAGTTGGCAATTCTGAGATGGATAATAACGTGCATGTTTTCTGATGCATGCTGATATCATATGATATTTAAAGCTGTGGTTAGTTTGTGTTTGCACTCCTTTCAAAACAGTGGGAACCCAGACGCATAACTGCATAGCACAACCTTAAATCTGATTAGGAAATCTGTGTGTGCAGTGTCGTAAAAATACATCCTTATAGTATATATTGCAAGATTCTTGTCTGTGCTTGTTCCTTCATCTACATTGAATAAGGAGCTATCTTATATACTGTGTTCAGTATTGGCAGAGCCACATTTTAGTGTCAATATCTCTGAATATCAAGAGGTGGTTTAAATGTTTTGACGTAAGGAGAAATAAATTATATCCAAATACTGAGATATGATTACAACAGAAAAAATTGTATACATATGAAGCATAATGAATATATTTATGTTGTAAAAATTTTATAGTTATTTAAGGTACTTGTATGTAAATTAAACACCTAGGTTTTACTTACTCCTACGGGAAAAAAAAAAAAAAAAAAAAAAAAAAAAAAAAAAAAAAAAAAAAAAAAAAAAAAAAAAAAAAAAACTGATGTGTTGCATTCAAATAATTTTCTCTATCTGATTTGCAAACAAACTATTCTTACAAAAGATTATTCTTTTATCTACACAATGTAAATCAAAATAAACATTTCCAGAAATGGTCTTATTACTTAAGTTCCTTATAAGTAGAAGGAAAATAAGGGAATACACTAAGCTAAAGTGACAGTGAAATCTTTTAAAGCTGTCACTATACTATTATTATTGAAATTCATTCTCTTTCCATGGCAGGAGTGAGATATGAAATGGATGAGGACTTAGCATTTGAAAATGTTGACAAAGTTGTAAGTATTTTAAAATTAAAAGGAATAACAGCGAATATCTCAGAAATGGTTAGTTCTATAAAAATCTGTATGATGTAAATGGTGTGTTTTAACAAGATGTACATTTTCTGAGTAATAAATTTTTATCTCTTACAGTTTACCAGTTATGCAAACTTCATTCAGAATGAAGAGGGCTTCCAGAGCTAATCCCAAGAAATTCAGGATAAACATTTATCTTCCATGTAAAGGTTAGTAGATGAGGGAATCCTCCTGAAAATCTTCCATATCACATCCTTGGAAGATACCGAACTTAAATACAAAGTTTGCAACTTTTTGTTTTTGATATACACATACACGCACACACCACCCACACGACAATAACACTTTTTTATTCAGGATCCTCAGAAAATGTATTTCTGGCAAAATCCCAGTATTAAATTTTTAGGTAGAATACAATACCTTCTTTATTTACTCTGTACATTGTACATATGTGATAGAAAAAGTAAAAGCAAAACTTCTGTTTTTAACCTATTGAGAGTAACATTTTCATACGAATTCCCTTTGAAATTATTCACCGTTTTTCAGAGCTCTTTATAATATGCAAGAGAAGTTTATTTTAATTTGAGACAAAAAAGGGTTATATTATCACTCTTGCAAATGGAGTTAAATTACTTTAAAATAATATAGCCAGGACCAGAAGTGGTAGCTAACAATAAATTTGAATTTAGCATTGTAATAAAAAATAAAGTATGAATGAAGAATATCAATTGCATATGGCCTTTAATTAAAAGTAAAAAAAAAAAAAAATAGTCTGCAAGCTTTTTTGTGGAGAACGATTAGGGCCACATTCTTATGATACAAAATTAGATTGTGCTAATATTTTTAAATTAAGTAAGCATGCAGTCATGTTCAAGAAAATATAAAAAACCATAAATATTTGTTATGAGAATGCCTTCTATGCAGTTAAAATTATATTAAATAAACTTACATGCTATTACAGCTTATGACCAGGCAAACCCAAGCAGTCCTACAGCATAAAAATCAGTGCAATGGAAAATTAGAAATTGCAAAGATGGGTTGTTAAATTAATAAAAGGAATGGTATCATCACCACCAAAGGATCACAGTTTCTCGTCTTCTTCCTACTGGTTAATGCATTTTAAATTTATGAACAAACTTTGAAAAGTTTAAAGCTGACAAGAGGCCAACAAAAATATTTACAAAAAAATAACTAAAATAAGAACTATAGCTTTCCTGGCGACGTGTTAATTCAAAATCTTCTCGGGCTTCTAGCCAGGTAATAACTTTAAGTAAGTTATTACCTGGCTAGAAGCCCGAGAAGATTTTGAATGAAGAAAAAAATAACTATTTATATCAAATGCATATATCCAAATTTGCTCTTTAAAATATTAATGCTTCCTGAAGAATAACAAAAATAAAATCTCTAATTCTATAACAAGAAAAATGAATGCATTCACAAATAAAAAATTGGATTGGTAATATTCATTACTCAGATGTATGGGGCAGGGGCAGGCCAGATGAGCAGCTTGAGTATTTTGTAAGTGAACAAATTTCACATTGCACATGTTCCGAGCCTGTGGCCTTGGTTCACACAGTAACAAGTTGTATGCTTCATTTACCATTTAGATGCTCCAATAACATCTATGCTATAGCTACTTTCAAAGAAATACACAAGCATACTAAAATAAAGTGCATTATTTTGTGGCAGGGTGAGGGGTAAAATATGCAGAACAGAATATGCTTTTTGAAGCTTGAAGTGGAATGGTTTAATGATTGAGGTATAAGACTCAAAAGCAAGATGCCTGGAATTTGCATTGTAATAATGTTAACCACATTTTATGCATTTAAAATGCATAAGATGTAACACGCCTAACCTTTAAAACACATTCTTTTTGTGTAGCTTCAGGTTAATTTGAAATTTCAAATGGTTCCTACATTTTGTTTCTAATAATTCACTTAAATTCTTCTGAGTTAACTGAACCATAAATATACTCTGACTGTATATTTCTGTAATTTCAATTCAAGTATCATAGAATGGTAGTCATGAAACAAAATGACGAGGACTATTAGAGTGGAAATTTAGATGGTATTTTAGATTTCAGGTTAACATAAAGCTGCAGGAAAATAATGTATTTTAAACACCAGATGTATTGTATTCTCATGCATTTTAAGTATAAAAAGTAGGTGCTATCATTTGGAAATGAACACCATATCTGCTGCTCTGGATAAATCATCAGTACCTGGGGAATGGGGTATGTCCAAAAATTGTATTTTAATATTGACATGTATTAAATATTCAGAATCAAGCCATTAAAAACCAATCTTGCTGTGGATAGTTTTCAATTGTCACATTGATAGTTAACCTAAACCATGGTGCCGTGGATAGTTTTCAATTGTCACATTGATAGTTAACCTAAACCATGGTGCCAATAAAGTTATTGAAATTGAAACAGCTATTTCTGAGAATTGTCTGAAATTGTTAACTGAAAAATTACATTTTTGGACTTAAACCCTTTTCATCAACAGAAGCCATATATGCTGCTAATTCTGCTATTCAGCTTTGTGTTTCAAAAGTGCTAGTTTTTCTAAAATATGACTTATCCTGTCATCTGCAAGGTTTATATGTTTCTTCCACCCGTAAAGTATTGCACTTTATGTTGGTAAATTAATATTTTTTTTAAAATAGTATCCTTATCATGTTTTAGCTTCTCTTCGTAATAGATAAGGAGGCAAGCTACATGGGAAAGTGAAGTGCACACCTTTTTATCTGTGAATTGGTATCAGTTTGGGGCATGCACAGCAACTTAAATACCTATTGGTTCTCTCACTGGTAAAACTCTAGAAACTGTTAAATGACTGATAACTTACTATAAATTAACTGTATATGTATTTATTTTATTCTTTGAATTCTTAAAGATGTCATGTAATTTATTTTTTCTTAAAGGTTACTTTAATAAGAGTTCTGCAGCTCTATTCTGCAGGCCTTACAAGGGAAGTATTTGATTTAGACATTTAGAACTGGACAAAGCATACTTGTGGTATCTAATGGAAAAAGGCAACATACAACAACGTTATTTAAATTTTAAAATGTGGGTTTAGAGCTTTTGTCAATTAAATAAAGAATTTAAATTATTTGGTGTTTTCTTTATTGTATATGAATGATTTTATAAAATTGATTTAATTGAATTTTATAAAAACTGTTAAAATGATTATAACCCACATGAGGCAGTCTAATTGTTGCATTAAGCTACAACTTTTGGCTTTACAATGATATGAAAAATAACTATATAGTAATAAAAAAAAGTTATAAAATGGTATAGTATTGATGTTAAAATTAATTGTAACTATTTACATGAAATAAATAGCAGCAAGAATTAAGATTTACTGCTTGAAGTACAGTGCAGCATAACAGTGAGAACATCTAGTTCATTATATACATTGGGAAAATTAATGATGTAATTAAGGTATGATAATTCCCTAACGAGGGTTAAAATTAAAGTTCTGAGAGATAAAATCAAATCATAATTTTGTTTTATTTCCATACAAACTGTACTGCAAGTGATAACCCAATACTATCATTGACTGTATTTCCATAGAGGTTCAAAGATTAGGGTATAACACTATTTGTAATGTTTTTCAAATGGGAAGAGTTCTACTCTGCAGTGAATGGGATGCATTATAGGCTCTGCGTTGCCAGTCGCTACTACCACTCTCTTCATATTTTGCACACTGAGCAGGCAAATCTGTCTAGTGACATAATGGTTAACTTAAGGAAACTCTAATTGATTTTTCTAAACTTCTATAATTTTGCAGTTTTTAAATTTAAAACTTTAGTATGCATATTTGCATATTATGTGAATGTTTTCTTAAATGCTATATTAATATAGATTATGAATTACCTGCTCTTTTAATCCAATGGAACTGCCAGTGGCTCCTCTGTATCAGTCATTAGTTACGTCAAAAGACAATAATTTGACATGGTCACTGTCTTCATTGTCTGAGTCTTGTAAATTTATGGTAGGTTCCAAAATCTCATCACAGCCTATTTCTTTCCAAAGTCTTTGTCTTGTAATGTTTCTGCATGTTACACACAGGATTCCCAGTCTTGTTGTGTTACCTTATCAACTTCTTCATGTGTAAGTCATTCAACGTCAGTGTTATTTCTGTTTGCAAACCCTCATTTTATTTCAGCCCACACTAACTCAATTGGATTATATTGGTAAGGGTAAGGGGAGAAGTGAATTACCTCCTGTCCCATTTTGAATGCAAGTTGATCCAGCTGATATAGTTTTTCCTGGTTTTTAAAAGGAAGTACTTGTGGAATAGCTCAGCTTTAGGTTCTGTTGCCGAAAATTCAACCCCCTTTTTTCGCAACCATTCAACAATTTGGTTCTTTCTACTGGCCCTATTCGGAAGTTTGTTTTCAATTATTCGAATGGTACAGTGCATTATCCATTATAATTATGCTTCTCTCTTCTAAATAATTTAAGAATCTGTTCAGAAATCAGTCTTTAAATTTATCAGCTAACATCTCTTCATGATAGTTTGAGGTGGTTTTAGACAGAAAAATCCATTTGCTTTCAGATAGGAATCCTATCTTAGCAGATCCTACGTGACAAATGATGAGTTGACAGCCCTTTCATCACAGTTTATGTACAATGTCCTTGTCAAAGTCACTTTAATTTGTAACCCTCTTCGGAGGTCCAATGTGTTTTCTAGGCGACACAAATACTGGAGCACTACTGGGTTCAGATTTTTTTGCTCTCCCCAAATGCGAAACACACTTGCTTTACCTACATCACACACTTTAGCAGTAATCTGTTACACATTTTTGAAATCGAATCAATTTCTGTTTTCCTCATTGCTGCATTTTTTAAAAAAACATGTAGACCCTAAAAATAATACTTCGAGACTTGCTATGGAACACCTGCCTCTTAGATTTGTATATGCTCTATTCCTGACTAAACAGCAACTGAAAACTGACTTGAACTCTGTAGGGACTAGGGTTAAATAAACATGAGCCCTGATTTTGAGACATAAACAAACATGCGACAGCTGATCAGATTCTGTTTGCTCTCTGTCTCTCGACTTTTAACAGCTTGCTAGCATAATAAATGTAATAATTCTTTTAGTACCGTCATGTCAATAGTTTACATTACATCTCTGTGTAATTATGCTGTATGTACATAGAGTGTATATACATGCAGATAATAATGGTCATTACAGTGCTGATGTGATTCTGATTAAATAATACATGGGTATGTTTGCTCATGTGTATTATGAAAACTATTTGTAGTAATATTATTTGTTTCTCTCTCTGTGCTGTCTTACACATACAAAAGATTGTATGTTCTATGGTGTCCTTCTGATCACAAGATCAGATCGGCTGTGCCGCGGCTGAGTGGTCAGACCATTCGCCTCTCACCTAGACAGCCACATGTGAGATTTGTGGTGAACAAAACAGCACAGAGGTGGGTTTTCTCCGGGTTCTCCAGTTTCCTCCACCAACACATTCCACCAGGGCTCCATCTTCATGTATCATCAGTATCATTGCCTACATGCCATTGTAGTAAAAGCGGGCATTAAACACTACAAAAAACTGATCACTTGTTTCACAAAAGTGAAAATGATGTACATAAGCTTTAACCATCCATGACCTGTAAGAACTCGGGATAGGTGATAGTTGTATCTAATGCCTAGACTCTTGGATAATCTCCATTCATCTTCTAGCTGTTCAGTATAATTTTAATGTTGAATGTAAATGTGCACTTGTGCAGAGGTTCATAACCATATTGGACTCTTCTTCATACAGAGACCACATTTCGGTGAAGGGAATATGCCAATTTTGTGTAGGTGTGCAGCCCAGCAGTCGTGTCCAATCATTAACTGAAAATCTGCTACACTTCATTTCTTGGTGACTCCAACATACCAGCTTTTTTGAACAGGATAACAGAATTATTTGTTTTTAGTTCTAAATGATTCTGCTATTTGATTTTTACTTTCTCTACACGTACTATGTACATAGTGTTTAGAGAACGTATTGCACTCCACCAAAAATTTTGATACCGAGATTTCACTAGAAATATGTTTTAGGGTCCCCTGTATCAAAAAATGTATTTTCAGAAAAAGGTCCGTGTGTGTGTGTGTGTGTGATTGTGTGTGTGTGTGTGTGTGTGTGTGTGTGTGTGTGTGTGTGTGTGTGTGTGTGTGTCTGTGTCTGTGAACACGATAACTCAAAAATGAAAAGTCGGTAAAATACCAAACTTGGTATTTAAGTTTAGTATCTTCCAGGGATGCAACACAAAGATTTTGAGAAAAATCCCCCCACCCAAAACTAGCCTTTACATGGAACTTTTTTCGAAAATTTTGATTTTCTCAAAAATGGCTCTAATGATTTTGATTAAAATATCATATATTAAAGAAGATATTTACCTGGCAAATAATATGCATTTTTTTTTATTTTTCTGGGAATAGCATAAAAAATGTAGAGAACATTAAAACACACAATTTATGTTTTATACATTTTTTTCGTGGAGTTGATCGCTTTTAAGATATTCCTTGTTTTTGGTTGCAGCTTTGAAAAGCTTATACTTTTCTTATACAGGAACTCTCCTGTATGTCATACAAACAAAGGAACTTCAGTCACATAGCAACCAGCTTTTGACTATCACAATAACCTATGTTACTCCCTTATTTCACTTCTCTTATAAGGAAGCAAGTAATAAGACTATTTCTGCTAATTTTTTGTCGATTAGCATGAAGTAGAAGCATTAGCTTTTTAACAATAATTTGTTGCAGAGATGTAGAGAAAGTCATGTGAATGGAACACATCAGATTTTTAATAATATTTATGATCAAATTTGTGAAATGATATGTCAGTAGATTTGGGTCTCTTTCTTTGCAAGATAATCCTCATGTTTATTATCTTGATGAAGGTCCAATATACATCTTAAATTAATAATGTTTCTGCATTTATGAGTTATTTCTTTCTATGAGCTAATATCTGTTGAAATAGTATTACATCTTATACCAGGTATTCTCTCCTTTTGGGCTCCTAATGGGCATGGGTATAACTTTAATTATAACTCCAGGAAGTAAGATTCACAAGACCATGCATTCAATTTCATTTTAAATTGTACAATGCCATCACTAGGTTAGGCACTGTATTCTTAAGTGCTTGGCACAATAGTCTATTAGAAAATGAATAGGATACTAAACACATTTGATTTGAGCAGTTAAAAATTAATCTTAAATAAATAATACAAAACAAAACTTAATAGATATAGGATTTAATGCAGCTGGATAAAAACTTAGCTGCTAGAAGGAAAGTTTGACTATACTAAAACTATTCCGGGTTTCCACTATTTATTTGCAAGCAATTTTTTTATTCCACCATCTTGAGAAAATGGCTGTGGTTATAAGAGAAAGATGCAGTTTGTTGTGGTATATGAGGGAATGTACTCCCATTAAGTGCACTTTCCTGATTGTCTTCTTTACTGAACCTCTGGCAGAGTTGTACGAGGTAAGAAGAAGATCAAATGAACTTGCTAACATTTTCAAAATGTTTTAGGTTTCAATATTCCTGTGGTAACCTGCCCAGTCCATCTGGGCTGCTAAGAGGCAACAACAAATTTGGTTCCACTGTGCTTGTGCTCTGACAGGCAATGAAGTGAATCATGTTCCCAGAGATCATGCATCTGGCTGCACTTTTCACACACAATCCCTCATGGCTTCCTAATTAAAATGTATTTTATAAGAGAGTGAAATTATATGAAGCAATAAAAATGCAGTAGGATGATATAACCCATCCCAAGATATAACCATGTAACAAGAGGAGAGCAAAAAAACTAATACATTGAATGTATTTATAACTACAATTTTTATCCTTCTGTGTCACTTCGTTTCTCAAACATAATAGACATAATATGAAAATGACATGTCTCACCCTTTTGAGTTACCAGAAATAAAGGATTTTCATATGTTGGCAACTTTGATTTATCACTATTTTTGGCACCCTTAGTGTATGATGTAGTTGATGATGGTGTTACTTAGCAATATATAAGTGAGGTCACAAAGGGCGGGCCGGTGGGCAATATGACTTTATTGGAGAAACATCATCTGCTTCCTTTATTCCTTGGTCCTTCAGTATTACACTGTATATAATATTTATGGGAATCTGTAAGTATTTTGCAAGTAAAACATTTGTTCCAAGATTCAGCAGTGAAACCATTCTAGTTAAGTTGTCCATTAAACAGAGAGATATCAGTACAGCAGGCACTGAATTAGATGATCACTTTCTAGATCACCCATGCCAATGGATATACAACAGATGATGGAAAATGTAAATGGCATGCTATTTATGGACGCTCTTTAACTGTTGTGGTTCTCAGCTTCCAATTCTAAATTGGGGTGAAAGGCCACTTAATTTTGCTCAGAGGCCTCTCTATCAGGCTTGAGGTTCTTTTACGTGCTGTAAATCTACGACATGGGACCAACGGCTTTACTTCCCTACTGAAGGAAGCCTTGCTAAGGATTTTTACACCCGAAAAAATCCATCATCCTCCGCAGGTTTGAACCTGCAACCTTGGGTATATGAAGTTAGCATGGTAACCACTACACCATGGAGGGTGATGAGATGATGGAGAATGTGTTTGAGACATATACTGAATGAAACTTTATTATGTAAAACTAATGCATATTTTGTTCCTTTATTTGTAAATTTTACCTGACAGTCATGGTGTGGTAGGTACTGATGATAATCTGAAGCTAGTGGTACATTTAAAGGAAAAGAAGCTTGCTCTGTTTTGCAACAATAATGAGTATTTTGTAAGGTTTGAGATGGTGCCAGTGTTATAAATTATTCCAAGGCTCTGTTAAAGACATTTTATAACTAAATGAAATTCTGGTGTTGGGAAGTAAACTCACATCATAGAAATTCTATTCTTTTTTTCACAGAGAGGCAAAGAAAAATTAACATTTTAGACATAATTTGCCTCCGCAAACAGAAAACTTTTTGAGCAATAATGTAGTGTAACAATTTTAGAAGATATTGATCCTAATTTCATTCTAACTGATTAAGAGACTATATAGCTAGGGTTACATAATCTATCTTTATTCCAGGAAACATACAAAGTTTCTCTAGGAAACTACCATCAACTAAGAGCAATATCACACTAACATCATTTTCCAATAAAAATGCTGCAGCCAAAGAATAGTTAATTAGGCAAATGGCTGTCATCATCATAAATTTAAAATTATAAGCAACTACTGTATCAGAAAAGAAGAGTTTCATGCCTAAATAATATTATCAAGAAAAGAGCAAAACACGACTAGTGCCACTTTAAAACATAAACATACATGCCATTCCAATTTATATATTCTAGTGTAAGAACACTAAATTAATGGGATGACAAAATCACAAAGAATAGATAACATTTACTCACAGCTAGACATGAGAAGCACAGTTATATTTTTATATTCTTGAGTCTTCTTCTAGTAAACTGTTACTTACTTTGCCTAAACTTTGTCTTTTATGATTCTAAAATATGTACTACATTACCATTACTGTCTGTGACAATGTTGAGTTTCTCCAAATGGACCACTGGGGTTTTCTTCTTACTATAGCGATATGTTGTTGGGGTGGTTTTTGTTGTTGCAGATACAGATGTTGTACTTGTGGTATCCACAGAAGCTTCACCTTCATCCATGACATCAATTTCATCAGATACGTCCAATTTTGTTGCTAAGAGAAAAGATTACATTTATGATATAGAGTCATACTTGTTAAATATTAAGAAAGTATACTAATAAGCTAGGCCTGGATTTTGATGACATAATAATGACATCAATTGCAAAAAATGACCTATGAAGTGAGAATTATATAATTTTGTAAATTAGTGTGCAGAAAGTTAGTAGTTAATTTACTTAGGTATAAGAATAATGATGATTAAGATAAATAAAAGTATACATTGTTCCAAGTTATTGTTTGAGAAATCTGAAAAGAAAATTAAGAAAATAGTTTTTGAAGCGTGTCTTACAAACTAGCATTAATTCTTCTGAGTTCTCAGATTATACACAGTTCATTGTGAATGAAAATGACTTCACAACCTATAACATGACATAAGGATAAGAACAATAGGAACCTGACTCTACACACTCATTAATGTTAATTAACTTATCACATCCCTATTTAGGACATGAATTCATTATTGTAATGACACCTGCTCCTTTTAATCATTGTCATCTCGCCATCCACAAGTAACCATTTCATATTATCATTAAATTGAAATGTGGTTTTTTCTCCATGAATAACATTTTTGATGTTGGAAAAGTTACCCTTCTGTAGAATGTCAATTAATATAATACTACTTATATAGTCAACGTAAAAAGCAAGATGATTATATCAAGATGCCAAGGGTAAGAAAATGACAAACAATGGCATAAAATTGGGGGGGGGGGGGGAGAACATGGCATAAAATTAACAGAAACATTCCAATAGATATTGTGATCATTCAAGTCACTGTCAAGCATGTAGGGATATACTGGCTGGCTAGGCATAGCTATTGTTTTGATTGGCTGCTCTTTTAACAATGGTGTATAATGCAAACAAAGCAAATTATGTCACTTCCCTCAGTTTAAGTACTATATTTATCTGAATACAAGACAATCCCCATTTTTCAGAACTTAATTTTGGAATTTAGCATATCAGCTATATAAAAACATATAACTTAATTATTAAATGAAATTTAAAGGTTTCCATATATTTTTAAAAAACTGACACAAGCTGATGAGTCCCTGCCTTTTATATATTTGATTTAAATTTGAGCAAAAATTCATGTGGTGGGTAGGGGAGTGAACAGAAATAATATACTGATATGTATGTGATCAAACAAGGTGATAGTGGCAACGATAGCAGCTGAAACAATGACAATTGATAAGATTTTCTACTCAGACAACATAACTAATTAAAATTAACCTCTGTTGTAAAAAGTTTTACCAAAATTAATATTTCAAATTTGCATGGAAATTTGCATTCTGAGTAGCAGAGAGATGGAGAGGAGAATACGAAAATGTACCGGTATGTCTGTGCTCAGTGGCGACAGAACCAGCTTAGCTTAATGATTATGGATGCAATTTTCTATTAACACAATACAATATATCATGAAACATAATTCAAATTTGCATGGAAGAGAGATGGAGATGTACTTAATGTGTGTGATGAAAGAAGCATGATGGTGGCAGGTGGTGGCAGCAGTATACTGAAACAACAGTTATGGATGTGATTTTCTACTAAGACAATAAACTTAGTATTATACATGATAAAACATTTCACTTACTTTGAATTACATGTAAATTCACATATTGACAGGCAGAGAGACGTAAAGGGGAGTACATAGATGTATGGCATTTGTGTGATTAGATGCATTACATGACGGTGGTGGTGGCAACAGCATAGTTATAATGACAATGACATTTATGGGCTCCCAATGCAACATTATTTGCAACTACTGATGTGAAAGGAAAACATCTAAATTTTAGTCTCGGAAAGACATTTTTGTTCCACTGAGAATGCTCATATTCACAGCTAATTTTTGGCAAGAAATGTAATGCACAAAATCTGCCGCATATGCCTGCAACCATGGTGTTAATCTTTACAATTTCTCCCACTGCCGTGCCCGAAAAATTTGAAACTTACTTTTTCCCTACATGACATGACATTTGAAAACATATATCATTAATGCAAGATAACTCCTATTCCAAACATTAACATTTTGGAAAAAAAACATTGTCTTGTATTCGGATAAATATGGCAATACAGTTTGAAATCTTCATTTCTATGGCACCTTGAAAAGTTGACCTCTAGAAGCTTTGTTTTGGGCTACAGGACATATACCAAGGGTTGACAGGTAGCCGGCTAGGCAGCTAAAGATGCAGTTGACTATGGACAGTACAGCATGTAGTTCAGTTGTCAGTTGTGATTCAATTCAGTCATTCAATTGTGATTCAATTAAGCTGAATTGACTGAAGTTTACTTGTGTTACGTAGAGTACCACAGAGACAAATAAAGTGAGTTTAATGGAACTGGTGTTTTCTATTGTAACAATAAGCACTTTCAAAATCTGGAACCATGACTATGTATTTAAATTCACATTTCAGTGTCATTAAGAGGCAGGTGTTATACGTTTTCTTTTGATATATCTGCCTTCCTTTCAAAGAGAGGGAGAGGGACAAAACATTGGAAAAATACAAATTTCATAGTTGAGTCAGGTACATCTTGACAAGCTAACGAGCTAAACTCAACTACCCGTTACAAGAAATTTTGTTTTATTTTTCATTTTCTCAAAAAGGATTGAAATGATTTTAATTAAAACACTGTATATTTAGGATATCGCATGAACAATAAAAGATATATAATTTATATCCAGAAGTTAGTAATTGTGACGTGTATTTGAATTAGAAACTGTTCTGAGTTGGGACTTGCAGCACTAAAACATCACTATAGGTAATTTTACTTGTATATGTTTTAGGTTACAAATTCCTACTCAGAATGATTTCCATTAGAGTATATGTGAACATTAAAGTTCGAAGGCTTTCACGGCCGGTGTTAGAATATGTGAACAGTCTGTGAAGTCCTCTTGTTTAACCAAGAAATGTTAAGAGATAGGTTAAAACTTGCTTAAGAAAAACTTATTATTTGTGTCAACTTTTTATTTTTTCTATATGCACTATGTACATAGTGTATAGAGAAGGTATTGTAATGCACCCAAAAATTTGATACTGAGATTTCAACGGAAATACATATTTTGAGACTCCCTGAATCCAAGAAGTGAGAGTGTGTATATGTGTGTGTGAGTGAGTGTGTGTGTGTGTGTGTGAGGGTGGGTGGGCGTGCGGGCGTGCGTGTGTGTAGCATAGCTCAAAAATGAAAAGATCGTTAAATACCAAACTTGGTATTTAAGCTTGGTATCTTCCGAGGATATGACACAAAGTAACTTCAGTCACATATCATCACTTTAACCTATGGTACTCCCTTATTTCACTTCTACTTACAAGGAGGAAGTAATAAGACTATTTCTTAGTTTTTAATTGGTAGTCGAATATACACACATGTGCTTCACAAAAACTTACTTTTACGCAGAACTAGTTTCGCATGCGTGTTACATGCATTGTCTACTGACAACCCAAACATTGCATCAATATATGGACTCCACAAACCTGGTCACATCATGAGGCCCATCATAAATAACATCAACTCTACAACATATTTTCTAGCAAAGTGGCTTGTAAACAAATTTAATACCTTTCCGAAATTTGAAAGCCTCAATCTAAATAATTCTCTGGAGCTAATAAAACACATTTCAGACTACAACATTTCACCTAAAGAAAGAATGGTTTCTTTTGACGTGTTTTCCCTTTTCCCCAGCATACCAATTGCCAAAATCATGCAATACCTCACCATTTGGTTAGAATCCTTCAATTTGTCACCAAAAGAAACAAAGGAATACAAAACACTCACCAAAACTTGCATTGACCAATCATACTTCATATTTCAGAACAAATACTACAAACAAGAAGAAGGCTTAGCTATGGGAAACCCTTTATCTCCTTTCCTAGCTAACTTATTTATGAGTCAGTATGAAATTCACATCACAAAATCGTTCCCTAACATCTTCAAAGTATGGTACAGATATGTGGACGATATTTTTGCTATAGTAAATGAGAAACTTTTAGATGATGCATTAAAACTACTAAACTTACAGGAACCAAAAATAAAATTTACAATGGAGTTAGAACAACAGGGCACACTGGCATTTTTAGACCTAAAAATTACTAACAAAGATGGGAAACTAAAATTTGGTATACATAGAAAAGAAACCCATACTGACAACTACATAAACGCAAATAGTTTCAACCCAAAAGCACACCAACATGCCGTACTAAACAGCCTACTACAAAGAGTAACTAAAGTACCTCTGGAAAAATCTGAATACTTAGAAGAACTAAACCACATAGTAAAAACAGCTGAAATAAATGGTTTCAACAAGGATTTAGTATTAAAAAAACTCAAGAAAATTAAACAACAAAATAAGATCACAGAAATATCCACCCTCAAACGAATTAAAGATGATGATAACTACAGGAGATTCACTTACCACCCTTGGGCAACTAAGAAATTCCAAAAAATATTTAAAGAACATAATATAACACTGGCACCTTACAACAGGTTCAGTGTAAAAAATTTGATTCCATCCCATAAAACAAAAAAAGACCCAATTGACAAAAAACCAGGCATCTATAGAATAAATTGCAATGAATGTAACCAAGTATACATTGGCAGAACAAAAAGAAACATAGGTACCCGTCTTAAAGAACATATTAGAAATATCAAAAATAGGGAAACTGAAAAATCTGCAGTATCGGCTCATTTTTGGAACAACCAACATGAAATTAAACAAGACATCCATCTTTTAAAAAATGTACAACGGACAGTAGAACTCGACGCATGGGAGAAAATATACATGAAAAAACATGAAGCGCACCTCATGAATTTTGATCGTCCCTTTGAAGAGAACTCGCTAATGAAGTTCATCAATCCAACACCAGAGGGAAGACAGTCATACATCAAGGATCCTCGTGTTGTATCCGATAGTCGAAAGCAGTAGACAATGCATGTAACACGCATGCGAAACTAGTTCTGCGTAAAAGTAAGTTTTTGTGAAGCACATGTGTGTATATTCGACTACCAATTAAAAACTAATTGCTAGCTTCACAGTGTACCACTTCCAGTATTCAAAATTATAAGACTATTTCTGCTAATTTTTTCTGGTTTAGCATGAAGTAAATAGAAGCATATATTTTTTTTAGCAATAATTTGTTACAGAGATGTAGGGAAAGTCATGTGAATGGAACACATAAGATTTTTTCTGGTAGCATTATGTTTTCAAAACATTCCATACTGTAAATGTATAGTCCTCATTTGATGAATCAAGTTTAAAAGCTTTTGATTATTCTTTTTCCTTATTCTTCACAATCGGTCATTATTATTTTGCAAATTTAGGTAAACATTATACAAACACAAAGAGTAAGTGAAACATGGAACATGTTCGGCCATTATTCATTCTGCAACATACTTCCCACCCTGGGCGATCTCCAGAGGAATGACCAGCTGGACAAGCTATGTGATTGTGTTGTCATCTGCAGTGAGGAGTACAATTGTCCTTACATTTCTATCCCTTCCACGACGGAGGTCCTCTAACTTCACGAAAACTTCTAAGTTCTGTCAAATACTCCTTCAACCAGCACTTCCACAGGTCATCTGAAGTTTCTGGTGAAGTCTAAATTGTTTTGTTAAATTGTTCTTCACCTCAGGCTCAGCTCTACTAGGTATTGTGGTTAACCTTTGACTACAAAGAAAATGTGATGGTGTCAATGGCTGTGATTCTGCACCATCAGATTGTGATATACTGGTCTTCTTCTATCAGAATCTCAATAGGTAGGTTGTGTTCGTCTCCTTCAGGATCTACAAGTTGCATTTTAGGGATGTGTGACAATGCTATGATATCTATTTACGAATTTGATACCATTGGATGTGGTGAATATGTATTATTATTTTCAAATGCAGACAAGTCCAGTTTCAATTTTGTGGAGATTTCACTGATGATGAATTTGAGTAGCCTGCACTTGAAGTGCGCAGTTCTCGCTGATTCAAAAACCATAATTGCCAGGTCTGTGTGGCCAATTGCATTTAGTTGTAAGTGATCTGCCAAGGTTTTGCTTATAAAACTTGACTGACTGCCACAGTCTAGTATACAGCGTGTTCGTTTACTTATTCCAGTTGGACCTGTCACTAAGGTCTGTGATGTTTGCAGGTAAGTGAAATTAGAACAGTCAGCATCAATCTTGAGTGATGTTGAAGTTGTGGAAGCAGTAAGTGAAAGAGGACTGCTCTGTTTTGTACAAACAGCTTGATGGTGTTAATATACCAATTAATAGTTACAACAAATCTTCACTTATCTTTTGGAATCCTTGGACTAGTTTCGCAATAAATCTATTGCATTCTCAAGATAAATTTCCTTTTGGTCTCAATTTTGGTCTAGTTTTTGATGTTTATTTACACTGTTATGGTTACTGCTACTAGGTGGATTGTGTACTAATGCAAGATATAATATAATCCTTCTCAATGTATTAGTACACAATCCGCCTAGTAGCAGTAACCATAATAGTGTATATAAACAACATCAAAAACCAGACCAAAACTGAGACCAAAAGAAAATTTATGTTGAGAATGCAATAGATTTATTGCAAAACTAGTCCAAGGATTTCAAAAGATAAGTGAAGATTGTTGCAACTATCAATTGTTATATTAATATCTGTGTTACTTCACTGTTACTAGCTTCTTTTTACATTTATAAGCTTGATGGTGACTTTTCTTGCATTTCAAACATACAGCCTTGCCCTTTTTACTACATTGTTGCACGATGTGACCACGATTCAGGCTTAAACAGCACTGGTCTTTAGCTTCTGAGTCCTTTTGTGAATGTCTTTGATCTCTTGACAATCTTGTGCCCAGTGGCTACGGTTCTCGCAAAAGATGCAATAAGGGTCTAGAATTTCTTTAGATTTCCTCATGTTTTTGAACGGCTGTGAAGTGTTGCTGCTGTTGGTAGGATACTGGTCATTTGTGATCTGAGTTATTAGTGCTCCATTCACCTTGTCACTCAGGAACAGCATAAGTTTAAGAATATCACCTTCGATATACTCTCTCTCTTGGCGTGAATAATCCAGTATCGACAGATAGCACAAAGTATTTTAGGAGCAAGTACTCGTCCACATCCATTGATGTCCTCACCTAATGCCCAAAGTGCATGAATCCTCCAGATACACTTGATAAACATTGTGTTGAGTGTCTTTGGAGACGTGAAGCGGCTAGGTTTTAATTCTTTCGTAGTCAAGATGAATCTGAATTGTCCTACTCTTGTCCCCATATCAATCTCTTAATATTTTCTTTGTCTCTTCGTAAGTAGAGGCTGTGATTGCAATGCCATCTACCAGTGGTTCAGATTCCCCTTCCAGATGCCCTCAAAGGAAGATGTGTTTATTAATTGTCGAAAGAGATGTGTCACTATCTACAGAACTGCTCCCAGAAGCACATCCAGTTTTCAATGTCCCCTGAAAATGGTTCTAATTTGATAGGTGGTAGTTTGACAGTGTAAGAAATTGATGGTACCAGAGCTTGGGTGGAAACTTGAGGATGTGGTGTTAGATCCTAAATCTTTGGAATCTGTTAGAGTGGAATTGTGATTCAGAATCCCTTGTGTAGCCTTCTGTACAGCTTGCTTGGCAGCGTCAATATACTCCTCTCAAGTGGTTACGTCAGTGTCATAGTCTTCATCAGTGAGGAGATTGTGAATATTGTCATTGAACTTAAGTAATTTTTCCAACTCATCTCACAAGCGATTTTTATAATGCTCGTAATCCTCTAATGTCGTATTTTCTGTGTAAGAGTTAATTAAGTTAGCAAATCTTATGATGTTATTTACTTCTCGGGTGTGTTTTTGTTTTAGGTTACACAACGCCACTACTGGATCAGAATCAGTCATATTTGATTTCAAGAGCTAACATAACATGAAAGCTTAAATAATATTTAGCACACAGTACCAATTTCCTTGAAAATTTTATGCGTTGAACAGCGTTTGTTTGTTCATCTTCAGTATTATTTTCCCTTCCCTGAGAGTAGGAAGAAGTGTAGGCCACACAATTATTAATAAACAAGAGTAATACTGGATTAATTGTTTTTTCACACTAGCCGTGTGTAGGACAGGAGTTGGATAGGTAGAGTCACACTGAAAAATTCAATGCCATAGCCGGGATTTGAACCACAGATCTCCTGATCTCTAGCTGATTGCTCTGCCATTGAGCTACTGTGGCAACATGCTGGCATAGCATTGAATTTCTCAAGTGACTTGCATGTTTCCCGGCAAACCACAAGGTGTTCTCAAATTATTTCGAGATCACAACCCCAATGGTGACTTACAATCTACTAAGTACTTAAGTCCCAGGATTCATAGTATAGCCAACTATTATGGTCAACTGGTATTGGATTGTTTTTTCAAACAAGCCGTGTGTAGGACAAGAGTTGGATAGGTAGAGTCAGATTGGTAGTTGTTTCACCATGACAAAGTACCAGTACTTTTGTCTGCAGTTGTCACCTTCAAACTGCATGAATTACATTATGACATGGCCACCTGTGATTTCTTCTCTTTTTTTCCAATATGAAGAACTAGCTCACAGGAACAAAATTTTTACCAAACAAGGAATTCACAGAAGAATATTTTATGGAGCTTAACAAGTCCTATTTTGTAGGGGTTAAAAATGGCAGGAAGGTGGGACCAGTGTATGTCCCTAGAGGAGGATAGCAAATAAGTAATTTGTATTTGAAAAAAAAAATCATATCTTCATTTCTAACACAGGTACTTATTGAGAAATCCTTGTAATTTGTGTGTATTTATAGCAATTTAAATGCTAATGACAATGAACTTGATTCTGAAGAAACTTAATTTTGTTTTATTTATTATGGTTTAAACATTATACAAATCTACAGAGTACATAAATTATGTGATGATGATTAATAGATATTCAAATAAGAGATGATGAGAGCTACCTGAAATTTGAATATCCTCATTATTTATACTACAGCATGTGCTGTGTGCTTTTAAGGTTTATATTTTAAGTTTGAAATCACTTTATCATGTAATTACCCTGCAAGTGCATTTATTTATGGATGTGCTTCTTTCAAACTGCAAAGGAATATATTTTTTATACATGTGAAAATAGATGACAGGTTGCATGCAATACAAAAGGTTTTAATTATCCTGACATTCTGACAACCAAGTAGTTTCTTAAAAACTATCCCAGAAATATTTTAAAAGGATGCAAAATTTGTGGTGGAGTGCTTATCATATATCTATTCTGACAGATAAGGATCAAATAATGCAGCATTTACATGACTTATAATTAATACAACCGCAGGCGTCATTCTAATTAGTCCCCGAGAACCACAGAAGGGACATTACCTAATGAAGATATACTACTGTGACTTGTTTAGGAACTCACTTCAACTGCTATCTGTTACTGTTCCTTGACTTTTATTGCAAAATAACACTTATGTAATTTTTATTTAAAAATATAACACAATTAATTTTAATCTTTTTATGTCAATATGTTAATTTCTTTTTTATGTTTTATTTATTATTAGGGGTTCTTACTCCTCTGCTAGATGGTATGAAAGCATCATTCTTACTTACTTATTTTGCGTCTCTTGTGTATGGGTTCAAAATGAAAATCAGAGAGATACCGCTTCTTGACCGGTCTTAATGATTTAGTTACAGCTGGAGTGGACGTTATGGATGGTAAATTTGCTAACTGTGCTGCAGCATGAACTGCAGAAATGGCAGGATGTGAAGTGGATGCCTGCCTAGGACCTACATCCATCACTTCCACATACTCTTCACCTTCTTCGATAGGTGCTTTTGGTTTTATTCTGAAATACATGAAATTGTAAGTATTAGATACAGGAATTTTAATGGTTACAATTATTTTGATGTTTCAGCTATTCATTTAACCATATGGATAGCTTCTTAAATGGTTAGCAACTTTGGCTGCAATTTAAAAGATTCTTGGTTTGATTCCCATAAAAATCATGAAAACTTGTTTAAGACTGGAAAGATTTTTATGAAGGTCATGGTTTCCCTGCAATATTAGTATTACACACATTTTATATGAAAGAACCTGGAAAGAAGGCTCATCTGAGATGCCTACAGGATAAACTGAAATTTGAGACCCCAGTAGCCTCATGGGATAGAAGCTTTACATAAGAAGGATTTAAAGTGATTCTAAGACAAAAATTAAAGGTAAACGAGAGGAAAACTGATAAGCTGTCAAGGCTGGCCAGATACAAGCTCCTTTGATTATGTGTTGAAGAAAGTAGCAGGGATGCAAAAATCTAAGAATAAGATAACTCAAGATTAAGGCTGATCAGTATCACACCCCTTCCACAATCTAAAGGCTGAGAAGTCAAAGGAATGTACTAGGAGAACAGACAGTTAAGTTATACTATACGGTGCAGCACATAAAGGAGAGAGGGAAAGCAAAAATCAGCAATATGTAACAATGAGGGAGTCAAAGCAGAGAGATGGAGGGAGAACCATTGATGGGGAAATTTAGGAATAGAAAAATGTTGAGGGCAATGTGATTGCCATAACAGGGTATTTGGCAAGGAGAGCAAGAGAGATGCAAAAGACAGTGAGGTTTCAAACCAGAAAGGAGGAGGCTGCGAGAAGATCCCCACACCCCACCAAAGGTTCCTAGGAGCATTAATGGAATTTCCTTTGCCACCACAACTTGTGTACTCCCTTTGCAATATTACTCTTATAACAAACTAAACACTACATAATCAAGACCTACATGCATAAGTAATATGGAAAAGCATAACAAAACCAAGGCCTGGAATTTTATAATGTAATCTATGTTTGTTAGTGTGTGGAAACAAGATGTTTAGTGAATCATAATATATAAAATGCCATTAACTTGTGGAAATTGTTCATAACTAATAATATGTAAAATAGTAATATTTGATTCAATGTTTATATATTTATTTTTATATTCTAAGCTTTTATTTTCTAATAATTTTAAAACATTTTAATCATTTTTGGAACTTGTGTTAAAATTAATTTCTAGCAATGTAAGGAAATAAAAACAATATTTATATTTTAAAGAAACTTTTTTTTTTTAAAATGACTGTTTCATTTATATAACTTTCAGCTACATTGGTGATACTAGATGCTTTAACTTTAAGAACAACTATTACTTATTTTAATTCAATGAGTGAGTCTCAATGTTTCAATAAATGTAACCATTTCTAAATTGAAAGCAATTTTTTTTAGGTCAGTCTAACATTTCCAGTACCAACTGTGTGGATAATAAATGTGGAAACTAATGGCTTTGAAAATATGCACTGAGATTTGTATTTTCTGTATAACAACAAATATTCAATGCACAAGAGACATTAAATAGTAATTTTACCGTTCAACTGGCAAAATTTCCTGAGGTGGAGATCGGACAACTGGCATTAGAGTTTTTATTGTATGTGGTTCTTTCTTTTCCTCTTTATGCAGGATAGGTATCTCTGGAGATACAGATGCAACAATTTCTTTAGTATCAGTAATGTTTGGTTTTTCTTCCTGTGGTTTTTCATCTTGTGGTATCCTGGTAGAAACACTTTCTTCTCCCAGCAACCTATTTTCATTCTCATGAAAGAATCTGAAATAACAAATCAAAAGTATAAAAGAATTACACATTAAAAAACCTTTGGTCTTCTATTCACTTGATATTCTCTACATATTCTGCAACAAACTATGCTTATAAAAACTATTCTTCTATCTACTTCATGTCAATCAAGATAAACATTTGCAGAAATGGTTTTATTAAATATTTCCTTATAGGTACAGTGAGACTAAAGCACAGTAAACTTGTAAGAGCCAAATTTTTAAAGAGCTGGTCGCTATGTGATGGCCTGGAAATTCTGTATTCTTTGCATGCCCAGGAGAAAAAATGAATAACGACTATTCATTTGACAAAAGTTAAATTTTTCAAAATTCAAACCAATTACATATCTCATAAATATATATTTAATAATGGTATTTGACATAAATGTGTGCTTTAATGAGTTCTCCATGTTTTTTTGTGTGTAGCAAGATTTTGTCCATCTCTTATGGATTTCCTGTTATTCAATTGCTATACAGTGCTGCCTTTGTAGTGAGGGGGGTAACATAACTGCCTTGCATTCAAGAGATCCTCAGTTTGAATCTCAGTTAGTGAGCTGGTCTTATCTTAGGCTTGTTATTGTGAGGTAGAGACTAACAGATATATCTGTTTATAAACAGACAGGAAGTGTTTCAGAGTGCAGATGTTATTAATAGTTCTAAAACTCAAGTAAAAACTTCCTCTTAAAATGCTACAACAAAGTTTTGATGTGCTGTAAAATTCATTTAATATTATATATTATAAATGTATAAATTATCCTTCTGTTACATTTGCAACAAAGTGGTGTTTGCTGTACAAAGGAGAAATATCACTCCTGTAATAAAAACTGCTTACAATCTTCTTTCTGGTGAACTCCAAAAAATTAGGAGAGGAAGATAAAGAGTTGGGCTACACATATCTGTTGTAAGACTTGCTACACAAATCTTCTAGATGATTGAATCACTGGAGACCTTTGATGGCTTTTGTTATTCCAGCTATTTGCCTGGAGCTAACAAATCATACTGACGGATGCATTTTGCATGGTTCCACCACTCCGAGGTATGGACAAATTATATAAAGAAGATTATTGTATATCCCAGTGTACATTCTGCTGCTCATCCTGTGCCCTATAGTGATAAGCTGCCTGTTCCAACACCCCCTGAAACATATTCCTAGACTCAGAAGATCAGCCTTGTGATGCACAACCATCCACATATCCTGACTTTGCCCCTCATGTTAGATCTGAATATCACAAAATTAGCCACAGTGAATTAAATGATTTAGTCAGAGACCTGGAACTTTCTAAAGCCAAGGCAGAACTGTTAGCTTCAAGATTGAAACAATAGAACTATCTTTCTGAGAATGTTAAAGTGACATTTTTTCGTGACCATCAGAAACATCTTGAGAAATATTTTTCTGAGGAAGGTAATTTAGTGTTTTGCAGTGATATTAGTAACTTATTGAATGTTCTGAACTTTAATCACATCTCTGATCAGTGGCAGTTGTTTACAGATGCTTCAAAATTAAGTCTCAAGCTGTATTACTCCATCCATAATGACAATCAGTTGCCATCAATTCATATTAGTTATTCTGTGCATATAAAAAAATCTGATGTGTTTCATTCACATTACTTTCTCTACTTCTGTGTAACAAATAAACTTATTCTTCTATTTACTTCAAGCTAATAGAGAAAAAATTAGCAGAAATAGTCTTATTAGTTGCTTCCTTGTAAGTAGAAGCGAAATATGGGAGTATCATAGGTTAAAGTGAAGTCAAAAGCTGGTTACTAGGTGTTTCTTTGTTTGTATGGACACGAGTTGACAAATTCCTATATGAGAAAAGTACAAGTTTTTCAAAACTGAAACCAAAAGCAAGGAATATCTCAAAAACGATCAACTCCTCGAAAAAAATTTCTATAACATAAATTGTGTGTTTTAATGTGCTCTACATTTTTTGTGTGTTAAGTTTTTGTCCATCTCTTACGGTTTAGCTGTTATGCAAAATTCTTCCAGAATAAAGTAGGCTATTCCCAGAAAATTCAAGATATACATATTATTAAATATCATACTTAAATACCAAGTTTGGTATTTAACAGTCTTTTCGTTTTTGAGTTATGCTGTCCACAGGCAGACACACACACACACACACACACACACACACGGACCTTTTTCCAAAAATGCTTTTTTTTGGATTCAGGGGTACCCAAAACACGTATTTCCGATGAAATCTCGGTATCAAATTTTTGGGTGGAATACAAAACCTTCTCTATACACTATGTACATAGTACATGTAGAGAAAGTAAAAATCATATGGCAGCCTGAAACTCCTTGATTCAATTTATTATAACATATATAAATGGAAAATATGTACAGACTTCAAAGTAATTTCAATATTAACTGGACTCCAACTAGGCTACACTAAACTACTGCTGTTCCATATGGAAGAGTGTTATGCCAGAGTGAACCAAGCGACATTTTTTAAAAATGTAGAATTTACGCGCCAATCAATAGGCATTTCAGGTGGCTTGTCACTGAGGGGAAGGTTAAGACTGCATTCAGCCCATTAAACTACTGAAGGTAAATTTCATTATTGCTGACTAGATTTTGGTAACACTGGTAGTCAGGGAAAGTGTGAACCAAGTAGGCAGGAAGATCATTTAGTGAGTGCATTGTCACAAGTGTAATTATGGACATGGATCAAAATAGCAGCACACCTTCGGACTTCTCGGCGTTTTCCGATGAAGATTATTCACCTGAATCTGACTTAAGTAAGTAAAACTGTTATTTTTTAAATACTATGAGTAATATTTCCAAAATGTTTAGACTATTAGGTTATGAAAATTCGTAAATACGTGGTCAGGCAAAGTGAACTATGCGACACGAGTTTTGTTTATTTCTTCATGTGATAGTGACATCTCTTGGGTACGATTTCAACTATGTACTATCTTGATTGAATGTCTCTGTGACCGGACAGCTTGTACCCACCACAATATATAGTTCACTATGGCTGAATATGATCCCACCAAGACAGCGTGGCATTATTAGTGCATTTTACGGAGGGTTAACGAAAATTATTTTCGCAAAAGCTTAAGAAACGAGACTTGTTTAACCTCTTTTGTAAATTAATAACATTAAATAACAGTTATTATTATTATTATTATTATTATTATTATTATTATTATTAATTATTATTATTACCATTATTATGAAATATAATTGTTTATATTATAAATCTGTGTATTATTTTCAGATTTGTCATCAGATAGCTACTCTAGCTGTCCTCCACCAAAAAGATGCAGGAAAGCAAACCCTGAAATATGGAAAAAGAACATTAGAAAAAGAAATCGAAATTGTGAAAACCATAAAAAAATATTAATGGATTGAAAGTTCCTGCAAAGAAATTCTGCGAGAGTTATGACTGTAACTGCCGCTGGAAATGTAAAGAGAGAATAACTTATGAACAGCAGAAAATTAACTTTGATATGTTTTACAGCAATGGTTCTTGGGAAACACAAACAGCTATGCTAGCAAATGCAGTGAAAATAGTTCCTGTTAAGCGTCATAGAAAAGGAGAAGACACCCGAAAAGGACAGTCGAGAGAATATTACTTGAATGCAAGCAATGAAACTGTTCGCGTGTGTAAAGCCATGTTTATGAATACTTTGAAAGTTGACAGTGCAAGAGTTCACCGCGCCTTGAAGAAAGCCAATTCAGGTACTTTCGAGGACAAACGAGGTAAACATGTACCTGCAAATATTACTTCTAATGAAATGCCTACCACAATTCACAATCATATTCAGTCTTTCCCTTGCTACACAAGCCATTATGAACGCAACAAGATTCCAAACTTGAAGTACTTACCATGCAAGCTTAATCTGCGAAAAATGTATTGCCTCTACAAGGAAATGATGAGGCAAGAAAATGACAATGGTGCTGATTGGAACAGAAACTGCACAAGTGAAACTACATATAAACGCATATTCTATCAAGATTTTAACCTTAAGTTCAAATCTCCCAAAAAGGACACATGCAAGACATGTGACGAGTTGAAAGTGCAGATAGATTCTGAGCAAAATAAAAAAGAGTGCAGAAGAATGAAGGATATGCAGGAATTGCACCATCGACAGGTAGAAAGTGCTAAGAAAGCTCGTGAAAATGATATCATAGGCGGAATAGAAGAAAAAATCCATGTGATTTCCTTTGACCTTGAAAAAGCTTTTCCGCTCCCAAAATTGTCAACTAATGAAGCTTACTACAAACGCCAGCTTTCTGTTTTTAATCTTGGTGTGCACAATTTAGCTACTCAACAAGCTTACATGTATATTTGGCATGAGGGAATAGCCTCCAGAGGACCTCAAGAGATGTGTCCAGAAATATGTGCAAGGAAATGTGAATTCGTCCCAAATGGTTGCTTGGTCTGATGCATGTGGTGGCCAGAACAGAAACATAAAAATTGTGTTGATGTGGATGCATCTGGTAGCTAAAGATGACTGTCCAGTTGATGTTATTATTCACAAGTTTTGCGTCAACGGTCACAGCTATCTTCCTAATGACAGAGACTTCAGTCAAATCGAAAACAAAATTTGGAGGAAGGAAAACATTTACTCCATTGATGAGTTTATACAAATTGTGAGATCTTGTCGTCAAAACAAGGCACAGTTTAAAGTTACTGAAATGTCAACAAATGACTTTTTCTCCACAAAAGAACTTGAAGTGAGAATCACTAATCGAAAGCTGGATTGAAAAATCAAACCCTGGTATCATGAAATATAGGTATTCTTTTCAGGAAGATGTTCCTTATTATCAGTTACATTTAAAGAAAAAACTTACTGGATCACCACCTAGGTTCAATGAAGGTCATTTGCAGTTCCTATACCCTTTAGGACACACAATTTCTAAAGACAAGAAGAGTGATATACTCCATTTATTGAAATATGTACCACCTGTTCATCACAATTTCTTCCAAAGCCTTTCTTCAACTGATGAAAATGAAGAAACTGATGGCATAGCACCTTTCGAGTACAGTGATTCCGACAATGTAAACTAACGTATTGCAATTGCTTAGGAAAAAAAAAGTTTTAAGTATTGTCATGTTGTATCCACCAGAAATAAAAATTCAATAACTACGGTTCAAGATGTACTTAGTCGTGGTGATGCTGTATTATTTGCCGAAAGCTCTAATATACAAAATTAACTTTAAAAAGGCAGCTTAAAGCATGCGAATTCATATAATTATAACAAGTTTAAAGACACTATAGTGCATTTATCTTTAGATGTTCAACTGATAGGGAAAATTAACTGTAATCTGCTGAAATATGTATTACAAGGTAATAAACTGAACACATGGGAAACAAATATAACATAACTAAATTATATTAATACAGTGACCATTTTAACACCGTGTTACTGTTATAAACACTAAACAATCGTAATGTATTCAGCAAGAGTGAACTATATATCCAATATTCTTAAAACTGTTCTGCCAGACTGAACTATGTACTTGCATTGTAAAAGATAAAACAGAATTTAATATATAATAAAGCAAATAGGATCGGACAGATGATACTACAATTATTTGTCAAATGTAAATGAATACTTCTCTCGAGTTTCATACAGCTATGCGGCATAACAAAGCTACTGTATCTTCGCAAACTTCAGTGTCTTGTTCTGAAAAATATCCTAAATGTCACTTAGTTCACTCTGGCATAACACTCTCCATATGTGAAGAGACAATAGTGAGAGTGCTTTTCATTTCATAAAAAGGAATGGCGTTTATGTCAAGGCTAGGAAACTGGAAAAATAATGTTAAACATCCATCTTTGGGGGAATCTGAGAACATTTTAATTCCTCCACTACATGTAAAATTTGCAAAAACTTTGCTAAAAATTGGACTGAAATGGACCGGCATTCAAATCCCTGGTTACAAAATTTCCTAGAATTAGTGGCCAATTAAGGGAGGGAGTTTTGTTGGCCCACAGATTCACTAACCATCAAGATGAGATATTTGAATACCTTTTAAATGATGTTGAGAAAGAGGCATATATTTTATTCAGAGAAGTCATAAACAAGTTTTTGGGAAACAAACGAGCTGTAAACTAGGGATCTTGTTACAAATTTGCTGTCATCTTATTACAAAATGGGATAAAACATGTCCCTTAAATTGCACTTTTTACACTTCTACCTGAATTGTTTTCCTGAAAGTTGTGGGGAAGTAAGTGATGAATATTGGTGAATGTTTCCAAAAACAAATATCATTAATGGAAAAACATAACTAGGGAAAATGGAGTGCAAGAATGCTTGCTGACTACTTCTGGACAGCCATCAGGGATGCTCAACTTGACTACAAGAGAAAAGCAAAGAGAAACCATGTTTGGTTAAGGTAAGCTATCATGAATCTATTTTATAAGACATCCAAATCTTCATAGAAAAAAAATGTATTTTTCCCATATATTATTCTAAAACCAAAATCACTCAAGCATTCTTGTTGTCATATTTGTGTTCAATATAGTATAATCCTTAAGAAAAGTGAGGTTTCATTCATGTTGCAAACAAAAAGTCAAAATTTGTTGTCCAGTGAAACCAGGAATTTACTGGATTGATTGTGAATGCAGCTATGAAATATACAAGAAAAACCTCCATATGAGATTAAAGGAACACATACAAAATTTAAAACTATACCAAACAAACACTTCTGCAGTAGCTCAAAATCTTTTGATCAACAGGAGCTATTACTATATTTCTAACCAAGAAAAAGCTCCAAATGAGACTAAAGGAACACACACAAAATTTAAAACTATACCAAACAAACACTTCTGCAGTAGCTCAAAATCTTTTGGTCAACAGGAGCTACTCTAACTGATTGAAATCTTAATACAAGGGCTGTCCCAGAAGTACTTAACCTAACAAAGAAAGCACAAAAATTTTGGGGAAAAACATCTTTATTCTCTAAATAGTCTACTTTCAGCTCAATACACTTTTCCTAATAATGTTCAATAGTTTTGATACCATGTTTATAGAGAGAACTATTGAGGTCTGCAAAATAGCCATTTACTGCAGACTCCACCTCTTCATTGTTGGCAAATCTACCACCAAGCAATTTCTTCAAATTTGGAAACAGAAAATAACCAGAGAGGCCTAAATCTGGCAAACAGGGTGCATGGGAAGCAATTTAAATTTTTTGATTTTGGCTATAGCAATAATGGACATATGAAGTGGTGCAATGTCTTGATGGAACAAAACTTGCATTTTCGCTAAATGCAGCTGTTTTTGCTCAATTTTATCACTCAAATGCTGTTAACAAGTTTGCACAATATTCGCCATTGATTACTTTTCCTTTTTTGGGATAATCAATGAAAATTATCCTGCGTGCATCCCAGAAAACTAATGCCATGAACTTGCCTATATATGGAACTGTTTTCGCTTTCTTTGGAGCCGATTCTCCCTTTTCAATCTGCTGTTTTGATTGTTCCTTCATCTCAGATGTGAAGTGATGGACCCAGGCATCATCCATTGTTATGAATCAATGCAAAAACTTGAATTTATTGCAGCGAAACATTGCCAAACACTCGACTGAAACATCCACATTATGCTGTTTTTGTTCTATTGTGAGCAAACGTTACACCCACCTTGCACACAACTTTCTCATATCCAAATTTTCAGTCAGTATCCAATGTACAGAACTTTTTGAAATGCCTACAATGTCTGCTAGCTCGCGCAATTTCAGTCAACGGTCATCCAATACCATTTTGTGGATTTTCTTTACAATTTCTGGACTGGTAATGTCATTTGGTCGACCACTGCAATGTTTGTCTTGGCAGCTTGTATGGTCCCACTTAAACTCTGCCACCCAATATTTCATTGTTGTAAATGGAGGAGCGGCTCCCACAAAGTAGATCTAGTTCAGCTTAAATATTAATTGGACTAAGATCTTTCAAATGAAAGTATTATATCACATAATGATGGCTGCCAAACAAATGTTAAATAATGTAAGATTGTCAAACTTGAAACTTAAGCTTTCTAAGGTTGATACTTTTTACCATGTTGTTTGAAACAATAACCACTATCTATACATCAGGTCAGGTACTTCTGGGACAGCCACTGTACATCTCTCTTTGATCCAAGGATTTAATGGATTCTTTAATTGATGAAAGAGAAACACTTAAAGAGAAACACTTTTACTGGCTGAAAATATTCCAGGACAATTTCGTCAAAAGGTTGCTAGATTTAAATGTCCTGAAGTAACATTAAACAGGAAACAAAGCTTTTAAAACATGTCAAAGCACCAGTAGAAACCACAGTAGGGGTAAAAAAAAATCAACATTTTCAAAAATGCACATAGAGTAACAAATTTTGAAATTCTGCCAGTAGATGACATTAAGTTCCCTATTATACAGCTAGATGGCAACTGACAATGAGTTAGGGAATTTCCTTTCAGATGTCACTGGACATACTTCTAGCAATAGAGACAATCATTTTTATTTTCTCTTGCATGTATTTACTTACAATGTACATAGCAGCTAGAGAACGTATTATATTCCACCCAAAAATTTGATGTTGTGAGTTCACCAAACTTGGTATTTTTGCTTAATATCTTTCAAGGATGTAACACTAAGATTTTCAAGAAAATCCTCCCTACTACAAACTTTTACACTTTACATGGAAAAACTTTTGAAAATTTTGTTTTTCTTAAGCATAGCTCCAACAATTCTGATTAAAATACTGTATATTAAGGATATTTACATCACAATTAAAATGTATATTTTAAATTTTCAGGAAATAGCTTCTGCAGAATTGTGCATAACTGTTAAACCATAAAAGGTAGACCAGAGCTTACTACACAAAAATGTAGACTTTGTTAAAACAAGTAATTTATGTCATATATGTTTTTCTCATAGACTTAACCGTTTTTGAGATATTCCTTGTTACTGTCTTCAAAAGGGAAGTCACCTTTTGTTTCATCTATCTTGTTTTACTGGCCATGTAAAGTGAACAGTACCTCAATTGTTTGTTGTAGCAATCAGCTTTTAAAAAAAGACTATTGTTTTAGCCTAATGTGTTCCCTTATCTCCCTTCTAGTTACAAGGAAGCAAGAAATACAACCGATTCTGATGTTTATCTAACAGATGTGGATAAAAGAATAATCTTTTGTAACAATAATTTGATATGGAACAGCTAGAGAAAGGTATGTGAAATGGAACACATCAGATTTTTAAAACATATTTGCAGTGAAAACTTAAGTAAAAATGTTTGATGTGTTATATGCATAAGACTTTCTCTAGCTGTTTTACAAACTTCTTACAATAGATTATTCCTCTTTCTACACCATGGAAATTAGCATTAACAAAATACTCTTATTTCTTATCCTTATAGGTAGAAGGAAACTAAACGAGTGCGTTATACTAAAGCATTAATCAAATTTTTTAAATTCGCTTCTTTCTTTGGCCAGAAATAAAACAAAAGAAACATGGGCGACTTCCTATATGAGAAAAGTATTTTAAAATCAAAACAAAAACAAGTAGTATCTCGGAAACGGTTACCTCCACAACAAAAACTAAAGGACATAAACTGCATGTTTTGACGAGATCTATATTTTTTGTGCAGTAAGTTTTTGTCTTTCTCTTACAGTTTACCAGTTATGCAAAATTCATCCAGAATGAAGAGGACTTCAGAGGCTATTCCCAGACAATTCAAGATATATATTTTATTTGTCTTGTAAATATATTAAATATACAGAATTTTTATAAAATCGTTAGAGCCATTTTTGAGAACAACAAAAATTTTGAAATTTTTTTCATGTAAATCAAATTTGGTGCTTAAAAGCTTTGTGTTTTTGAGTTATGTGCGCTCACACCCCAATACACACTGGCCTTTTTCTAAAAATGCTTTTTTTTTGCATTCAGGGGGTCTCAAAACATATTTCCGCAACATCTTGGTATTGAATGTTTGGATGGAATACAATGCCAATGGAATACTCTAGCCACTATGTAGGATGTACATGTGTGCTAGAGGAACTAGGATTGTCAATCTACTAACAATTTCAATTATGTAGCATTTGCAAATGGCAAATAGTGTTGTAGTTTAAGACGAAGGTGAACTTCAAAGCTCAAGGCTATTTAATTAAGAATACATTTTCATCAGTGGTAAAAATATCTATTACCAGATTGAGCACACTATAAGTTAATGTAACAAAGTTTGTATTATTATCCACATTGCTTGATGGCAAGCATGCATGCATGCATGCATACATGTGAGTGTGTGTGTGTGGGGGGGGGGGTGTTCCTCATTGTAATGGGAAAAATGTGTGAATTAAAGTTTGAATTGTTTGAACATCCACCCTATTCGCCAGATCAAGCACCCAGTGACTACCTACCACCTGTTCCCAAACCTCAAAACATTTCTTGGAGGACGAAGATTTCATAGCAGTGAGGAGGTCATTGATGTGATAAACAGATATTTTGAGGACCTTGATAAATCACACTACAGAGATGGTTTAATTAAATTAGTATACTGATATGACAAATGTATTAGCCTTTCTGGAGATTATATTGAGAAATAAATAAATAACAAAAAAAAAAATTTAAATGTTGTTTTCCTTGAGAGGCCCGGGACTTATTAGCCCACCCTTGTATATAGTATACAAAAAAGTATTTTCTGCATTTGTGGTGCTGTTATGGAAACAATTAAGAAGCAATGTTTATGTTTGTTAAATAACACTAAATTAGAAGTTCTTATGATTCAAATAGTTACTAACTTTTGCACAAAAATTATATAATACTAAATAATTTGGAGGTATCAAGCGAAGTCTCCTTATAAGATAGATGTATCTAAATATGCTTATTTAAATTATAGCTAAATTTAATGACTAGGTTTCCAACCTTTTAGCTGGTTTTTTTGCTACTGCTGCACTTGGTTGCTTCTCTTTAGGTTCAAGCCGTTTCTTTTCACTGAGGAATGATGTATCCAGAGCATTCATGTTGCTACTGCTGATGCTGCTGCCACCTGAAATTCCACCTGCTGTTTTGATTTTACGTGAAGGTTCCATACGATTTGCTTTCTCTGTAAAAGGTATAGTGGTTGCGCTGGCATTGCTGCCACCACTAAATCTTGGTTTAGGCATCAAGTCTTCAATAGACTCACCAATTGTTCGTGCATACGCTAGATCAGCTACATTGGGAGTTGAACCCATAAACTTGTTATATTCTGGGTGGTAGTGCTTTATGTGCATCTGAAAAGAAAAGAAAGAAAGGAAAAATAAAAAAATACAAAATCTCAGCAAGATTTAAAATTCCTTTAATGTACTGAAATTTAATGTGAATCCTGAAATTTATGACTGGATCATTAAAATGTGATTCAACATGTAAAAGCCTAACATACCTGCAGAAGATTTTCCTTTCTGAAATTTTTACCGCATCCTCCCTTTGGGCATTTGTAAGTGTTGTTCTCCATTTGAATCTTTAGACCTCCAACAATAACTGCAAAATTATAAGTGTTATAAATACTATTATGAAAAACATTGCCAGAGCCCTCATAAAATTCAAAACAACTCAACTCAAGAGCAAAATCCAGAAACAATAGCAGCCTTCGGTAGCCAACAATCACACATCACTTACATCTTATTTACTTGTACAATTCCTCCCTCATATAAACTAGACACCAAAAATGTCTCCATTAATAATTAGCTTAATTATACCTTTTTAGCTACACATTTTCTAATATTGTAATCTTGCTGTCGTAGCATGAAACAGAAGAAATGTTAAACAAGGCAAATTCTGGAACACATTATTCCTATGAACATGTTAGCAATATGGTATTTTTCCCCAGATTGTATCTGATGACAGAGTGTGTTCCCAGTATGCATGAGACAATTCAAGCTCTAAAAATTACTGCCACAAAGCCTAAGCGATTAAAACATTTCTGTGATTAGTGCATACAATCTTCTAGTATATGCCTGTGGAAAAATCAAGGCAGCAAAGAAAAATTGATTTTTTATATTTATATATATTTAAATCAGAGCAAAACTCTCCAGTATTATGATATTTTTATTTTCTCTAAATGTATGTACATAATGTGTAAAGTATTGTATTCCACTAAAAAATCTGATACCAAGATTTCACCGGAAATCAAAGGATCATTTTAGAAGTCATGGCAACTATTTTTTATCAGTCAAAAAAGCTGCAGGAAACAAAACTCAGGATATATGATTGAAAGTTCCTGGAATGTTTTTCGCACTGCTAGTACTAAATTGGGATTCTGGTAAAAGGGGCTATGGGTATGGGACATTAAAAGATGTGTAAATAGTGATTATTGTTTTATTTGTATTATATATGTACATAAAAGTACATGTATGTACGCACGATACTCTTACGAGCTAATTCAAAATGATTTCTCAGGGCTTCTACACATTTGCCATGCCGAAATGCAATTTTTGCATATGCTTGCTGGTCAACTTTAGTGACATTCATCTTGGCTGTCTTTAGGATAGTAACATTTACATGTGTCTACAAGCACCTACCAATGCGCTCAGATGTCATCTGGTGTGATATCCCATGCTGGCTACAACAGTTTTCAAATGTATGTATTGCAATAACTGCATATCTGATTATTCAGAATATACAATAGTTGCCATAACTTCTGAAATGACCCGCACATGTTTTGAGATCCCCCAAATCCAAAAAAGGCATTTTTAGAAAAAGGTCAGTATGTGCACCTCTCTCTCTCTCTCTCTCTCTCTCTCTGGACACTGGACAGTATAGTTCAAAAATAAAAAGCCTGTTAAATACCAAACTTGGTATTAAAGCCTATTAAATACCAAACTTGGTATTTAAGTTTAGTAGGATATGACAAAGATTCTCATAAAAAATCCCCCACCCCAAACTATCCTTTACATAGAAACTTTTTCAAGCATTTTGATTTTCTCAAAAACAGCTCTTAATAATTGTTCTTAAAATATTGTATACTAAACATATTTACATGATAAATAAAATGCATAGCTTGAATTTTCTGGCAATAGCCTCTGAAGACCTCTTTATTCTGAATGAATTTTGCATAACTGGTAAACCGTAAAAGAAAGATAAAAACTTGCAACACAAAATAAAAGATTTTACTATTGCTTTAGCCTTGTGTATTCCCCTATTTCCCTTATACTTTCAAGAAAGCAAGTAATAAGATTATTTCTGCTAATTTTATATAATTAGCATGAAGTAGATAGAAGAATAATTTTTTTAACAACAATTTATTACCGAGATGTGGGAAACGGTATGTGAATTGAACACATTAGTTTTTTTAATTATGAATGACAGTTTCTGCATGCATATAATGACAGTAAATAATACAAAAAACACTTGAATGTGAAGTTATCAAGCATGCTGTATTGTTTTGTGCATATAGTGCTGAAGGTAACTGGTCAGCGCCAGCAACGAATGTGCCTACTTCATGTAGTGGCATCCGGTAAGCTGTAATTGCATTACCACTAACATTTTTAAGGATAGGATAGTAGTGTTATACATGGTTCAATATTTCTCTTGTGCTTGGTATCCACCTTATACAAATCAATTATAGTCTTTAGTCTTATATAATCAAATGATATATATCTTTTACGATAAAAACAAAACATACTTTGTTAGTGGAAATTAGCACAATTTTGATTCTGGAAGTTGCACAAATATAAAATAACAAAATAAAATCGGCTGAATCTTTGTATTTGGCAGCCTGCAGTTAAGTTTGCATGCTTGTAAAAAAACAGATGAAAAGCTTTAACCATTAGACTTGCTGAGCCAATCCCAAGGCAGCATTCCGGCCAGTCAGTCAAAATACGGAAACGGAACTGAAAGCAGCTATATTACCATATCTTTTTATATATACACTTTTCATTCATATTATTTATACAAGAGTTAGTGTGAAGTGCTCCATAAATGATGACAATCTCCAAGAGATGATTTGCAAAATGAAAAGTCTTTGCGTAAAGGTATGCCACT
The DNA here is from genome assembly GCA_030762935.1 of Hymenopus coronatus. Taxonomy (NCBI): domain Eukaryota; kingdom Metazoa; phylum Arthropoda; class Insecta; order Mantodea; family Hymenopodidae; genus Hymenopus; species Hymenopus coronatus. The sequence goes on along the minus strand of CM060894.1, from coordinate 109,847,697 downwards.
TAATGATCAGGCATTGGAATTATTATAGACTCAGGAATTCCTTAAATGAGAGGAGTATATGAAGGTTAATGGACATCCCTCTATTCCTGCTGATAAAACTATTCAGCAAACTATAGCAGCTCTTGCACTAGGCACACAACGCTTATTAACAAGGGAGTAAAGCATGTTGGCAACAATGATTATGCTTCCAAAAGACTAAGATTTTAAAACTGTGAATGAAAAGCACTTTGTTATACTATGCTTATATCTGTTTTACTTCTCTCATTGTCACAAACCAGTTTGCATTAATTTGTTCTATATTATTGAAACATGTTATTTATTCTATATGGGTTGTAACATATTAGGCTTGTATTTTTTTCAATTAACAATAATAATAACAAATTAGCTATTATTCATCGGCATTCACTACTAGCACACTGTTTATATGCAACTTTAGACACAACAGAAAGGTTCATAATCAGCTGTTGTTTACAAGCAACTCTGTTAACATTACGACCACAATATAGCCAACATTACACGAAGCCACCCAAACTGTCAAGATTCAGCGGTGGTAGTATATGCAGTGATAATATTACAAAGAGAACTCTAAATTAAACAAATACAAGTTGTGTAGTGAATTCACTTTCAAGAACTGAATAGCCATTAGCATGCAGCATATTAAAATGACAAGATTAAATCATTTCAGCAATTGCAGTTTTTGTACATTTCATGAAGAATTACACAGCTTCACATTCAGGACTGAAATAATTTATTAGCATGGGTACCCTTTGCTTTAACAAGTGACCTTCCATAACAAAAAAGCACTGATGTGACCACCAGTGCTATTGAGGACAAATCAATTGCTACCACTGAGCAGCACCCTTTGAATCAACACAGTACTATATTCAAGCACATGCACTGTGGCAAGAGGGGATGAGACTGAGATGTCAGGGTGCCACTCTTCAACCCACCAAACCACTGAGTTGACACCAGCCAGCTTGGTCTTAGGCAGAGAGTTGCATCTTTGTAATCTAACGTTTGGAAATCCCTCTGATACAAAACAGCCAGTTGATTATTTGAAGAATATTGTAGCCTGATTTACAACATTAAGGAGATGATCTGTCAACCCAGGTAGCAAAGAGCTGTTGAATGACAAATACACTTATCTGGGATGATAATTATGATCATCATAAAATTTGTGTAAACAATTCTTCTCATCCCATGCATGCCAATTGCACCATGTCACCTGGCAGTATCCAACCGACCACAAACTTATCTTCAATATTCTCACTGCTCACATTTTTGCAGCCAAGTGAAATCTTTAATGTTGAAGCTGAACTTACATACGAGGGCCGTTCAGAAAGTAGCCTCCGGTTGATTGCAAGAAATTCACCAAGTTAAATAAAAATATTTTAATATATACATCTTTGCACTATTTTTCTACATAGTTTCCATAACGATTGAGGCACTTATCGTATCTGTTCACAAGCTTTGAAATTCCTTCTGCATAAAAATCACCCGCTTGTGCCTGGAGCCAGCCTGTGACCGCATCTTTGAGCTCTTCGTCGTCATCAAACCGCTGGGACCCGAGCCATTTCTTCATATGCATGAAGAGGTGATAATCGCTTGGCGCCAGATCTGGGCTGTAAGGTGGATGGTTGACAACGTCCCACTTGAAGGACTCAAGAAGAGCTGTTGTTCTGCGAGCAGAGTGAGGACGGGCGTAATCGTGCAAAAAAACGATACCGGAAGTCAGCATACCACGGCGTTTGTTCTGTATATTGTAATTGTTTTAGTGTTTCACAGTACACGTCTTGATTAATGGTCGTCCCACGTTCCATGAATTCAACCAACAACACCCCTTTTGCATCCCAAAACACCGTTGCCATCAATTTTCGGGCAGAAAAATCTTGCCGGGCTTTTATTGGTTTGGTAGGCGAAATGTGCCCACAGCTTTGATTGTTCTTTTGCCTCAGGGTTCACGTACTTAATCCAGGTTTCGTCCCCGGTCACAATTCTGTTTAACAATGGTTCACCTTCGGCCTCATAACGTGACAGAAAGTCTAATGCAGAGGCCATTCTTTGAGTTTTGTGGTGGTCGGTAAGAATTTTGGGCACCCATCGTGCACAGAACTTACGGTAACCCAATCTTGCTGTCACTATCTCGTACAAGAGAGTCTTAGAAATCTGTGGAAAATCAGTAGACAACTCCGACATTGTGAAACGTCGGTTTTCACGAACTTTTGCATCAACTGTCTGAACGAGTTCGTCCGTGACCAATGATGGTCTACCACTCCTCTCTTCATCATGAACGTTTTCTCGTCCACTTTTAAATAAACGTACCCATTCACGGACCACTCCTTCACTCATAACTCTTGGTCCGTACACGGCACAAAGCTCACGATGAATAGCTGCTGCAGAATATCCTTTGGCTATAAAAAACCTTATAACAGCACGCACTTCACATTTGGCGGGGTTTTCTATTGCAGTACACATTTCAAACGGCCACAAACACTAAACTAGCGCAGGTACGACTTTCACTCGACCACGGCTTGATGCCGACTGACCTGCTGAGTGCGTGAATGCACAGATGGCGTCGCTACTCCCCCCACTACCCGCACTGTGACCGATCGGAGGTTACTTTCTGAACGGCCCTCGTATTTCTGCTCTATTACACATTCTGATCAAGATATTCCCATTTGAAAGGTGAATGGGAAGTGAACAATTAAGTACCATAAAGTGAAAGCTTACTTGGGCAGATCTACTGTACAGTCCTTAGCAAATCACAGTCACTGAAGCAATTCAAGATACATAGAAATCACTTTGGATTGCAAACTATACAGATTAGATTTAGATAGTAATTTAGATCTACTGTATATGTGTTCCTACCATCATTGAATCCATGTACTCAGATATACCCGTGAATTGAATGAAAAACTGACAGCTATTGTGAAGCATTTGTGGAAGGTATGGGTTACTGCTGTCATTTGTTCAAAGCTGCAAGCAGTAATACCTGTAGTGATAACATTCTCATTTAATTAATGAAAACAGATTTGTTACACTTCAGCAGTAACACAAGTGTCTATACAATTACTGCCATATGTCACTGGTAATGGAAAGATATTCTCCTTCTAATTAGCAAATGTAACATTTAATGGGCTTTATACTTTAAAAAAATCTGATGTGATCCATTCACATGACTTTCTCTAACTATGTAACAAATTATTCTAATGCTTATTCTTTTATTTACTTCATGCTTCAAGAAAAACTTAGCAGAAATGGCCTATTACTTGCTTCCATGTACGTAGAAGGAAAATAGAGGAGTACAATAGGAAAAAGTGATAGTCAAAAGCTGGTTGCTTTGCGGCTGAAGTTCCTTTGTTTGTATGGACAGGAGTTGACAAATTCCTGTATGAGAAAAAGTATTTTAAAGCTGAAACAAATAATATCTCAAAAATGATCAATTCCAAGAAAAAAAATTATATAACATAAATTGTGTGTTTTAATGAGCTCTACAATTTCTGTTAGATAAGTTTTTGTCTAGCTCTTATGGTTTACCAGTTAAGCAAAATTACGCAAAATTCATTCTGAATATAGATGTCTTAGATGCTATTCCCAGAAAATTCAAGATATACATTTTATTTTTCGTGAAAATACCTTTAATACATGATATTTTAATCAATATCGTTGAAGTCATTTTTGAAGAAATCAAAATTTTCAAAAAATTTTCCACGTAAAGGGTAGTTGGGGTGGGGGTATTTTCTTGAAAATCTTTGTGTCGCATCCTTGGAAGATACTAAACTTAAATACCAAGTTTGGTATTTAGCAGATTTTTTGTTTTTGAGCTATGCTGTATGCACTGACATTTTTCTAAAAATACTTTTTTTAGATTCAGGGGGTCCTAAAACATGTATTTCCAGTGAAATCTCGGTATTAAATTTTTGGGCGTATTACAGTACCTTCTCTATACATTATGTACGTACTCGTGTAGAGAAAATAAAAATTGAGTTTGCTATTTAGTAAAAATCCCATTTAAACAAATTTTCTTGGTTGCCAAGAGAAAGAAAAATTAGTTTTACTGTAGTTTCAAGAGATAGATTTTTTTGTTCTATCAATACCATAACTTTTCAGCGCACATTTCTTTTCCCTTTGAAATGATAAGAGGAAAGTTAACTAAAATTAGCGTTTCCTAGTGATTCAACAATTTTTTAGGTGATTTCACTATGGTGGAAAATATGTAAAACCTCCCAATTTTTGTAAAAATTCACTTGTTTTTGCCAAACCAAATGAGTCAATCCTATTTTATATATGCGTAAGCTTTCACGGCCGGTGTCCATAGTTTTAAAATTTAAAATTTTCGGGCTATTTTGCCGTGGTCTGTAGGTTAAAATATGTTTACTTAACTTATGTAACCTCCAGGCTAAATAAACACAACCAGAACCCGTTCACTTGACCCCGCCCACCTGTGTCCGAGTATATATACTGGCTATAAACCGCACTGTTGTTATTCTTTTCGAGTTAGCGACGTGAGCACGTTTCCTCTGAAGATGTCCCTCACAGACAGGGACGAAACGTTAGGTAGAAATATTTTAAGTAAACATATTTTAACCTACAGACCACGGCAAAATAGCCCGAAAATTTTAAATTTTAAAACTATGGACACCGGCCGTGAAAGCTTACGCATATATTTAATAAACCTCTACGGGGAGGAGTTATTTAGAGAGTCACGTCGTTTTGAGGAGTTAAGAAAACGGAAAGCCCGTCTTTTATCATCTCTCACATTTTTATTACGCTGCAGGGATGAAGCAGTTATACCAACATTTTTAAAGGTAAAAAGAACATTTTATACCGCACAGGATCATAGAATTTATAACCGCACTGAACGAGCTCTGTTACGCAACCGCATACACCAAACAAGAAAAGAACTTGAGATCAACGATCGCGATTTATTGAAGATTCATTTAAATATCAGCTACCACTTGACAAATAACGATTGGGACAAAGTAGATCATCTTACGTCACAGTCAATGATGAACATCCACGAATCTTCATCTAACAGGCAAAAAAAGAAACTTGAAAATCTACTACAGAAGTCACCCCATAACACTGACAACACACATCGTACAGTAATTAATCTGTCAGATCGAGTTCTAGCAGCTGAAGAACAACAGGTTTTAGCGAAAGGGGGGAATTTCGCGGTCACGCCAAAAAGCATACCGGTAGAAGATATAATTGCTAACATTGAAGCCGGAATCCACTCGGTACCACGGGAAATAGCTGAAGAAATACGAACGGAATCAACCAGGATTCTGAGAAAGGCTAAGCCTCCCAGAACCAACATAAACAGAAAAGAATTGTTGGCCTTGAAAAACTTGAATGCGGACGACAATATTCTAGTCTTGCCAGCAGACAAAGGTAACGCTACTGTTGTTATGAACATCACAGATTACAATGAGAAAATTTCGGAACTATTGGAACCTACGATGTTCAAGAAGATATCACGAGATCCTACTTCTACCATTCTAAATAAAACGAATAAAATGATCAAGAATTCGCCGTCCATACCACAGGAAACTAAGAAAAGCTTATTGTATTCAGAAGCCATGTCACCAAGGTTATATGGATTGCCGAAAATACACAAAGAGAATGTTCCATTACGTCCCATAGTCAGCGCCATTGGATCACCAACACACACGATCTCGCGTTATCTTACTCCGTTATTGCAGGAACACATCGGTAATTCAGAAACTTACACAAAGAATTCCTATCATTTCACGCAGAAAATACGCAATCTAAAATGTGATCCCACAGATATTCTCGTCAGCTTCGATATCACGTCGCTGTTTACAATGGTACCCGTCAAGGACGTTTTAGAGCATATCGACGAGTTGTTCCCGCAAGACATATACGACCTTTTTAAACTGTGTCTCACCACGACGTATTTCAAATGGAACAACGATTACTACGAACAAAAGGACGGAGTTGCCATGGGTAATCCTCTTGGACCGGTGGTAGCTAATTTGTATATGGAACATTTTGAAAAACATGCACTGGCAACTGCGACTAAAAAACCGTCCGTTTGGCTTCGTTACATTGACGACGTCTTCGCTATATGGCCTCACGGAGAAGCTGAACTCCAGAAATTCCTAGATCATCTGAACAGCCAACATGCAAACATCCAATTTACAAAAGAATTAGAGTCCGACGGTCAAATTGCTTTTCTTGATGTATTGATAACTAGGAAAAACGACGGAAGATTTACGTGTGCAGTGTACAGAAAGCCAACCCATACTGACCGATATCTTAGTAAGCAATCCAACCATCATCCCAAACAGAAAAGAAGCGTCATCAAAACACTAGTGGAACGAGCTAAAGGAATCTGTGACACGGAACATTTACCACAAGAACTAAAATATTTACAAAAGACGCTAATGTATAATGGGTACACAAAAAAGGATATCGATCGAGCAATACGTCCCAGAAAGAACAATACTAGACCCAGGGAGGAATCGACATATAAAAATAAAGTATTCTTGCCATATATAAAAAACATAACTGATCGTATCGGCAAGATTTTAGAAAAACGACACGTGAAACCCATATACATGCCGACAACTAAAATAAAACAGTTTCTCAAATCAGCCAAAGACCGACTCGATCCACTGTGTAAATCTGGTGTTTACAAAATCCCATGCACATGTGGCCAAGTTTACATCGGCACTACAAAACGTAGCATCAATACACGCATCACAGAGCATAAAAGAAACTGCCGCCTCGGACAAACAGAAAAATCAGCCGTGGCACAGCATGTCTTATCTTTGGATGACCACCGTATGCAATATGATAAAGTAGAGGTTATAGCTACGACTAAAAATTATTACCCCCGTTTATACAGAGAGGCCATTGAGATTTATAAAAACACAAACAACTTTAACAAAGACGAAGGTCTTAAATTAAACTCCACCTGGTTCCCTATACTTTCCCAACTCCGTAACCTCCAGGCTAAATAAACACAACCAGAACCCGTTCACTTGACCCCGCCCACCTGTGTCCGAGTATATATACTGGCTATAAACCGCACTGTTGTTATTCTTTTCGAGTTAGCGACGTGAGCACGTTTCCTCTGAAGATGTCCCTCACAGACAGGGACGAAACGTTAGGTAGAAATATTTTAAGTAAACATATTTTAACCTACAGACCACGGCAAAATAGCCCGAAAATTTTAAATTTTAAAACAATCCTATTTTATCTATTCATGATGTTTCAAGGTCCTAAGGTACCTGGAACCTTAAAAAATTATGTAATTTTAAAAGGATGCCCTAATATTTAATTAACTGCAATGTACAGGCATTTAATTACAATTCTATTTTTGAAGCAGTTCGCTGCATTGTAAACCTATCTCCTCCTACAAATTGCATAGAATGAACTTGTACTTTTTACTAGATGTCCTATAAAGGGTGATTAATGAAAGTTAATTATGATATGTTTTTTATACCTTATGTGGTTCTTAAAATAAAATACTGATGCAGTTCTCAATTTATAATTTTAATGTTTAGTATATTTATATTTAACTCAGCAGCTAATATTAAAAATCTGAATATTTTCAAGTTTTATATACAAGTAAATGATACTCAGTTAAAATATACAGGAAGGAGGAGATTTTGAAAAAGTCTATGTGTTTAACAAAAATATTAATAACTACTCATCAGAAACTATTTAACCCAACAAGACGAAATTTAATAAGCTATATAAGCATGCTATGGAAAATTTCTGTGACAAAAATGATGAAACCTCTGGCTCATACATTATAGAAAATAAAATTTTTGCCCATTGCTATAGCTATAGAATAAAGCTGTTATGCATTTGTTAATTGATTTTTTTAGAATCAGGTTTCACCTTGTCCTTCAGGTTCTGACATTTCCAAATCTGCTGGAACAGTGGCAACAGTAGTGGTATATGGAGGAGGTGGAGACAAAGGCTCTAGCTTGCTTCCAGGCTCTTCTTCTGTTAAAGGTTGACCAGAACTTGTCCTTATCTTTGGCAGCAATGTTTTAACTCGACGCAATACTGGTTGTTGTGGTTTTTCTACTGACTCATTTCCTGACTCCACTATAGGTCTTCCTCTGCTGCCACTCAAGCGAGGTCTTGAAAAAAAGATGTACAAAAATGTTAGTGTTCTAATGAAATCAACAATCTGTATACTTCACTTTATTTTGCTATTTATGGACATTATTTTAATATGTTAATCTGAGCCGAGCCACACCCAGTACAGCTGGTTAAGCAAATTAGAAGTATTGAGTACTTTCAGTATTCATCATTCCATATACAAAGGGTCAGTCACAAAAATACCAATTAATGATTTTGTTCAGTTTAAAACAATATATTTAAATGCACCAATGAAGCTTGGTGAAATAATTTTGATTAGCCATAAAACTGGAGATTATGAATTGGAGGGGCCATATTTGCCCTAGTTTAACCTAGAGTCAGTGTCTTGGATTTTCTCCATCATATTTTGAAACATACGAGAGGCATACTGAAAGTCATGAGCAACACTGTTTTACAATCTTAATATTTATTTTTAAGCCAAACCAAATACATCATCATAATCTACAGACTTTCTTTCAATTTTCGACATAGTCTCCATTGTTTTGCACACATTTTTCCCATCGTTCTACAAGTTTGAAAATGCCCTTGTGATAGAACTCCGTTCCAGCTGCCCGCAGACCCTGATGCACTGCTTTCCGAATATCCTCCAGCGTCTAGTAGCGTTGGCCACGCATCTGCTCCTTCACAGAACTGAAAAGATGGTAGTCGGAGGGTGCCAAGTCGGGACTGTAGGGAGGATGTGGAAGAGCTTCCCACCCTAATGCCCTGATCTTCTCCATAGTGGCACGGGCAGTATGCGGACGTGCTTTATCCTGTTGAAGGACGATCCTCTTTCCAGGGCATTTATCACGCAAAGCCCGACAGAGCTTCAGAAGTGTCTTGTTGTAGCAGGCAGAATTTATGGTTTGTCCAGGTTCAAGAAAGTCAACCAGAATGCAACTTTGTGCATCCCAAAACACACTTCCCATAACTTTTCCTACAGACTGCACTGTCTTCGCTTTCTTCTTCGATGGCGAGTTCAAGTGGTGCCATTCCATACTCTGACGTTTCGTTTCTGGCTCATAGTGATGGAACCAGCTCTCATGTCCAGTCACAATACACGTCAAAAATTCATCACCTTCATTATGAAATCTCTGAAGAAGGTTTTGTGCAATGGTTCTTCTCTGAAGTTTGTGGTCTTCAGTTAATAAACGGGGGACCCAACGGGCACAGACCTTTCGATAATCCAAGCTGTGGATCATTTCTTGTACTGCACTATGTCCTATTCCAAGTTGCGCAGCAATTTCATTCACAGTGAAACGCCTATCTCCTGTAATGAGCTCATCAACTCTTTCCTTGTTGCGTTCTGTAGAGGCAGTTCAAGGACGCCCGCTACGAGGCACATTTTGCAGACTCGTGTTTCCATCTTTGAAATGTTTCACCCATCTTCTAACACCGCTGGCACCCATGCAGACACCTCCATACGCACGTTGAAGTCTGAGATGAATTTCAGGAGCATATTTTCCTTCTTTCACAAGGAATTCAATGACAGCACGCTGTCGAAACGAAACATCAATGTCAGCCATTTTTCAAACACTGTCTGTGGTCACGTGATAGAAGCTAATGACGTCACAATATGTCAACATGGGCTTTAAGTCTGTAGATTACGATCCTGCAATTCGTTTCGTTACATTGTTGAAATTTAAATTTTTACAATGGGTTGCTCGTGACTTTCAGTATGCCCCTCGTATGAATGACCACTCAAGAAATATGCAACCTTAGATGTCATTCTTTGGAAGGTCAAAGACCTTTTGTTGGGCAAATGTATCAGTTCTTTTTAATACAAGAGGTTATTATAGCTCCCAGGACTGCTTGTTTTCAGCCTGGAAGTTGAGGATTTAATTCAGCACTGGTTTACCTTGAATTTCCAAACTTGTGTGGCCCTATTATGTTCACTATCTCTCTTATCCACCAAAAGCATGAATCATCCGTTATACTTAAAGAATTCTTTCACTAGGGTCTACTGAAGGGGAACCAAAATTAAAACTTGCAACGCTAATGAACTTAAATTATATAATAGGTCAACACTTGTATCAAATTTTCACAAATAATTTCCACTTTTATACTAGGTAAAATAAATCAATAGTTTTGGCTAACATTTTATTAGCAGAACTTAATCCAAATTTGCAAAATAAGAATTAAATATAAGCCAGATTCATTATAATATTTAATGAGGTCTCCTTTGTGCCCATTCCTTATGGCTAATGTTGCATTGCAGAAGCTACTGCATCCTTTTCAGATCTCTTTCTACTTTTGCTATGTAGTTAGTTGGAATTCCAAACCGCTGAGCCACAATCATTACGCAATTTGTGAATTCTTGGAATTGATTTCAATACTACCCTGTTTTTGGTATGGATTAAATTTTACTTCAAGAACAATAAATACTGTTATAATTTAAGGCTTTCCTACATGCAGCAATTCATACAATCTTTGTGCCTAAAATGTTTAGATTTCCTAAAGATGAATATTTACTACAACTTTTTTCTGAATATAATCTATATGATATCTTACTGAATAAGAGATAAATTTCATTTCATAAAATATGAATTGATAATTCAAAATAAAATATACATTTTTGTTTGCTTACATTTTCCTCATGTTAAAATCAGGTGCACGATGTAATCTTTTTTTCCCACTAACACAAAAATCAAAAAGATCTGGGTTATAAGATTCTCCTTTTTCTTCAAAATACTGTTTTATATCACTGCGTGTGCGGAACTTGCGGCCTTCAGAACTGAAAAAAAGTTATATTAACTTATTATATAATAGGAGGATTTAACTATCTTCACAAAGCAATGGCAAATTATAAAAAATAAATATAAGGTTAATTTGGACATGCATAAAGAAAACAAATACAGCAGAAAAATTTACTGTTTGCCTTGTATTAACAAATATAAATTTATTTGAAGTGATGCATCTGTGTAATTTGGAAAATCCATAATTTGTAAGATATCTCATTGAAATTTATATCAGTTATTAACATAATAAGTGATATTTTTGCCATGTATCAAAATTCTAACTAACATGGTAATTTAAATGATGCTATTGAAATTTAGTTGAGTCAATTTTGTAACACTACATCACTTACTTTTTATTTCGGAAAAAATGTTTCAGAAGCCATGTGCTTCCATTGTCAATTCCTTTGGTCGACTGCCGGCATCGCTTGTTTTGCATGTTTTGCATGTATCGTCTACTGCTTTTGACTGTCGGATTCAATCTAAGGATCCTTGATATAGGACTGCCTTCCCTTTGGTGTTGGATTAATAAACTTCATTAGTGAGTTCTCTTCAAAAGGATGGTCAACATCACGAGGTTCATTTCATGCTTCTTCATATAAATTTTCTCCCATGTGTCAAGTTCTAATGTCTATTTTACATTTTCAACTTTCCTATTTTTAATATTTCTAATATGTTCTTTATGAATGGGTAGCTATGTTTCTTTTTGTTCTGCCAATGTATACTTTCTCCATATTTGTGTGTATACTCGACTCCAATATTAAAACTTATTGCAAGCTTCACAGTGTACCACTTCCAGTAATCAAAATTATAAGAATGAGCTTATTCATCTATAGCTTCAGTTAATTGATAGTTAAAGTGCGCCAAGTACAAAAAACAATATATTTTATTAAAATTTAGAATTCATATCTTTTTATAATGAAACTAAATAATTTTTTAATTTTTCACAATTAATGGTCAAATTTTACAGATGCATCATCTTAATACTAACTATTTAATACTCACTACAGAAGAGATGCTGTATAAAACAAAGATAAGATATTTAAAACTCACGCATTAAATGGGGATTCTCAAGACATAAATTACAGCTTTGTATTTCTTTTTTAATTCTTTCAATTGAGCTTAAAGACATGAGATGCTTTTATTAATAATAGAAGTACGATAAACTGTGAAGATATTTTCATTTTAAAGTTATTTTAAAATGTGAATAAATCAATGTTCACAATAAAATTTCACTTATGTCAAATTGTAAAATCTCAGAACATTTTTTGGAGATTTCTCTCATCCTCAGCATGTTGGTAACTGAAGGCTCTTATTTCTTTCTCCTATTTCCTCATCTGAGCATCCAATTTTGCCAGCGGACAGTAAATTTTAGTGTTGCTGACTCAAAGGATCTCAAAATTTAACAATTTTTTGGAATTCTTTTAAAATGAAGATCTTTTCCCAAGTGGCGAGTTCTAGTGTTGTTGTCTAACATTTTAATGCTGTCATTTCCTTTCCAATACTCTGATTGTTCAAAAATAGAATGGCATGTGATGGCTGATTTGTCAATATGTTTAGATTTGACATTTCCTTTAAGCTCTTTCAATTGATATCAAAGTTCCTTCCAGTCATTTCTATTAAGATATATTATAATCATCACATTTAATTTGAAAAATGCCATAGGTCAAATCACATGGTATGGTGTTATTTACTGGTTTATTTAATAACTTTCGCAAAATGAGTATTTTGAGATGCCAATCTATTATTGCAGTTTTTGAAAACTTTTGCAATTTCTTAAAAGGCCAAGGGTGATACGTAACTTACTTACATTTGTAATTTTTATCCTCTATTTTTTTTAGGTAGTAATAACCACTTTGGATATAAAAGAGGCATTTAAATTTGCTGTCTTGAGTATGTGGTGAACTTCTTTCATATAATCTTCTTTTAATGAAATACTTTTAAAGCAATTGTAATTTTAATTAAATTTATGAATACTACAAATTTGAGGGATAACAGGTAAAAAGTATTCTTTTTAATGTAGTTGTCTGAGTGTGTAGGTTTTCTATAAATTCCAAATTTAAATGCTCTGGAGATTTTTCAGTGCAAAAAGATAAACAAATGTTATTTTCTACTTCAATGTAAATTTAATATATTCCTCTCACAGATTAAACAATTTTAAAGAACCATCCCACACTGGGAAAGAAATTTTATTTGGGAAACTATGACAAATATATAAACCATAATTAATTGTGAGGGAAACTATAAGTTATGTGGATGCTTAAATTATTCATACAGAGGTCAGCTAATGTAGGTGACAGCAGGTTACCCATAGCATTATCTTGTGACTGTTTATAAAATTTGTTATCAAGTGTAAAGAAGTTCTTCTGATATAAGTACAATATAAACAAAATGTGTAATTTGTTCTATTTCTGTGGTATACATATCAACTGATTTTAGGCATTTCTTTAACAGCATAGGAATTTTATCTCTGGGAATGCTTGTAAATAATTCTTTAATATTAAAGAACCATATCACTGTTTTGCATTTTAAAATTGTTAATGTTTTCCAGTAGGTTTGGGCATTTTTAATCCTTACACTTTCATATTTGGGAACAAGTTAAATTTTTTCACCAGTCATCTGGCTATCAGGGATATTCTGTATCTTTTTGTTAAGGTGATTACGATTATTTGTTAAACTTAACGAATTGCTCTTAACAATAGTGCTGCTATTTGGCATTCTGTAACTCATTTGTTTCCTCACGGTTTGTTATGTAACTGCAGTTAAGTAACTAAATTTGTGTGCTCTGGGATAGTTCTTCTTTTCTCATCATCAACAACACCATAATACCACCTACTGAAAATTTTTGTTACTTTTCTTGCTGAGATGAAGAAAATGCGTGATAAGATTTGCACGAAAAATATGAAATATGATTACTTGAATTTTTTTTTTTAAATTCACACCATTTTTCAGAACAAGAAGTGATCCCAAAGAATTAGATACATTACTGGGCTGAACAACTGTGGCAGTGGCCCAGTAAATGAATTAAATTTTAGATAAGGAGAAACTGGTAAAATAATTAACTACACTCTTTGGATTTTCATATTTTGATACAAATTTCACTGATTTATATAAATTCATAAATATTACTAAATTTTCATTATGGCTTTTGTTTTTAGTACTACTTTTTAAATATATCAGTCATGCAGATTTTTCTGAAGTTTTATATGTATACTATTAAGCATAATTAAGTAGGTAATACTTTTTTATTCAATGTTTACCTTTAGTTCAATTCTGTAAAAATATTCTTGCATCTTAATCTTTGAATGAAAATTATAGTTCATATCTAAAATTATCTAAATTAGGACTTCAGGTATTTGTTAAGCAGAAAATTGTCGGTAAAAAAGGTTGATTTCACTTGTTCTATTATTTGGGGGAATGTTGCACCTACTAGTATTTTTGGATTATCTTTTATATACAAATTTATTGAGTATAAATTAAAATAATTTAATTCACTTTAAAACCTTCTATTGTGCTGCTTCTGGCACATTCTATTTCCTTTGATTATGAGGAGCTGGTAAATAGCTTTCTGCTAGCAACTTATTTTCGCAAAATGGTAAATTCTCTCAAAGTAATTCTGGGGATGAAAATGTAATATTTTAACATCTTAGAGTCCTCAAAACTGCTCAGTCTTTAATCTTAACTGAAAAATGAAGCAAATATATTTATAAATATGCAAATCACACAATATTAATCACTTCTGAATCTAAAATTCTTAAAAGTAATAGTAGTTTCGTTTTAATATGAGATTAACAACATTTATTTTGTTATTAAATTTGCCTCTTAATCGCTATCTTGGCAGCATCATTTACCAATGTTATTGTACGGAACATTGCTTACCTAGGCATAACTGTAACGTATTTTATGCTATAACCCATAAATTAACATTTAATAGTTAAACTGTTAATTTGTATCATGTATTTCTTCTTAGAGTAGCATTAAAACAATGTATGCGATTCTGTTTCATAACAAATGCATTAGCAACATGGTTTCAGTGTTTGTTGCTTTCAACAAATAAATCTTTATTCTTAGCAAAATGTTGTTTTGTTTGGAAGTTACAGAATGCTGAATAGTGAATAATTTTTGAGCCCTAACAAAACATTACAGAATAGTTCTGTATGTCAGATTGAAACAGCATAATAGAAACATCCAATATAAAGAAATTGATAAACCAGCAGCAAGATACCATTTTTAGACAGATAATCAAAATATTGGAAACAAAATGAAATTATTTAAGCCATTACAATCACTTGGGAAAAGATCATTTTAAAAAAAATTTCAAGAAATTGTTAAATCTTTAGATCCTGGCAACATTATAAAATTTAATTTTAAATTAATGAGTCACACTTTACACTCTTTAACTTCATTTACTTAGGTTTCTAGATAAGAAACCTAAATAAATTAGTGTTAAGTGCAGCTTATTATTTAAAAATTACTAAATTACACTTCACTGTGTAAAGTTCTTAGTTTTAATAATATTATAAAGTTTACCATCAGGCGATAGCACTTTGATGCCCAGATTATTAATGACATCACGAATAGCTGAAGATGCTGGCAGTAGATAATGAAAACATATTTCTGGGTAAGAAATCTAAATAAGTGAAGTTAGAGTGTAAAGTGAGACTCTTTATTTAATAATTATTCAATTATGCTTCACTGTGTTATATTCCAAGTTTGAATTTTATTAAAAAATTACTTTGAATTTGTCGTAAATAAAGTATTAAGATAAACATCAACTGATTCAATTATTAAAATTAAATTAAAACATGAGAAGCTTTATATTTATTTCCAAGTTTTGTTTTTCAAATGGTCCATAAACCCAAGTATGTAAATTATTAACATTTTAAAGCATAAACAATGTAAACATTTAGAACTGCGATTACTATGGACAGGAATTTTATGCTCTAATAGTCTCTATAATATGTATACAAATATACATTGAATACTTCCATTATATGTCTATATAAAATTATAAGGAATCATATTTTCACAAGATAAATATTTAAATATATATTTATGTAATTTGAGATTGAATGACCTAAGTTTTATTTTGTGAGCAATTTGACTGGTTAGATAAAGACAGACATAACTACATTTTTGCTGTTTTTTACATATTGCTATGTAAGGGATCCCAAAGTTCAATGAATATCTAACATTTACTACTATGAGAAGCATGACATAATTGAACTTCTCAGCAATGAGAAGCATAGTTTTAAGAGCACATGAAATGACTCTCATAAGGTACTGTAATTATTACATTCAATAGCTGTTACAGCTTAAGGTTTAGACTCACTTCACCAGAATGACATCCCATTTTCCTGCAGAGCTGCCATGTTTACGCTGAACAGTGTGTTTACTCCACCCAGGTGGTAGGTTACGGTCTGGTATCACAATGGTTTTTCTGTCTCCTGAAACCATTAACTTATGATATTTAAACTTGTAATAATGTTCTAAATTTTTCAAAACAACTTTTGTGTTCAAGCAATCCTGTATCAAAAGCTACAATTAAAGGATTTTCATATGATAACTGGTATATATTTTCATATAATGTCATAATTTGCTTTCTGCTAGGCATATTACAACAGATATTTGTAATGTGGTTTTAATAGTAAATGTGATACTGTCCTGTTCCAAGTTGGTTTGACCACTTCATGAACCCTCACATCTACACCCTGAAGCCTGAAATAGCAGCAATATCAGGTCAGCAGAAAAAGGGTATATTATTTGGGTATTATAATTACTGTATTTATCCGAATACAAGATGACCTCAAATGTAAGAGGACCCGTTTTTCAAAACTTAATTTTGGAATTTAACATTATCATGTGTATAAAAAGAAGACATAACTTAATGTTTACATGAAATTTAAAGATTTGCCATACATTTTGAATACACTAATGGACACTTAAGCTGATTATGTTCCTTTATTATTATTATTATAATAATATTTTTGATATACTTTATTTAATTTGCGCAGAAATTCACGTTTTGGGCGGCTGAAGGAGGGGGCAATATGGAAATGTATGTCAGGGGTATGATAGTATAAAGTGACAGCATCACGCACGCAATTATGGATATGACTTTCTATTTGGACAAAATACTTAATACAACACATTGTAAATAATTTTATCTAATTTTAATTTGCGCAGAAATTCACATTGCAAGCAGGAGAGGGAGATGGAGAATGGAAATGTATTGGTATATTTGTGTTCAGCGGTGATGGCGACAGCTTAGCTGTAATGACGATTATGGATACAATTTACAATTAAGACAACATACTTAATATAATACTTCATAAATATTGTAAAACATTTTATCTAATTTAAATTTATGCAAAAATTCATGTTTTGAGCGGGAGAGCAGAGATAAACTATTATGGATGGTAGAACGTGACTGTGGCCATGGTGGCAGGAGTGTAGCTGTTACAATAATTGTCAATCCTATTTTCTATTAAGACAATATAGGACCATTAACAGCTAATTTTTGGCATACATCAAACGCACAAAATCTGCTGCATTTGCTGCGACCTTGGCAGTAATTGAACCATTTCCCTTAGGCTTCACCACTATGTATCCGCAAAGTTTGAAACTTACTTTTCCCCCACATGATTTTGGAAAAAATTTATTGCAAATGCAAGACAACTCCTCAGCTGTGAACATTAATATGTCGGAAAAAAACATTGTTTTATAATCGGATAAATATGGTACTTTGAACAGAAATTTATGACACAAATGGTTTAAACTTGTGATTTTTAGTCCAACTATATTAGTATTCACTGTTTTGTATTACTAGTTTTACATACAACAGACTTACTACACTTATTATTTTGTCTATGGTTTGCTAATGTATTCCTTGTAATTATTTGTCTTTTTGAAGGAGGGTACTTGTAAATCTTTTGCTATGTACAGATGCAGGCATAATTAAGAAATAATTTGCACAAAGTATCAAAAGCATCTGCAACTTTTCTGAATGTTTTGAAAGGTGGAAAGTGCTTGAGGTTAATAGATCATTAAATGAGATATTCTATATCAAGTATTATATTTTTTTGAAAGCTCTTTGATTATTGGTGTGGTTAATGGTACTCTCTGGTGCTGCGGTGATGAATCTCCAAAGGGTGTTGGGTGATGGTAATATGGTAATTCAAAGTTTATTATGTGACCCTTCCCAAGTGTTCAATTCTTAGCATTTCTTTATTGGTTTTAAAATATTTATGTTGGATATGGCGTCATTAGAGGGCCATCAATGGTGTGCCTCTGCTGATTTATGTATTTGTTTTTGGTATAAGCATCTGACATGTTCCTTGAGTCAGTGGTTCTGCCTATGTATACAGGTTAGTCATTGCATGCTATCTGACCAACTTATTGAAATAGGGACTTTCATTTTATTGCAAAGTAGTTTTTGTGGAGCTAAGGTGAAGTAATACTTTCTGAAGGTCTTTTGACATTTGTGGTGTGCACAGGGATGATAAGTGAATTTCCAGTATGTTTGTAATGGTGTGATGATATGATGGTTAGTGTTTAAGCGTGCTCAACTTGTACCACTCTGGTACAATATAATGTGGCAACACTGTGTTCCTATGCTCCATGCTACAAATAGAGGCATTTTTAAGTAGCTCGGCCTTTTGCCGCGCGAGTTACATTTGTTTGTTTTTGGGGGGGGGGGGGTGAAAGAGGTAAAAGGTGTCTGTCTGACAGTGTCAGGTTGGGGTGCTTTACACCCACAGGACTTCTCAGGGTGGGTGGTAAGTATTTTCAGATGGCATGATTCATCATTAATTATTTATTGTAACTGATCTCATTTGTTTTACGTGGACATAATTGCTTGGTGAAACAAATATTTAAATTCATTTGGGTTTGGTGAAAATGTTAACTATCATGATTTCTCATCTAGTTATTTTGTTGCCAGTTACGTGAAATAGTATGCCACATTACGACGTTCTATAGTGCATTTCACTGATTTTCATCTTTGTTAAAAATTATGGAGAACTGTAATCTCATTTTGAGTTGAATAGGAATGTAACTATAGTATGCACATTATTATTTTATTATGTATTGTTATTGTTAAAGTTTTAATAGTTTATTAATGATATAAATTATTGTTATGAAGTTATAACAATAATTTTGTTCGGAGCAATACATATATGATTTGTGTCAGCTGTTACAGTGTTGATCCTTTATTGCAAATTTGGGGTGTTTTCCATTTTTACTTTCTCTATACGAACTATGTACATAGTGTATAGAGAAGGTATTGCACTCCACCAAAAA
Source organism: Hymenopus coronatus (assembly GCA_030762935.1). Taxonomy (NCBI): domain Eukaryota; kingdom Metazoa; phylum Arthropoda; class Insecta; order Mantodea; family Hymenopodidae; genus Hymenopus; species Hymenopus coronatus. The sequence continues at coordinate 109,828,537 of CM060894.1, read as the reverse complement.
ATTCTATACCGAGATTTCACCGGAAATATATGTTTTAGGGTCCCCTTTATCTAAAAAAAGTATTTTCAGAAAAAGTGTGTGAGAGTGTATGTGTGTATGTGTGCGCGTGCATGTGCATACGTGGGTGTGTGTGTGTGTGTGTGTGTGTGTGCACGCGTCAGTGTGTTCCTGTGTCTGTGAACACGATAATTCAAAAACAAAAAGTCGGTAAAATACCAAAGTTGATATTTAAGTTTAGAATCTTCCGGGGATGCGACACGAAAATTTTGAGAAAAATCCCCTCTCCCCAAACTACCCTTTACATGGAACTTTTTTCGAAAATTATGATTTTCTAAAAAATGGCTCTAATGATTTTGATTAAAATATCGTATATTTAAGATATTTACCCGACAAATAAAATGTATATCTTGAATTTTCTGGGAATAGCCTCTCAAGACTACTTTATTCTGAGTGAATTTTCCGGAATTTTGTATAACTGCTAAGACGTAAGAGATAGACAAAAACTTACCACACAAAAAATGTAGAGCACATTAAAACACACAATTTATGTTGTATACATTTTTTTCTTGGAGTTGATCGTTTTTGAGATATTCCTTGTTTTTGTTTTCAGGGTCGAAAATCTTAACTTTTCTCATACAGGAATTTGTCAACTCATGTCCATACAAACAAAGGAACTTCAGTCACATAGTAACCAGCTTTGAATATCGCTTTAAGCTATGCTACTCCCTTTTTTCCTTTCTACTTACAAGGAAGAAAGTAATAAAGACTATTTCTGCTAATTTTTCTAGATTAGCATGAAGTAAATAGAAGCATAAGCTTTTTAAGAATAATTTGTTGCAGGGATATAGAGAAAGTCATGTGAATGGTACACATCAGATTTTTCATAAATGTGAGTTGTCAGGTGAAATCGCCTAAAGTACTGACAGAGAGCACAAACTACAAGGTCATCAGCGCCCTTAGGAAACAAACTATGGCAAAAGCCAGAGATAAAGATTATTAAAAATTATCATAAATATAAAGAATAGCTAGAGCTAAATATAAAATACTATTGATATAAAGATAATTGCATCAAAAGCAATAGATAGGTGAATTTAGAAAACTATTTTGGAAAATGATGCAAAAAGAAAGGGATAAACATAACTAAATCCTTAATTGAAAGGTTACCTTTGATAAAAATTTAAAACTCTTATCCACCACTTGACTATTCTCCACCAGTCCCTCTGCAAGACTGACTGGCAGTTACAGAGATTCCCAAATATGTGCTACATGAACACACATTAGCAACACATGACGGACAGACAAATCTTCTCTACATAGCAGACAGATAGGAGCAGATTCCCTCTTAAGAAGGTACTTTCATGAAGAGTGATCAGCTCTCCACAGAAATAAGCTTAGAGTAGTGAAGGACTTCCAAATAAAATGGGTAACCTCAGCTTGGTGTTGAGAAATTAAATGAACATTGGATGCGAAGGCATGCACTTAAGCCCATAGCCATAATTTGCTAACAGGATATTACACCTATATTGCAGGGGATTTTGCCAATTTGGCAAAGCTCCAACAGTTACACAGATGCCCCAATTATGGACAGTATCTAATCATCTCAGCACAGATGGTCAGGCTGAAGAATAAACAATGTATCCATAATCTAATCTAAATCAGATCAGTCCGCGATAGTCACAGCACGACTGTCTGGTCTGCTCCACAAGATTTGCCACTTAGTATCCATAAAATATTCAGAGAATGATCACATCACGCTTTCGGCTGTGTTAAATGTGGTGACCATCACGGTTTCCTATTCAGCATCAAACCTAGAAATCTTATCTCATCTGTGAATGGTATAGTAAAACTGGACCAAATTGCAGCGAAGGTGGTAATTGTCTCTTGTGGTGCCAGAAGTTAACGTAGAGTGACTTCTCATTTGAGAAGCAAAAGCCATGTTTAGAGCTCCAATCTGAAAGCTCATGATCTGCTGTATACGGCATTTGAAAAAAGACACATTCTGAGAAGTGCAGAATATGGCAAAGTCTTCTATGAATAAGCAGGTTGATACCCCTGGGAGAATGCATTTCAACATAGAATTAATTGCTATAGCAAACAGCGTGACGCTTAGTACAGATCTCTGTGGCACTTTGTTCTCTTGAACAAAGATATTTGATAAAACCAAGCCAACCCTCCTTGGAAAACAAGGTCCCTCATTAACTCCTTAGTGAATATCAGTAGGTGTCCACATATGTTCTAGTTGTATAGGGAATGTAAATAAAAAACAAAACAAAACAACGATTTGATAGTTGTTCATGAATCATTCATGATCTGAATTGAAATTGAGACAAGGTGGTCAGCTGCTGAACAACGTTGTTGAACAGCATTGGGTGTTGGTCAGTAGATATTGAGTTTCCAACCACCATACCAACCATCCATTGATGCATTCTATCACCTTGCAAACACAACTGGTGAGGGAAATAGGATGGTAACTGGATGGAATATGTCCTTTTCAGCATTCTGCCATTTTTCTGGAAAAGTGGCATCAACCCAAACACAATTATAGACCTCGAGTTCAGGAGAGATGCTGCAACATTTGGAAGTGGATTCCATCAGGACCTGATGCAGAGTTTTGCAAAGATAATAGTGCATGGTCTTTGTCATGGTGAAAAATCAAGTATAATCTTCAAGACTTCCAGAAAGAAAGGAGAAACCTTAAGATTTCACCTGAGCCTTAACAGGAAGAAACTCAGGCAAATAATTATCTGAGCTAGCCACTAGAATGAAATCACTGCCAAAAGTATTAGCCATGTCAAATGTATCAACAGCGCCTTCAGCTGTTTTAAGACTGGCCATTGGTATACGAGTTGTTTTTCTGCTCACACACCTTAACTTATCCCATACAACAGGAGAAGGTGTATGTCAATTAAATGAAACCACAAACTTTTTCATGATGTCTTTTTGCTATCCTTAATAACCTGCCTAGATTTGACATGCATGTTTTTATACTGTATCAGATTATCCAGTATTGGGCGACACTGGAAAACCCTGAGAGCACGCCTGTGAGCACGAATGGCATTTCAACATTCATTCATCCATCCATCCACCAACGTACTGGAAATTGGTGACAGAATACCGCAGAATGAATGCTCTGCAGCATCAAGAATTGTTTTCATGAGATGTTCCACTAAAACATTCACAGAGTCATACTCATTGTGATTAAAAACAGCTAACTGGGAGTAAAAGTTCAGTTAGCTTGATCTAAGTGCCATTCAGATAAACATGTGGAATATGTATCTTGTTTTAAAAGCCTAATAAGACAGGGAAAGTGGTACTATAATATAAATCAGAGATGATATTCCACTGTAAGGAAAATGCCAACTGTGGTGAACAAACTGCTATATCCAAGTGAGAAAAACGGTTGAAAGCATCAGAAAGAAATGTAGGCTCTCCAGTGTTCAGAAGAGCTAGGTTATAATTGTCCCAGAAATTGGCAATTAGCTTACCTCTGGCACAAGCCTGAGGTGAGCCCCAGAAAGGATGGTGAACATTCACCTTGCCTACTAAAAGAAAAGGTGTTGATAGTTGGGAAACTAGATCCCCATAATCAGTGAGCAAGAGGTCATCAGATAGAGGTGGATGTATATTAAAAATGATGAATCTGGTGGATGACAATTTAATTCTTACAGAGACTGACTGGATGTCAGATGTTAGTGTGCAGGTACACCCTCTTCAAATGATAGATCACAGGGGTGTACCGTTTGATTTTAAAGCTGTCTTGTAGACGGAGTTTAGTCTCTTGTAAACATACGATTAAAGGATCATTCTGGTTAAGCAACAGTTCAAGTTCTATTCAATGTGTTCATATTCCATTGTAGGATAGTCATGGCCTTTATTATGGGATAACTTTTACATTGTGGTCATTTCTATTTTAAAGGCTGCAGTGATTGGTTCAGTCCAGTAAGTTTGTGGTTTATTTAGTTTTTGTAATGTTGTGTTTAAATGGACGTATTTCTGACTTTCAAATTTCTTGATCTGCTTATCTGTTATGGTTTTTTGGTATCTGTTCTTGTGACTATTTGGATGTACTGTTATTCCTTTTGGTTTTCGTCTTTCTCCAATGGCATTTACACTAATCTGGGCATCAATCTATTTGAAATAGCATGCTTGTATGCAATAGGATTGTAAATACTATTCTTTATATAATTTTCTGGGCAAGTTAGTTTTCTGTAAATACTGAAAATAGATCTTTGAAATTAAAACAAACTAGCTTAGCAGGGAAGTGCACAGAAATCTAGATGGAGAGGAAGAACAATGCTGGCTCCATGGAAGTAGAATATTAACTGGAAAGTGATAAAAACTTCTTACAAATGAAATTGAGCCATAATTTGCACAGAAGATGCCATATTGGACATTTAGATTTCCTATTGACCTGGACAATCTCTGCATACATTTGGTCCGGACAAAATCAGTCTGAATTTCTGATATTCATATGATAAGGACTGAGAAAGATCATGGACCAACAAGGAGAAAATGTTATACGATGGAGGAAAGTTTTTTTGTGTATGTGCTACTTCCATATAACAGTAAAGTGGTTACTATCACTCCTAGTTTATAACTCTCTATGGTAGTTTCACAGCTGCTTTTTCATCCATCCGGTATGGTTCAATGCTTACTGCTCAACAAAAAAATTGGGAATTATCAAGTAGCTATAAATAAAATATTTAATATAACAATAAACAAGTCATTTTATAAGGGCATGAAAACAGTAGATAATGCAAATACCGCATTTATCTGAATACAAGATGGCCCGCATTTTTCAGAACTTATTTTTGGAATTTAGCATACCATCAACATAAGACATGTTTAAAAGACATAGGCATTAAAAAAGAAGAATTTTTAAATTAAATTTAAAGGTTTGCCATATATTTTGAACAGACTAATGGACTCTTAAGCTCATTAAGTCATTTATTTATTGTACTTAATTTGAATTTGCATGGAAATTCATGTTTTGAGAGGTTGCCTGAGAGGGGAGTATGGAAATGTGCATATGGATGCAAAGATACGTGACGGCGATGGTAGTGTAACTGTAACGACAATGATAGATAGTTTTTGTATTTAGAAAACATACTTAATACAACACATCATAAATGTTTTTACCTAATTTGAATTTAAATTACGCAGAAATTTACACTGTGGGAGAGACGGAAAACAAAATGTATGGTATATGCGATGATAAAATGTGATGGTGGCAGCATAACTGTAATGACGATTATTTATGGATGGTATTTTCTAAAACGTTTTACCCAGCTGGTGGTTAAGCTGAATTCTAGACTACTACTAAGGGACCAATAATTACATAACTATAAAACATGTATCAGAGTTTAAGCATACCATTCTCTCACAAATCCTATTTGAACTACTACTTTCTAGATGAAAATGCTGTATTTGAGGACCACCAATATATAAACACCAAGCTGATTACTAACCATCTCCAGAATCTGCCAGAGAGCTTTCTCCATCAGCAGCCCATTTATCAGTACCTTTAGCAGGTTCTGTGGCATCAGTTTTATTTTCTTGTGTGGCTGGACTGTCAGATGCTGCTTTCTTTTCTTCAACAGGCTCTCCACCTTCTGGTGCAACTAGAAAATGAAACAGAAACACTTACTTTTCTCTTCAATTCAGGTCAACCAAAAGTAAAACCTGCAAAATGAAAAGAATTCATATTTAATGAAACCATAATTATAATTTCATGCATGAAAGCTGTATTGAGCGAATCAAGAAAGTGCGAAACAAAAACTTCACATGACTCTACCTCTAATGTTACAGTAATGACTACAATACTTCTTTTACTTCATCTCAAACTAGAGCATTCTAAACATTATTTTGCTCAAATAATTTAATTTTGTAGAAAGTTCAACCACTCTTTTGAAAACAATTTGGGAATGGGAAAAGGTTTTAGTAAGTAAATAACTATTTTATTCATTGGGGAGGAAAAGAGGAATATCTGACTCAAATTTTTGCACTTTTCAAGGCAAATTGCTTCGGAGAGATTTCTATTGTACAGCAAGTTCCAAATGTATATGTTCAACATTCCCACAACAGAATCTGATTTGAATAATGGTGTTGCTCAATACAGAATTTCATTTATTTAACTTTATTACATCATAAACATATAAATCTGACTAATGTCCTTTTATGATTAGAAAGTAAATTAACCTATTTTGGTAATGGAATGTAAAAGGTAATAGCATATAAAACTCTGCTAAAGTAACAGCAAGATTGGCACTTCAATGTGCAACTACCACATGGATTTTACTCTTTGACAGCATGTGATAATTGAACCTCTTATGAACTATTGTATTTATGTGGTGTTTGAGTGGATTTTCATTAATTTCTTTCATTTCACTGCCATTTCAAAAAGACAATACATATCATTTTGCTGTATTTCAGAGTTAAATAAAATCAAAAAGGTCTGCACAACCATACAAAATCTAGTCATCTTACTGAGTAAAGAGTCTGAGTCTAATAAGAATATACAATATTCAAACTTAAGAAGTCATTTTTTCAAATATTTTCTTCATGATTTTGAATAAACTTCTCTGTTTCACATTACTCTCTCCAACGTTTTAACAAAACTAATAAAACTACTACCTCATCCTAAAACTAATAAAATTGCCACTGTATCTTTGTGAGTTTACCAGAAAAAAATGTGAGTCAGTTGGGGAATTTAATGGCATGTCTGCATTTTGCCATGGTAGCTCAGTGGTTAGAGCAACTGGACAGAGGCCACAACATGTGTATGATACACTTTATAAATACAGAAAAACATAAATTCTTGACATTTTGGGTAAATCACTCATGCACTGCCTTAAATCTAAGATTTTTGGATTGAATTTATTTTGGCATGAAGTCTTTAACCAACCCTGATGAAATAATTTATGGTACATATCTATTTGGAACTAACCAACTTAATGTAAATTTCGAATATTTTTGTAATATGGAACTGTCTGATGCCCTATGACTTGCTAACAGTTCTAATAATACCATTAGCTGATTGCACACTGAAGAATGTTATACTGAAAACTATCGTAAGTCTATTGTCTTTTTGCTTTACAGAATAAGCAAGCCACTCATAAAGCAAAAAGAACCACATCAGCTAAATCTTATAAGGCTATAGCTAATACAGCAATTTACCCTTCACTATTACTACTACTACTACTACTACTACTTCTTCATTATTACTAATGCTACCACTTTACTGTTTATTTTAGAAGCAACAAAGTGTTGATTCTGAACTTTTTTCTAAGTTCTCTTTTCAGAATTACATATCTTTCCTTTTCTCTTTTTGGTTGCTCAAGTTTTGCAATTGAATTTGCATAAATTTCAGAATGGTGAAAAATATCTATTATCTAGATGTATGACAACCTGGGTGCAAGAGTACAACTTTACTTCTGAGTGCCGGACAGGAAATGCAAATTACTTTCCAGAAGAGACAGAGTTAAAAAATCTGCAGTCAGAATAGGAAGATGGAGGCAAAGGAGGATTAAAAAATTAAATGGCGTGCTATTTATGGACGCTCTTTAACTACTATGGATCTCAGAATTCCATTCTATACTGGATGTGAAAGACCACTAAATTTTGCTCACAGGCCTCTCTATCAGGCTTGAGGTTCTTTTACGTGCCATAAATCTATGACACGGAACCAGCGGCTTTACTTCCCTTCTGAAGGAAGTCATGCTAAGGATTTTGTAGCATTATGCTCAGTCATGCAGCATTACATTGGGTACCTGCAAACAGCTGAGATGAAGAGAACTTGATCAAGGGGCAGCTACAAGACTGAGACATAATGACTATCCTAATAGATAAAAAGTCTTGCAGATGTGGCTCCCAAAGGCCAATCTATAGCTGCTGTTGGTAGTCAGTAATGGTGTCTTGAAGAGTATGAAATGGTGTTTTATTTATGGATGCTCTTTAACTGCTATGGTTCTCAGAGTCCCATTCTATGTTGGGCATGAAATACCACTTAATTTTGCTCAAGCACTATCAGGCTTGAAGTTCTTTTACGTGCCATAAATCTACGACACGGGATCCACAGCTTTACTTACCTTCTGAAGGAAGCCATGCTAAGAATTTTTATGCCCGAAAAACTCCCATCATCCTCCGCTGGGTTTGAACCTGTGATCTTGGGTATATGAAAATAGCATGGTAACCGTTACACCACATAGGATGACTTGAAAAGTGTGGGAGCCCACAGATGCGTAAACCGAAGTGGAACAGCTAGTCCTCCTGACAAGAAATGTGAAGGTAGTTTTTGAGATCCATGCTCTTGGGTATATGAAGATAGCATGGTAACCATTACACCACAGAGGATGACTTGAAAAGTGTGGGAGCCCTCAGATGCGTAAACCAAAGTGGAACAGCTAGTCCTCCTGACAAGAAATGTGAAGGTAGTTTTTGAGATCCATGCTGGCTCTACCAGATTTCACTTTGATGCACTAAATAAGACTTTGTAGAAGCTAGTCACCAATTTTACTAGTTATACCATAAGCTAGCATACAACATCTGCATAGCTATTCAAGGGCTATGTGTGCACAGCTGGGGCTGAATGAGAGAAAGATTGCTCTTGCATGTGGGAAATTCCTTCCCTAGCATGGACTTGGGCTAATACTACTATCTGAGGCAAAAGGCTGATATATTAGTGAAATTCTTCTATCAGTTCAGGATCCTTTAAGAGTTCTATAAGAACCTGAGGACTAATTTTGAATACAATCTAATGTGAGAACTGCTTGCTAGAGGTACACAATACCCATACCATTTACTTTCTTTAACAGTTGGATGATATGGGAGAGCTCTATATGAAGACATAAGAAGAATATTTCCAGAAAATAGTATTCAGTCATCAATGGTATTGAAATGTGAAAAGTATCAGTTTCTCTCTAGGCCTACTCAGTTTCAGTACAAGTCCACTGGTATGACATCTGCCAATAAGGAACTGTGACTACCATGTGACCTGTGAGACAGTAACTCTTCTATATCCGCTTAAACCATCAAAATTATGTAACTAACAATAATATGTAAAAATAAGATGTATTGTGCAACGAACCGATAGTGATCATTATAGTTAATTAAATGGATAGCATTTGTATATAGTAATGTCTTATTAATCATAATAAGCGGGTAATAAGCTTTGCTTCAGCTATTATTTTATTTGTGAATATTTGTATTTTATTAGTATTTTACACGCTAAGACGACAAGGTTTGAAACATGGTTTTAACTGTAAATGCCCAGATTTCCGTTAGCAAGACCTTGAAGTATTGTTAGTGAAGCTTTCAAAAGGAAACATTCTAAAAAGGTTATTGCTCTGTCATTTGTTGAGTTACTTTAGGGAATAGAGGCATAAGTACATGCAACCAATAGCAAGAAGGGACGCTATTCATACAGAAGAATGTTTATGTTTAAAATTCACAACCATTTTGGTCAGTTCTTCGCCAGATTCCATGGGCGACACTATGTCGCTGAAACAAAATCGCGGCACATTGTTCACCACGGTTGAAACCAAGAAGTCATGGTTTTGCATTCCCCAGATTTATAATCATCACCCACATGTTTGTCAACGGACAGGGTTTATACAGTGTAATATTATACCATGCAATTTTCTTCAATAATATTTACGAACCAGTGATTATTATTTTCTTACTACCTCTTGTATTTCCTTCTGTACCACGCCCTGTACCGAGGAATTCATGTTCGCCGATGAAGAAGAAAAACCTGAGCTAACACCGGAGCAGCAAAGATATCAAAAGGGTAGGGAAATGTCACTAGGTTCCACCCTAACCGGACCAACTGATCCACACAATAACGCCAACGCTACTTTGTCATTACCATTTAAATAATATTCTGGACAAAGTAACCCATAACAGTTGCACCTGTTTGACATATCTCCCAACATAGGCCAGCAAAGGATTAGTATGGCGCTAATGGACAGCCTGAAAGACAAGCACTATCTCGTCAATGAACAGCTAAAGCTGGAAAATAAAACATGATATGGTCATTGGAAAACAATGCCAGATTTCAGGAGGCTGAACTATGTATTTATTATCCCATAAGGACTAATAGGAAGTTGCCCAAGTGCAATGTTCTGAAATGGCCATGTTTATCAGTGAAATGGTATATTACATTCAGTGACAAACCTGAGGAAAGCTGATGATCATATACTTCTATTCCCTTGTAATATATGGGGCATTTAGGAACACAGGGAGTTATGTGTCCAGACCTTGGGTTCTTGCCTTGCCACAGTTTTGGCTGGCATATCTCTGACTGGAGAGAGGGAGGGGAGGAAGATCTCTCAGCCTATCGAACTATCCAAAGCTCCTATCAGGATGCATATACAATGCCTCCAGTATTTTCCACTTCTGTGGCTTAGTGGAATCTTCTACAAGATGCCATTACAGCATAAAAATTCCTTTGAGAAAGTGCTGCTCAGGTATAAAAGAAGGATGATTGTTGGTGCTGCACTGTTCCTGTTGGGTACTTGGTTCCATACCCTGTTTTATGGTTAGTGAGTTCTTGCAACATGCAGCGAGTAGCAGTCTAATTGAGAAGAAAGGGAGAGCTGAGTTTTTGATATGCTAGTGAGCGACCAGAAGAGAGAAAATGCTGAGTTGCACAGCTGTGATGTGAAGTGTTCTGTCACTGCAGAGAATGAAGGCACAGAATATTATATATCAAGTTTAAAAATAATGAATTCTGCTGTCCTTCTGTTAAAGTTTTAACATGTTAATCTTCAGGGTAGTCTATTATGCACATTAATATTATTGGCTACTCCGCCAAAATTGAAAATTACCAAAAAATTTCAGAGAAGAAATTTATTGAGCACTTTACAAACCAGAGAACTCTTGAGTATCTAAAAATGTATAAAACACAAACATGCTTATTACTTTATTCTATAATATATCATTAGCCACGTAATCTAAGAAAGTAGACTTCTATTTATTACAGCATCATGCAGCATTTCACATACTCTTAAAAAACCTTCCTTCAAAAGAAATGTCTACAATTATATGCAGTGATTGATTGGATTTTAAACATTGCACAAAAGTGTAACTAAAAACATAAGTTTATAAAGGAACCATAATATGGACAGCTGCATTAACTAATATATTGAAATGCTAATCACTTCCTTTGCTTATCAGGAGTAACAAGCATCAATAAATTCTAATTATTTGATTGCTCCACTATAAATGATTATTAAATTTTAATGCATACTACATTCTTTACATACAAGCCCATGCTAAAAATATAACATTACAACAAATGGAGGAAGAATGTAATTACATTTTAAGTGAGAAATAAATAAAGCATACATATGATCCAAAACTGGTTGTTTTTAAATAAATTAGAAGTTGCACCCAGAAATATTTTTATCTTATTTTCTGTTATCTGTCATCAATCTCTGATCACTAAAAATTGTTAATGTAATGGAAGGTTCATAACATTGGATATATTGTGAAGCTTAGTATGTTTTAATAGCAGATTAAGTTTTCTAGATTAAATTATTTTATAACTTTGAGAACTTTGATCTGAAAAACTTATGCTGAACATAACATAATAATGAACACTTTACTAATAAAGTAGGTTTATATTCATGATCTTGCTTCATGCACCATATTTTTCAGATAATATGGCTTTATTAGATAACTGTGTTATGTTTTTCCTTTTGTACTTCCTAATAAGATTGTTGTTCACACAGCTTTAGGAGATCATAAATGAAGTACTGTCAGATATGAACAAAGCTTACAGATAACTGAATTTTCTACAGATGGAAGGCTTTCAAGTCGACTACAGTTATTTATAAACACTGTGGTAGTGTTTAAGGAAAATAAATCTAAACTCAAATTCATGTTTCAGGCCTTACTCTTTATCTGTACAGATTATATACAAGCAACTGACCACTGAAGACTATTGTGAGTTCTGTGAGTAGTTTGCATCAACTATTGTTGATGCAAACTACTGAAATACTGATTTCATTTTCTGGAATCATTACTTGGCTTGAAGCTTGAGAAATTCTACTCATCACTGTTGCTCTCTCAAAAAAGTGACCAATATAACACAAAACTTCCACACTAAAATTCCATTCTGTGTTTCCAAAGCATGTTCCTATAGAATAAGTAATGATGGAAAATGTTAGTATAAGACAAATGAATGATTCTTTCCAAGAAGCAACCTTATTGCTATATTTAAAATATAGATGCACTTAGCAATTATTGACTAAGTCAAGACCTTTATTAGATTCAACAGTATTAAATTCTGACCAATATTACAAGAACCTGAAATTCCACAATACTTTGAAGTATAAAAAGCTTATATACCACGACTAAATTTGTGCTGAAAATAGGTCAAGAAATTAAACAATGTTGCATTCTTTTCTGAGTTTTATTTAACTTGGACATACTTGATATTAAACAGTGGAGTGAAGAAACAAGTAAGATGAAAGGTGCACAATTCAATCAAAGAGATTTGAATCTCTATTTTTCTGTCTAGCTCCATAACACCAAGATGATACAGCCTTTCAAAAATTCATAAACAGGACAAACCACTGCACCTCATAGTAGAGGGCATTGGAAATCCTTATACTTAGGCATACCATCTCACAAACCTACTGCAACCTCCAGTTGGCAACTGTGAACACTGCATGAAGAACTCTCAGAGTTTGTCCAAAGACTAGATAACATCATACCTTATGACTTTCTGGCAAATTTGATGTGGAATCACCCTCTACAGAATTTCACTTGCAGGAACAATAGATCTGCTGTCTGGTCAGTTACCATCAGATATATTCAATCTATGTCATCATACTCTAACCTTTACCTAATTCTTACATAACGGCATCTACTATGAACAAGGAGTTGCAGAAGCAATAGGCTCTCCACTATCTCCAACCATTGCTAACTACTATACGGAATTTCCTGAACATGAGTTCCTGCTATTGCACTGCTGAAGCCTAAATATTTCTTAGGTATGTTGATGACACTTTTGTTATATGGCCACAATACAGTTTAAGATTTTCTATCTTGTATAAATAGTCTTAAACTGCAAACTCAATTCACTATGGAAAATGAAGACACCAATGCTTTGCCGTTTTTAAATTTTCTCATCCCCTAGAAGGACAATGGAACTCTGACATACCATGTACCGAAAACTTATACACACAGATCTTTATCTTAATGCACAGAGTTTCTATCATAAATCACAAAGAGTGGGAATTCTAATTGGCTCACAGAGCTATCTCTGTCTCAGACTCAGAAAATCTACAAGTTAAACTTCAAGAACTACAGTTCATATTACAACAAAATGACTATTCAAAAGTGACACAAAATGACTTTTCAAAAGTGACACAAATCTCCATTCAGAAGAGCTCAGTGTAAAAACCTGTAAGAAATAAAAGAAACACAAAAACCATTGCCATAGCCTGTATACCAGGAACTCCTCTCATAGAATAAGCAGAATTGTTTATGAATATGGCATAAAAATAGTTCATAAACCTCCACCAAAACTTAGGAACTTAATCCAACCAGTAAGAGACAAACTGGAACTCAGAACACCTGGAATATATCACATTCTATGTGAATGCTTATTATATACAACAAAACATGTCACATTCTATGTGAATGCTTATTATATACGACAAAACAGGTTGAACAATAACTATCTGCCTTTCTGAACACCAAAGGAGCATCTGACTAATGCAAGCACAAAAATTTGGAGTGACAGAACATTGCAGTAAATGTGGTCACAGAATAAAGTTCAAGGATATGCTTTTATAGCTAAGGTTCCTGCTATTGGGATAGGAGGGTAAGAGAACCTAACCATCTCCAGAGAAAATAACTTAAATTGTGACTCTGGACTTCAACTTAGTTCTACATGGACACCTGATATAAAGCACCTTATCAGAAGAAATCTGGTAAAACTCTGTGAGTTTTCTAAAAGGATTATGTGCAGGATAGACTAAGCCACAATGAAGTTTTGTGCAATGTTTTCCAAGTACTCAAGTTCAACTAGATTACACAACTATATCAAAGACGATGAATGTCTCTGAAACATTGGAATTTGAACCCTTAACCACCTGGCTGGAAGCCTGAGAATAATTTTAGGTAATTATTTGTCAGGAAAACACATTTTAGTTTAAGTATTCATCAAAAGAAGTGAGATGTTGGATGCTCTAGTCAGGGTTAGCAAGCTGAAGCTGGGACATGTTTTTTTAACTTAATCCATGATAGTCGATGATGATGATGATGATGATGGACAAATCACTATTTATATGATAGGTTAACTGTATAAACTTACAAAATGATAATGGATAAATTGTGTAAATATGCTACATCAGATTTTTATTGCATCTCAATCATTTGAAATGGGTAAAAACTGAAAACCTTATCTGTATTCTGATATGAAAATGCTGATTTCCCAAATTATTCAACCTCAGATTCACAATTTGAAGTACCAGATGGGTGGGTATACATCATCATATTTTTAATGTAACTATCATTTAAATGGCTAAAGACTTAAAAATAAAACACTAACTATATTCTGATGTGATTTAAATTATTTATTTGTTGAAACACTATCAATTGCTAGGATCATATCTGGGCCACTGGTGTGCTGGATTTTCGTTCTGCAAGAGTTCTTTTACATGCCAGTAATTCTACCGACAAGGGGCTGTCACTTTTAAAAGCCATCAGTCTGGGCTGGGTTTGAAATCAGAAGGCCAGTGCCTAACAACCAAGCTACCCAGAATGATTTCTGAGGTGATAAATGCATGCTTTTCAAATCCCTCAACTTTATATTGTTGTTTGAAGTCAATTCAAACCACCTTTTAATAAACTGGAAGGCTCAGATATCATTAAATGATGAACAATAAATAATAGTCCAATCAGATGAAACTATAAAGTGCTATTAAAAAAAAAAAAAATATATATATAATTTTGTTTAACCAAATTAAGAAAGGGAATCCACACAATGAAGCTTGAAAATTAAGTGTTAAGTTCAACTTATTTTTTTATTTTAATACTTCATTTGTTAATGATGCTGTCAATTGCCAGGATCATATCAGGGCTACTTGTGTGCCAGAATTTCATCCAGCAGGAGTTCTTTTACACGCCAGTAAATCTTCTAATATGGTGCTCTTGCTTTTAAGCATACTTAAAAACCATTAGTCTGATGCAGGTTTAAACCCATGACTTTGGGATCAGAAATGCCAACCAGACCAACCTATTTTTAAAAACCAATTTACCTAGTTATAATAGATAAATAGCACAGCAATATTAAACCTTATAGATTCCCTTGTAAAGAATATTTTTATCATAAATCACATTAAAGATATGCATCCTGACAAATCAGAAGCTCTGAGCAACATGATGTCAGATAAACCATACAAATGAGAAAAGGAAACTGAAGACAAAAGAAAAAGATATAAGGTTATTTTACTAATGGTTTTTAAAAGAAAAGTCAACACTACATATTATATTTTAAAGTGCAATATTTTCAAACAGCATAAACAATTTTAGAAAGGGAATTTTTAATTAGTGTGTATAGTAAAACTGTTCATTTTGGTTCCTCTTTCTTTGGATACTCTACTTTAACATTTTGAAAGAAAATTACATTTATTAACAGAAGTTGTAGAAATATGCTAGTATCATAAACCAATTTTGGATCAAACATAGGCTGCTGATAAAAACTGGGGTAAATTGGGGAAAAACCTGATGTTTCCAGTGTCATGCTGTCATTGGACTCTCTCCTTGACTTTACAGCTGAACTGGGTGTTTCCTGCTCTAAATTAGTTGGCTTGTTTAAAATTTTCTTCCCATTTGAATTATGTTCTAGAGGTTTAGATTTTGAAAGATCTTCCTCCTGCTTGAGATTTGAACTTCCACGTCGCAACTTGGAGCCAAAATCTCCTGTATGCAAGTTATTAAATTAATATGTGAAACACTCTATTATGAGCTATAAAAGATCATGAAGCTTATATGATAAACAGCATATTTCAATTATAGTTAATGTGTGCAATAGGCCTTTTATAGATTACAGTACAAAGTTTTATTCAAGTTATGCTTACCACTAAGCTCTTTAAATCTGCTTGTCCATTCTTCAATGCATAAAAGCAAATCCAGTTTTTTTTTTAAAAACCAACTCAACAAATTAATACCACATATAACTCCAGTTTTATTATTACTATTTAAAAGAGAGGTTTTGGATGCAAACATAAAGAAAGGTGGCGTGGCAAAGGTTGCAATGAATACACTATGCATTTAATGAGAGATGGTTAGGAAAAGAAGAAATGGCAAAATAGAATGGGTTCAAATGGCTGTCAGAGATAATAGTTATTTATGCAACTCGTGGTTGAAGTGGGATTTCTTTTTGACATATAAAAATTATATGAAAAAAAATTATATGCTTTACACATTTGTACATAATTTTATTTACAAACCACAGCAAAAATTCGTAATTAACATTTTGCAAAATGAAATTTTTTTGAGGTTTAAGTTTAGTGCCCATATTGAGCATAAATAATTGAATACAGTGTGCCTCAAAGAAGTAGTCCCCTTTCAGACAGTGAACTTGAGAAGTCTGTACTTCTCGAATTTGATGAAACTTTGGTGGTTGTAAACAAACATATTATAACTGTAGTCAGTTAATGATATTTCCAGGAAGAAAATGATAGTAATTAAGATAATAGTGGAAGAATGCTTATTTTAAAAATTTATTTGGAGGGGAAAAGAAAAGTTTTAGGGTACACTGTTAGTGAAATCATTCAGCCATGAATTACCTTTGGATAGTAAGTGAAAGTGTTGAATGTTTTGATACAGAGAAATATTTGAAGATTCACATTAAGGTTAAAAACTCAGACGAAAGAAAACTTATTGGAAATACAGGAACTACAGACCAAAGGTAATAGAGGAAGAGAAGAGAAGGAATGGCAAAATAAAATGGATTAAAAAATTAAGGAGGCTGTCATAATTGACTCCCTTACACCTGTATTCAAATAACAATAATGCTTTTATATTTATTGTACAGCATTTGAAGGCTTCTCAAAGTTTGCATTTTACATGTAAACTCAAATACTTACTTACTATATAAAAATCTGATGTCCCATTCACATGACTCTCTACAACAAATTATTTCAATTCAAAATCTTCTTGGGCTTCTAACCAGGTAAAAACTTGGTTTGACACCAATGTTTCGAATAAGTGCATCTTCCTCGTCTTCAGGGTGAACTGATGGATTGAGCTTGAGGAGACTGCTATTTATAAGAGCTGGAATGAAGCTAACATCTGGTTGGTTCGCGTGATATTATGGCCTGGTATTTAAGATGACTGAGACATGGGCACGGACTTCATAGAAATAATATAACAAATTATTGTTAAAAAGCTGTATTTATTTCAAGCTAAACGATAAAAAATTAGCAAAAATCATCTTATTACTTGCTTCCGTGTAAGTAGAAGGGAAATAAGGGAGTACCATAGGCTAAAGCTGGTTGCTATGTGATTGAAGTTCCTTTGTTTATATGGACAGGAGTTGACAGGTTCCAGTATGAGAAAAGTATGGTTGAAACCAATAACAAGGAATATCTCAAAAACGATCAACTCCATGAAAAAAAATGTATATAACATAAATCTTATGTTTTAATGAGCTCTGTATTTTCTGTTACGTAAGTTTTTGCCTATCCCTTGCAGTTTACCAGTTATGCAAAATTCATCCAGAATAAACATATCTTCTGAGACTATTCCCAGAAAATTCAAGATATAAACTTTGTCATGTATATATCTTTAATATATGACATTTTAATCAAAACTGTTAGAGCCATTTTTGAGAAAATCAAAATTTTTGAAAATTTTTTCCATGTAAAGGGTAGTTGGTGGTAAGGGGATTCATCCACCCACATGCATGGACATTTTTCTACAAATGCTTTTTTTTTGCATTCAGGAGTTCTCAAAACATATATATCCGGTGAAATCCCGGTGTCAAATTTTTGCTTGCAATACAATACCTTCTCTATACACTACGTACAGAGTATGTATAGAGAAAGTAAAAATGTCATCATATTGTCTGTACTGTTCTTTTCTAAATCCTGCTTGAGATTCTGGTAATTTGCCATTCAATTCAGTCCACTCACCCAATTATGTAATCTTGTGGCTAGTATACCAATAATATTTTACCTAAGGGAGACTGACCTGGCTGATCTACATGTTTTGTGAGTGCAATTTTGTCTTTTTTATTACCAATTATGCAAAATTATTCAAAATTTCTTATTAATGACAATAGTGTTTTAATCAATATTGTTAAGAGCCATTTTTGAGAAAATCCAAAATTTAAAAAAATCCTTCACATAAAGGGTAATTTCGATTGGGGGGATCTGTATGTTCAATCCAATCTTTGAAACTTGCTGAACCTAATTACTAAGTTTGGCTTTTATTGCGCATCTCATTTTTGGGTTATGCTAAAAATGCTTTAATTATTTATTGTTAGATTTAATACAGTACATTACCATAAAGTTATTTGCAGAGCTCTAAATCTAAATAAAAGCAATGAAATTTCTGACTTCTGCATGTTCATAGCTTGCTGAAAATTTTGGATAGTATATTTTAGATTAATGGAAAAAGGCTGTAAAAATACCATTCATGGAAAATAAGCTCATGTATTTTGAAAGTGCATAGTGTTCCAAAAAGAGGAGAAATCAATTTGTTTTTTAGTGTCTGTACAGAAATGCCTTTATGTAATTACTCATTTCAAACATAACTTTTGACTACTTTACAGAATTTACATTAATTTCCAAAAACAATATTAAAACGACAAGATGTAGAAAATATTAAGATGCATGTGCTAGATGTCTAAACATGTCCATATTTGGAAGAGGATATCTAAATTTTCACTTTATTAAATCACTGCATATAATACTCCTACACAGAACAGTAATAACAGCAATAGTAAATACAGTAATTGAAGCTACAACTTTGTAATTTATTTGCAAGCATTACACCGTTCTGCATGATTTCTTTTTTCTGAAATAAATGAGCATTTCTGAATCACAATTTCACACTGATTGTAAAAATGAAAACCATTTTCACATACTACATCAGAAGTTTTTACAATTCAAAATGTTATATTTTGATTATTTTTTGTAATGTACGTTCTGTAGTAGTGTTACAGTGTTATCATTTATTGGAAAGGCTATAATCTGAACTTTATTACTTAAAATGTGAAATAATATACCTGTTATTATATTTATATTTATTAAAATCTACTAACTATATCTGCTCTAGGTCTGCACAAAAAAGTGTCTTCTCTTAAAATGAACTGGGGTTAAGATTATCAAATAAAATTTGATAGACAGTGGAGCGTCA
This sequence comes from Hymenopus coronatus, assembly GCA_030762935.1. Classification (NCBI taxonomy): domain Eukaryota; kingdom Metazoa; phylum Arthropoda; class Insecta; order Mantodea; family Hymenopodidae; genus Hymenopus; species Hymenopus coronatus. Next base: position 109,809,157 of record CM060894.1, on the reverse strand, counting down.
TAATTTAAATTAATTGAGTCACCTTTTTACAACTTTTTGCCCCAACTTTGCCTTCCTTTGGGAAGATCGGTTTCAGGGTACTTTAACCCTATCTTCAGTTCCGGGGATAAAAGGGTTAAGGTAATTTGTTGTTATTCTTGGAGATGCATTCACCTTATCTATAAACAGGAAGTTGAAATGTTTAGTGATAAAAATTAATTGAAGGAAATATTTACTCTTAGAAATTTCTAATTAAAACAAACAATGCATTAGAGAACTAACAGAGATCCCTGTATATATCGAAGTGCAATCCAGTTTATCAGCTAAGGATTTCCTTTCCGAGATAATAAACCTATTACATTTTAAAGGTTGTTTTAAAATTGGAGATCAGTCTTGCATTGTTTGTTGTCATGTAAATGTGAAGAGTGTGACTTCTCATTTTTCTGCGAGAGTACAACATAATAGTTTTGTTCCTTAGAAATGTCAAAACGTGGTTGTGTAAATGATTCAAATATGTTTTGTTATATATGTGGGTCATATAACAACTTTTGCAAAGAAAAATTACTTTCATTATTTTGGTATTAAGTTAGGAGAACAAGATACATTATAGTGCCCTCACAAAGCGTACTGTAGTTGTGTTGCAGAGTTAAGGAGTTGAAAAAATGGAAAACAGAAGTCATTGCTCTTTGGTATCCGCATAATTTGTAGCGGACCTACAAATCATGGAGACGATTGTTGTTTTTGCACAGTAAAGAGCAGGATATAATGCTAAAAGCAAGAAAGATAATGTATATCCTAACATTTCCTCTGCCATTCGGCCCGAATCTCATGGTCCTGATATTCCGGTTCCCTTATACCTTGAATCAGACACATTGCCATCTGTAACCAGTAGCACTGATACTGCATTTCCAGTGGACTATACTTATGAACCAGATAATTCTGATCATAATAAATGTTTTAATCAAAGTGAGCTTACTGATTTAGTGAAGAATTTACTTTTGTCTAAAGAATCAGCAGAACTGTCAAGTTCTAGGTTAAAAGAAAAGAAGGTATTGGCTGAGGGCACATATTTTTCATGGTACAGTCATCGTGAGAAGGAATTTGTCCCTCTTTTTGGCTGAAGAAGAACATTTAGTGTATTACCAAGGCATTCCTGCTGTCTTAAATTTTCTTACAAACTATAATTTCCAAAGAGTGAAGGTTCTTCATAGATTCTTCTCAAAAAGGTCTTAAAGCTGTTTTGCTTATAATGGAAACATTCATCCTTCCATTCCTGAGGCCAGTCTTTTGTTTTAAAGAAGACTTATGAAAATTTAATGTTTTTGTTACAAAAACTGTCGCACAAAAACCACCTATTGCTAGTGTGTGATATTTCAAGATTATTGGAGTATTACTTGGTTAGCAGCTGGTTTCACAAAATACCCTTGCTTCTTATATGAATGAGACAGAAGAGCTGGGTCAGAACACTGGGAAAGGGAACAGTGGCCTTGAAGGACTAATTTAATACTGGGCGAAAAAAATATAAAAAGTGAACCTGGTATTGATCCCTTAAAAGTATTGTTGCCACCTCTCCATGTAAAATTAGGTTTAATTAAACAATTTGTGAAAACTCTAGATACAAAGTGAATGCTTTAAATACCTTCACTATGTTTACTAGCACTTTGGTTTGGGGGGGGGGACTTATTTTGTTAAAACTTTATTTGCCTAAATTCTATTCATTTATTAATTTAAGTCTATTCTTGACAGACACATTTCTTTTTGTTTCATGTAAAACAACTGATTTTATAAGCCAAACATTTGTTTTAACTGTCATGTAACTGTTTGTGCCTGGTACACATATATTCACCTCATGCTTTTAGCATTATTGAAGATGTACTTTGTATACCATATAACTATCTAACACTTGCACTTATAAGAATTTTTTTGTGTTCTAGTGAAACTTCTGTGTAATCATTTCAGATTAATAATTCAAGATACTCTGATTAAAAATTTCAAGCACTGGCACATGGTTGATGCCCTGTGCATGTTTTGTAACAATTATTATGCAGTGTTGATGATTGCTCAACTTCATTATTACTTAGATGTTACACGACCACATGCTAGCTGTTTAATTTTATTGGCAATTTATTTGGTAGCACTATCATTCCAATTATTTCCCCCTCTTCTACCCTTTGGATTACCTCTCCCTCATCCTTCATCTGATCTACCTCAAACAAATGTTGCTACTTTCTCAAATGTTTTAATTTTCCATCCCTAATTCCCTTCCACACTGATTGCACTTGCATGGCGAGGACACACCATCCATCAGCAAGCATCTTCGTGGGACAGCAAGGCTAAGCACCAGCTTTGACATTTCAGTTTCTCCTGGGGTTGGACAATGGACTATATACACCCAACGGGAAGTTACACTTCTAGTTTAGAGAGCTCATCTTGAAGTCAGTTAAATGTACTGCTGGACATTGGTTTTCCCTCCGGAAACCCAGTGAAGACTGTACACTATGCACATAATGCTATGATTTGAGACAGATGTGCTTATCTCACCTCGGACTCTGTTCCCAAGATTTTTCATGGACTGGATTCAGCAAGTATATACTTGTATATTCAGCATATTTGTTGACATAAATCCCCCCCCCCCCCCCCCCCCCCGTATCCTTAAAGTCAGAAACATTTCTATGCTAGTATTCAATTAGGTCTCTAATGGAACTTGCCCTCACATATTGTGGATTCAACGAGTGAACTTAACTTTCCCTCCCTCTGGTAGGTTCCACTCCTTTTCCTATTCTTCAGCATTTCCTAACCCCTCTTTTTCCCTCTTTCAGGTGCTACAAGTTTTTCTTATAATTACTTTTATGTACACAGGGTGTTATTTCATTGTTAATATCTTGCAAGTACCACTGCACCTCGCAAGTGTGCTAAGTTGGCTATGCACCCTGAAGTGACTTTATTTTTTTTCACATTTTATTGCATTTTTTGTTGTATTAGTATATTAGGCAGTGTTCCCTTAAAAGTATATTTTTGCTCATTGCACCTATTCTTCCACTGGTGCACCATCTTCATTCTGTGTATCATAGTGCCATCGCATGCAGTGCCACAAGTAGTAAAAGCGATATTAAACATTACCAAAAAAAAAGTCACAAATTTTAATAAGCTATGCCAAACTGTTTTTCAGACACCATTTTTACTTGCTCTACACATACTATGTAATAATAGATAAAGTATAATTCAATGTTGAGATTTCACCAGACATGTTTCGAGGTCCCCTGAACAAAAATTTTGTAGAAAAAGGTGAGTGTGTGCATACACATGTGCATGCATGTATGTGAAGCTACCCTTTATGTAGAGCATTTTTTGAATTTTTTTTTATTTTCTTAAAAATAGCTATGATGATTTGTATTAAAATATCATATGTTTAAGATATTTTCATGATGAATGGAGTACTTTCTTTAAAAATAGTTTGTAGCAGACTAGGCAGAGAAAGTCATGAAGGTAACAAATTAGGCTTTTTACTTTTACTACAGTACTATGCACAGAGTGTATAGAGAAGTCTACAATATCCTATGTACATAAGAGTATTGTATTGCACTAAAAAATTTGATACAGAGATTTCATCGAAAATGTGTGCGCGCGCGTGTGCATGCAGCATAGCTCAAAAATGAAAAGTCTGTTAAATACCAAACTTGATATTTAAATTCAGTAACTTCCAAGGATGCGACAAAGATTTTCAAGAAAATCACACCAACCCCCAATTACCCTTTACATGGAAAAATTTTCGAAAATTTTGATTTTCTCAAAAATGGCTCTAACGATTTTGATTAAATTAATGTATACTAAAGATATTTACATCACAAATAAAATGTATATCCTGAATTTTCCGAGTATAGCCTCTGAAAATGAATTTTGCGGAATTTTGCATAACTGGTAAATCGTAAGATATTGACAAAAACTTACTTAACAAAAATGTAGAGCTTGATAAAACACACTTTATTTTATACCTATTTTTTCCTAGAGTTGACCATTTTTGAGATATTCCTTGTCATTGGTTTTAGTTTTAAAATACTTATACTCACACACGAACTTGTCAATACCTGGCCACGCAAAGAAATGGATTTTTATACCATAGCAATTACATTTTAAAACATTTGACTGTCTATTTAGCCTAGTGTATTTCCTTATTTCCCTTCTACTAATAAGGAAATAAGTTATAAAGCTGTTTCTGCTAATGTTTTTCTCGATTAGCATGAAGTAGATAGAAGAATAAGCTATTAACAATAATTTGTTACAGAGATAAAGAGAAAGTCATGTGAATGGAGCACATCAATTTTTTTTATTTGAGATTAATCATTTTTGATATGGCAATGCAAAATTTATTTTTACCAAATAATTATTATATTTCTTCTAAACTAGACAGTTGCTATGAAGGCATTGATTATATTTAATTAGTACACTAGAACAAAATTAGAACAAAATTGTTTTGGACATTTATTACTGAACATATGGATGAGAGTTATGGAAACAATTTAATTGTAAAAGCACAACTTAATAATAATAATAATAACAACAACAGTAACAACAACATATCCTTGCTTTTTGCCAAATGTAATTTTGAGATGAGTTATGGTCAGAAAAATAATTACAAAGAGCTGTTAATAAAGAATTCTTTAGAAATGCCATTTAGTTATGTAGCAGTTTTAAAATATTCTGCTTGAAACAAAGAGTACAGAATAAAACTAGAAACTTACATCATATTTTAATTCCTATTATTCTATTACTCCCATATATTAATTTTTAAGTAAATGAAATTCACTCTAAACGGGAACTTAACAAACCCTGTATTGCTGCCTATTATATTGTCTAGTGAATATGCAAAGTAAGCTGTATTTATTTAGAATAACCTTACCTCTGCGCACTCTTGCTTTCACCTTCATTTGCCATCTGTGGACACTTTTACTTTTCTTCTTTATATTTTCTGCATTACTTGTTTCGTCATTTGGTGGAGGTTCAATTTTATTTGCCCTTGAATTCAAAGCAATGGAAGGAGATTCTTCCCTATGTTCCTCAACATCATTAACTTTGTGAGGGCTTAGTTTCCTTCTTCGTCTTTTCTGCACCTCTTTAGGTTTCTCTTCTTCTGGTTCAGATCTACTTGGTGTTTCATTACCCAATCGCATACGTTTCTTGGGATGGAACAATTCTGCTACATTAATTTTTCTTTTACGCTCTCTTCTTTCTTCTTTAGTAAATGTTGGATGGGAAGTGAACAGTCGCTTAGATTCTTCTTTTACTGCAGGAGTAAGCTCCTCTTTTGGGACTTCTGTCTCCACCTTTAACAAGCATAAAGAAAAGAGTGAGAGCTCTTTATTCATTTAAATCTGAGTGATTTCTAATTAGTCCCTCTAGTTTCTCTAACTCATAATCTGCTTCTTCCAATGCTGTAGGGTCAGAAAAAGCTCAATACGAGAGTCATTCCAAAAGTTTTGAGAATGGACAGCAAAAAGTTGTAAGCCAAGCCATTTTTCCAAACTTCAAATTGAAGTTCAGATAGCAACAAGTGCAAGCCTGGGCACACTCCAACAATGTTAATTACCAGCACCACACATGTATGTACAGGAGCTGGTGCTATGCCATATGCTACGATGGATTTCAAGTTTCCATGCTATGATTTTCTATGACTTTAAAGCCAGTTTAGGTGAGAGAGAATGCCCTGAAAGACGCTAATGATTTTATCAACTGAATTTCTAGTCTATATGAAGAATAACATCAGATGAAGACCATGAAATCCTGTTGCTACAAAGAAAGAGGAGCCGAATACTGAATCTCCTTCATTCCTTTGCTATCTTCCAACTAAAACATATATTCTACTGAAGCTTCATTCAAATACTTTTTAATTCAAGCTATCGCATCCTCACCAAAATAGATAAACCTAAAGCCCCTTCACAAACTGCAAAAGATAAAAAAAATATTGTTATATACAATTCTCTAGGTTTTTTTCCAAAATGAATTGCAATTCAATTTATAACTCTTGGGGATATTTGCTCTTCGCAATCTACCATTCATCGATGGAACAGAGAATTTAGAATAGAAAAGGGTTCCCTCAAAGATGAAAACCAAGCAAGATAGCCATCTACAGCAACAATGGATGAATATGCAAAAGACCCCATGTTACTGGACGATCATCATTGCACATTTGGTCAGATTCAAGAAGCCTAAGTACTGCATTGACAGCAATGAAAACAACTGAAAAACTTGACATCGAGAAGCTCAGCAGTTGCTGGTTTCCCCACCACCTCAAAAATGGGCTCTTGTGCAATGGTGTCAGAAAATTATTGAGAAATTCAATGGATAAAGATCTAAAACTGTACATAGCATTGTAACAAGTGAGAAAGCTGGATTTACCAGTATGATCATGAAACTAAATGAATCTTCCCAAGAGATCCCACAACAAAAGAGAAATGATTGAGAAGTGTTGGCAAGAAGATTTGTTCCTTCTCAGCAAGTGGCCACCTTGCAAGGCTTCCCTTTGAGGGACAAAATGCTAGATGGTACACCACAAATGGTACACAAGTTCTTCAATAAACAAAAAAACAAAAAAAAAAACAAAAAAAGTATAGGTAGAGTCAGACTGAAAAATTCAATGCCACAGCAGGGATTTGAGCCACCTATCCAACTCCTGTCCTACACACAGCTTGTGTAAAAAAACAATTAATCAAAAAAAAAAGTATGTTAAGACTGATGTGCATGGAATTTTGTTGCACTTTGACAGTATCTCTGTTCACACTGGACAAGAAACAACCCAATTTCTACAGGAGTCAGAAGTCAGATATTTGTCCCATCCCTCCCTATAAACCAGATCTAGCCCAATGGGATTTTCTTCTAATCAAAATGAAAGAAAAATTCAAATTCAACAATTTGAGTGACCTAAAGCTGCAGTCGCTGCTTACGATGAATATTTACACTCTCTCAAAAGTAGAATGAAATGCAGCATTTGAAAAATGGTTTGAAAGGATGAAAAGTTATATAGAATGCAATGGGGAATATTTTGAAAGGTGCAATGTCAAGATTTGAATTTTTAATATTTTATTGCGCCCATTCTCAAAACTTTCGGAGTCATCCTTGTATCATACTGCAGAGGTAGACATACCCCCCTTTATGAAATCTGCATATCTTGGTTGCAAAACTATGAGGCTTAATATCTATGCCTAAAGTAGATCTATAGATGCCAAGTGACATATGCACACCTACAGAGATGATCCAAGTGGATACATTTTTACTTTCATTGGTTCACCATATCACTTTCTTGCTCCCATAAAGGTGCGATCTGGATCCCATAGAATCAGCCTAAGTCAAGGGAAATTACTTTAGCGAAAGAAATGTACTTAGTGAGCTTTTGATGCAGGAATTACATGGAGGTATGTTACTTCTGACCGAAAAAGATGACAAGAGTTTTATAAACACATATGAGGTGTGGTAATAAAGAAATCTGCCTGTCTGGGTAGTGTGGTGGTAGCATGTCTGTTTCACATTCAACAGGTTGAGAGTTCGAATGTCGCTTAGGGTGAATTACCTGCATAAGGTTTCTTTTTCAAGGTTTTCCTGAGAAGACGAATGTTGAGAAAGTTTAAGCTCCATGGACCCCAAGATCATTTGAACATCATTTCACCAATTTCATTCATCGTCCGAGATGACCAATTTTAAGCTACATTAAAAAAAAAATCCAGCCTAGTTTTTTATCTACCATACACATATGAGGGCCGTTCAACAAGTATATGTATTAGGAATGAAGAACCATTGAACAAAAGCTATTTATTTTTAAATTTAGTCTCCTTTTAGGGAAATATACTTCTATTTTTCTGCCACTTCCCAAAATAGGAAATATCAAGCTCTGAAAATAAACCTGTCTTGGTGATGATTTCACTTGATCTAAATTTTGTTCCCATGAGACATTCCATCATATTTGGGAATAAAAAATCATAGGGAGTCAGACGTTCTTCTTTGCCAAATAGAGCATGGCTTGAACTTCTTGTCAATCAGGCCAATAAATAGATGTAACAACCAAAAATCATTTTTCCTTTCCCTAGGAAGTCCTCGCATCCCAAATGTTGTCATAATTTTTCCGGCTGATGGGACTGCCTTAACTTCTTTGGAGCAGATTTACCAGATGCAACTATTGTTGCATTGTTTATTGTTTTTTGGTTTCCAGAATATAATGAGGAATCTAGGTCTTATCAATGATAAATCAAACAAAAAGTTCTTCAGACTTTACTTTAAATACCTCCAACCACATATTCTAAGTTGAAAGCTGCACCTGTTTTGTTGTTTACTATGAGTAATTGGGAACCCATCAGGTCGACAACCTTTTCTTGTCATGCAAAATATGAATTGCTGTTTCCAACACAACCTGGCTCTGCCATTTCATGAACTTCAGCGAGAATTGTTTTTTCAATTATTTCCTCTGTAACAACATCTGCTGGGCATCCTGCTAAATCCAAACCGACCTGCTAAACCCAAACAAACCTATGAAACAGTACTAAATTTGTTTTGGTAAAATGTAACAAATTACAGTACATAATAGTAACACCATCTATTCTGAAACCAGGTACTTACTGAACTGCCCTTCTACATATCCCAAAGTTCTCATTACCGCTATTAGCCTCTAGAAGCGAGTCAAGCATCAGAAATATTGTGCCTGGAATTGTTTACTGAGCTGATTGTATTCCTGCGATATGACACAAGCTGGTGGAGACACAAGTGTTGAAGAATCTAATCAGAACAATTAATAAACCCAGGCCAAAATAGTACTAATTCACGAGATTCATACTTTGTTAAAAAGTAGAGCACTTCCTTATCAAAAGTATAACCCAAAAAGGGGTTGCTTAACTTAAGGTTGTAGTATAACCTAACCATTGTTTATAATAAACCTTTTATTTTTGACAACAGCAGAAAATGTCTAGACATTGAAAGAAGTAAGCATCTTGCTGATATTGAGGCAAATAAGACACAATAACAGTTTTATATGGTTAAATATGCATCACAATATGAAGTGAGATTTTAGTTCAACAAGCAAGAGCATTTTATACGCAAAGGAATACATGCAAGTGCAACAATCCTGCTTTGGTGTAACCATTGGGACTTTTTCATCACATTGTTAAAATATCTTAAGTGTTCATTTCATATGACTTTCTCAGTCTACTCTGCAACAAACTGTTCATAAAGAAGCTTGTTTTCCCTCTATTTCACGCTCAACTAGACAAACCTTAGCAGAAATGATTTTATTATGTAGTTCCTTCTCAGTAGAGTGGAAATATGGGAAAATACTAGGCTAAAGCGAAGTCAAATCTTTTAAAAGCTAGTTGGTATGTAATGACACTTAAATTTTAAAATCAATAACAAGAGATATCTTGGAAATAATTACCTTAAAAAAACCTGATGTGTTGCATTGACATGACTTTCATTGCACACTATTATACAAAGATTATTCTTTTATACATCATGCTAATCAAGATGAACATTAGCAGAAATTGTCTTATAATTTGCTTCTTTATAAATAGAATGAAAACAAGGGAGTACACTATTAAAGATATACTCAAATGTTTTAGAAGTTTGTCACAATGTAAAACAATTACAATTCAGTTCTCTTTTGCATTTCCAAGAGTAAAACAAGAGATATGAAACAAATGTTGACTTCCTGATGGAGAAACATTTAAATGTTTAGTGAAAGCAACAACAAGGAATATGTTGAAAACATCTAACGCTACAAAATAAATGTATGTGACATAAATTGTGCACTTAAATGAGATGTACAATGTACAATTTTTGTCTATCTCTTATGCCTTATGAGCTATTCACCACCTAAGCACACACCACTTAAACGTTACCATCGCTTCTGAGTTGTTTCTCTGTTATGTCATTGTGAATATTCCTTGTCTTCTAGGTCATGCGGCTGTTATCTTGGTTGCCTCCATCCTTAGTGCTGGCATTAATGCTTGAGAATGGCTTGTAGTTGTTGGGCGCTGTTGCAAGGGCCTCCCAGATCTCTCCGTACATTGCAGAAATCAGAATCATATTCAGTCCTTCTGCCTCACATCCCTGGAGGCTTGCTATTAGTTGTGTGATTTCCTCTTCTACTGACCATCGGTTGTGGGTGTTGATGGATGTTCGGTCGAACTTGGTGGCTTGATGTGAGCGGATGCTGTCATCTCGACCTTCACATCTTTCAGTCTTCTGTCTAGCATTTATCCATTGTTGGATTTAGTTCTTTAGTGATTCTGTCGACTCTTCCCCCCAGCATTGCATCATTCCCCAAGGTCTCCCAGGGTGTCAACGTATTCTTCATCGTGTCAAGGTTCTTCATTTTTCCGTCAAGTTCTTTGTTCTTTTTTATGCCGACCAGTTCGATTTCTCAGTTTTCATCTTCTCCATTGCACAATCCACAGTCATTATCTTAGTTCTGATCTTTTCTTCTATCATAATCTCCGTTTTATTATGTAACAGATTTCATTACAGTCTTCATTTTGTACATTCCAGTTTTTATGTTATTAATTTCTGTGAGTAAAATTGCCAGCATCTCCTCCAATGTTACATTAATTCCTGTTCTGACACAAATAAATATTTTTATTTGTGCTTCTGCAACAATTCTACCGTATAGTTTCCTTTTGACGTTCGTTGAGATGGCCACTACTACTGCATGCTTCGAATTTCCCATTGAAGTTAACTCAACTGCTTCATGCCATACAATTCCAGTAGAAACTGATCTCTTGCTGGGACTTCTCTTCTTTTATACCTGTCGTGATGTGGAAAAAACATTTCCAGAAGCAGCTGTAGGTGGAAACCAATGCAATTATCACAAACTCACACAAGTGGAATAATCAAAGCTCCGATGGCAAAGAATTTGCTGACGGCACTTATGTCCACTCATGCAGATATTTAAATGCACAACAACAATCAGCTATGAATCCAAATAAAGCTAATCACAAAATGCGAGATTACGGCCACAGGGCATGGTCACAATATCTTAAGCAATAGAGAGCAGAAGATTAAAATGTTTTACTTCCTCTACATGTACCGCATACATAGTGTGTAGAGAACGTATTGTATTCCACCGCAAAATTTGATACTGAGATTTCACCGGAGGTATATTTGTTTTGGAACCCCATGCATAAAAAAGGTGATGTGTTACACTCACATGACTTCTGCTAACTGTTCCACAAACACCTTACAAAAGATTATTTTTCTTTATACACCATGTTAGTATAGATAAGCATTAGCAGAATGTTCTTATTGCCTAATTTCTTATAAATAGAAAGGAAATAAAGGAATGTGCTATACTAAAGACATAGTCAAATATTTTAAAAGCTATGTTAAGCAACCATCATTGAAATTGGCTTCTTTACTTGGCCAGGAGTAGAATAAAAGAAAAACTGAACTTTTTGTCTGAAAAATTTTTAAGTATTTTAAAATTAAAACCAATAACAAGGAATATTTTGGAAATGATCAACTCTACAACAAAAATGTACGTGATATATATTGTGTGTTTTAACGAGATCTACATTTTTTGTGTAATAAGTTTTTGTTTATCTCTTATGGTTTAGCCATTATGCAAAATTACCCAGAATAATTTTTCTCAAAGGCTATTCCCAGAAAATTCAAAATGTACAGTTTATTTCTGTTGTGAATAACTTTATTATATGGTATTTTAATGAAAACCATTAGAACCATTTTTGAGAAAAACAACATTTTCAAAAATTTTTCCATGTAAAGGGTAGTTTGGGATGGAGGGATTTTCATGTTGCATCCTTACAAGATAATAAACATAAATACCAAACCTGGTATTTAATGGTCTTTTAGTCTTTGAACTATGTTGTCCAGGCACACACATGGACTGTTTCCTAAAAATGCTTTTTTTTGGATTCAGGGGGTTTCAAAACATATATTTTGGTAAAATTTTGGTATCAAATTTTTGGGTGCAATACAATTCTCTATTCACTATGTACATAGTATGTGTAGAGAAAGTAAAAAGGTATTTTTAGAAAAAGGTCAGTGTGTGTGTCTGTGGACAACATAGCTCAAAAAGGAAAAGATCATAAATACCAAATTTGTAATTTAAGTTTAGTATCTTCCAAGGATGAGGCATGGAAATCCCCCACCCCAAACTATCCTCACATGGAAAAAATTTTGAAAATTCTGATTTTCTAAAAAATGGCTATTACAAATTTGACTAAAATACTTTATATTAAAGATATTTACACGAATAAAATGTATATCTTGAATTTTCTGGGAATAGCCTCTTAAGACCTCTTCATTCTGGATGGCTTTTGCATAACCGGTAAACCGTAAGCAATAGACAAAATTTACTACAAAAAATGTAGATCTTGTTAAAATACATAATTTATGTGATATACACTTTTTTCTTGGACTTGACAATTTCTGTGATATTCTTATTATTAGTTTCAGTTTTAAAATATTTAAAAATTTTCTCATATGCACATTTTTCAATTCATTTTCATGCAAGGAAGCAAATTTCAAACACACAGCAACAGCGTTTAAAAGATATGACCATCGCTTCAGCTTAGTATATTTCCTTGTTTGGCTTCTACTTAGAAGAAATCAAGTAACATGACTATTTCTTGATTAGTAACTACAGGAATATAGAGAAAGCCATGTGAATGGAACACATCAGATTTTTTTTGGCATGTGCAGAAATAAGTGAAAACTTATCAATCTTTATATGAAATCAATCTGCTGTTAGGATAAGTTGTGTTTCAGATGTTTACCTCGCTAGAATTAATTGTATATGTATTTTGGTTTACAACAAAATTGTGAGTCTGGTTCAATAAAAGCTTAAATATGCACAACAAAGAAACACTAACATGCAACTAACATGTTATGAAGACCTGTAGTATGCAAAAAGGGAAAACAAGAGAAACATTTTGAACAGAGATAAATATCAAAAGAACCTAATATATAATTCTCTGTAGGCAGCAGTCAACAGTTTGATAAGTCAATTATGTGTGATATAAAGCTGAATAGTTGATCTTTTAAAGTTGTATCATAGGAAATGAAACCATAGAATAGGGCTGAATTTGCTAGTACAGTGAACCTGCCTAAAACAGACTCATCTGTTCCAGTGTATTTTTTCTATATTACAGGTTTCCGTTTTGCCTTAATTAGCTACCTTTATTTTATACTGTCTCCTTTGTTGCCTTTTATATGAGCAATTCATATATTTCTGCATTACTCAATTTCAGAAACAGATCCATCTTGCTTCCCCATAAATCAAATGTAACTCAGTGAGTTCAGTAAACGAAAATACATTCACCATGTTTAAGAACAACTGTAAGCAACCTGCAGCAGTGATATATAAAGCAGTTAAACCGGCCCTAAATCAATCAGATTGATACTATTAATACCTAAGCATGCACAATGGTACCATGAGACAACAAAGAGCATATGAGCTCAGAAGTTAGATTACTTCAGGATATCAGTCTGTGTGATTTCCTTTTCGCATCTCGCTGAAATAATTTATTTCCTTTCCCATAACATGTATCTTTATAATATGAATAGAATACTTACGAATTCAAGATTCTCACAGTACTTACATGTGACAAGATTTTTATAAGCACAACTGTGTAGGATCTCAGTGGCACAAATGGTTAGGAAAACAATACCTACATATCAAAACCAAAACACCACTGTTCGAATCCTTGTAACAGCAAAGTTTCTTTTTATTCCACTGCTAAAAAATCATACTTTTAAGTTTCTGCTTTTCAAAGCACTCATTATATATATGTTTCCAACAAACCTGATTATTTTATTAGATTATTCTATGCAGGTACCTTAACAAAATATTACTGCATTTAATATTGAACTACCCATAGATTTTCACTCTGTCTTTTGAATGTAATTTGTCCTGGAGAGGTTTATCATATTCACTTTAAAAATGCAAACTAATCATATTAGTGTTGGCCAAATTGTATACTAAACAAACTTCAGAGAATGGTGCAATCTTAGTAACATGGGATTTGATAACCATAGTTATACCGACTCACCCACCAGTGTTATAGTGGCGCATTCTAGCTAACCATACATGAATTGAAATCAACCAAACAGCTTTCAGTGGCATGTACACCCTCAGAGAACAGACAATTTTGCCTGTTAGATATTGTATTGATTGTGCACCAATATTGCACTCCTTTGATTGCTGGCATGCAACTAAGGCATTCTGAATGAAAACAGAACTCACACGTCCACGTTTTGATTTTGACTACTGATATATGATCCAGAAAATATGCTATAACTTTTGACATTTGGCAAAAGGGACAATAGATTCCCTATCTCAAACTGTTTATCTAGGACCCCTCTAATCCTGCCAATTTGTGCGGTTGGATTCCGGGACATTCTATATGTAATCAATTTCCAAATTAACGGATCGGCAGAAATGTACCTATACCTATTTCAAGAAATCCAGATCTTACTCCAATGGAGTTCTTTCAGAATTGTGTCCAAAATGATGTTTACGGTGAAAGGACTGAGAATCTTGATTGCATCATACAAAGAATTAGAAAAGTAATTGCAGTTTACTTTAGCAGGCAGTGACCAATTGTTTCAAACCTCTTTTAATATGTGCTAAATAATACCTAACAGCATTTCAGCATGCTTCTTTTGGGGCAAAGCCTTAGTTTGGCCAGGATATGTCTGAAAACAGTAATATTACCATCACATGTGTCACACTGATCCCATCATAAACATACATGAGAAGACTACAAGACAAAAGATTTGAATTCACCCAAGGATTATTGCTCTGAAATCCCATATATTAGTCATTCAAACAACATAGATTCCCCGATCTTGTACCAATGTTATATCAGGGTCTGTTTTGCTTCTTCACTCAGCATTTGGATGCATCACTTGTTGCAGATTTATTCCAACCCACTCCACACTTCATTAAGGTTTTTCTTCACTGATAGATAATTACTATTAAAACAAATATCCTTTAGCTGACAACTCTTAAAATGTAGCCAATTCTTTCAGAATGTTATGCTTTATAAACTACCGAAAATCTTACCTTCGTTGAGCGAAATTTCATCAATGAAATAATCACCATGAAATCAATAACATTACTGCCCATATTATTTAGCTTTTAAAATGACTATGTGCATCCAGAGTTTGTTTTCTAAATTATTACTTGTTTTCAAATTAATGTTCTCCCACAGAATAGAACAACAACATTTTTTATAATTTCCTTAAACTCTGAAACCCAGGGGCAAAAAGATTCATGGATGGATTTGAACTGCAAACATAAATATAAAAAACAGAATGGATAGTAACAACCAATATTACTACAAGGTTGATCAATAACAATTTTCATATCCCTCCATAGACACCAAAGAGCTTTAAGGAGGAGCAAGGTAAGCGTAAACATCAGGATGAGAATATGGCTTAAGAGATGGGGGAAAGTGAATGGGAGGTAATTCAATGAAAGTATAATTCTACACAAAGGAAAATTTGGATTGCTGTAAATTTTTTTTATTTCCAAAACCAAGCTTTTTTTCCCATAAATTAACCTCAAAACATCATTAGCATATAATTTAATACATATTAATCAGTTGCTAAAGTAAATAATTACCCTATATTGCAAACATTACTCCAGATGGAAAAGCAGAATATGATTAAAAAAATTCAATGCCATAGCTGGGATTTGAACCACAGATCTTTGATTTTCTGTGCCATTAATCTAACCAGCTGAGCTAACTTTTCAACACACTGGTAAATGCATTTTTTCCTGGTAAACCACAAAGCATTCCCACATTTATTTTGAGTTAGCATACACCGATGGTGACTCATCAGTATTTTTAAGCCCCAAGTTTTATAATTAAACTTTATAGTAGCTGTTAAGTGAATCAGTGAAAATTCATTATACTTGTGAGAGAGGAACATACAGAATCCTGTTAGCTGCCTTGTTGTGAAATTAATGGTGCCCTCACTGAAACTTGTAATGTAATCTGGAATCTTTATGAGCATACTGAGTAAATAAATATTCTCAATCCATCACAAATAACATAATAGCACCATGAAATCACCATTCATTGAAACCTTATATGTGTGTGTTATGTTGGGATATGCATTTGGAACAAACTGTGTGTAATAAAATGGTAGTTATATATTTGATTTACATTCAACCAGCACTAAAACTGATTAAGATTTCTCAAAAGTTGTAAAACAACTCACTTTAAGCACTTTTTCTTTTCCTTTTTTATGCAATGTTTAGACAAACAGTAGCATGCAATTACAGTTTGTAATTACTTTGGGCATATATTTTTCGTGTCTGTTGGCACCTCTGCTTAAATAACTCCAAAAGTGATGGCTAACGTAAAGAGACTACAGTGGAAACTGGTAAAATATATAAGTATTGCAAAATAAGGCATATTTTAGTATAATAAATTTGTATTATTAAGTAACAAAATGTTTATACCTAAAGAAAAGTGAGAAATATATTTGTGAATGTGGAGTAAAACTGTAGCTGGACATGAAAGTTATCTCTATATATCAGCCATTGATAAGATTAAATTATTATTATTTTGTTGCATACCATAATGAATAAAATCATACTTTTAACTACAATGTATAAAAGAAATATGTTGAAATATGTTAACAGAATATGAGGACTACAACATTAAAAGCTAAATGAGTCAATTACCTTTGCTTTTGAATCTTCTATTTTTGTCATTCTGGCCCCTTTAATTACCTTTGTGTAACCATCAAAGAACAGTACTTCATATTTATCTGAAAAATAAACAAATGAAAATCACATGGAGAACTATTGTCAAAACAATCAGCTGTTAAAATATGAGGTTATAAAACCAAACAATTCTTTTTTACTGTAATTGCCTATAATTTAAAAGACAATATGGACACACCAACTTCAGCTTCATGCCAGTATTCCTTGTTTACAGTTCATTGATCCTTCATGAAATATAAAACTCTTTAAAAGCAATGGCAATACTTTAAAAAAATATATAGCTGCATTAACAGTACTTGCTATTTATCCAACATAGGTAAGCATTATACGCAAGTTTTAGATTTGTAGTTTTAGCTTATTTCTAAAGCTTCAAAGTAGTAGTTATAATCAAAATTTGTCAAGATATCTGGAATGGTTTAGTAATCGTATATCTATAAGCACCTACAAAATGCATACTTATGAAATTTGTACTTAGACATAGTGATATTTAACAATAGGAGATTATATGAATTTGTTCTCTCACTTTTAAGTGGTATTAGCAATTTCTTTTTTCCTTTTTTAAATACCAGAATTTTCCATTACTTTCTCCACCACATATCTATGGTAATACACAAAGCTTTGTATTCCACCCAAAAGTCTGAAATCAAGTCAACACCAGAAATGTTTTAAAGTCGCCTGAACCAAAAAAAAAGACTCCATATACTATTTTATTAAATCCAGATTCAGCCACTAAAATTGCTTTGCAGTTGTTCACAAGGTGTGCACTTTAAGCACTTAAGTTTTATTTCATGAATTACTTATAAATTTTTAAGTTTGTTTTGTCTTTAATATTTTTAAAATAAATTATTTTTCTAAGCTTTCAATAATTTCTGCTGGTTCCTGTTAGATCCAGGATAGTGTAAGTATAAATAAACTGATTTTCATATAATATATTTTTAGTGATTTCCAGTGTTTTCTCCAAAGCATATGTGAGAAGTGAGCATGTGTTTTATTAGCAAAGCTTAGTGTGTATTAAATTGATTTACATGTAATTTGCTATTGACTACTTCACTGATTTCATCAAAGCCTGCGAGCAAAGGAGATTGCACTCTGTTGGGACTAAATTAGTGGTAGATAAACTGATTTCCTTGTATTTTAGATCTTATGATTTCCACTGGTTTCACCAAAGTATGTGAGCAAAGCGAGCATGTGATCTGTTAATGCAGATTCAGTATATGAGAGGTTACTAAATGCAACTTTTACATTTTTTTACTGCTATCTGGTAATATTCCAGTTTTTACATTCACTTTATAGCTGGCCAACTCCTCTGCCAATGTGGTCTTACTACATGCATTGGGAAGCTTAATTATATTATATCTGTTATATTGGTGAGCTGGTTTATTATTCGCAGATGTTCAATCTTTATTCTTCCAAACATTTAGTTACTATTAATGCATTGATAATAATTTTAACTATGCATTACAATTTTAATTATATAGTATAATATTATTAGATATGGTTATGCTAACTAGGCTAATTATTATTATACAAGTGTTTAATTACTTTATTATTATTATTATTAGTGTTGTGTCCAGTTATTATTAATTATTAGATCTTATCTTTGCAGATAACTAGAAATTTGAACTATTTTTGCAACTTTTTATGTAAAGTTATCTGGGTTGGGTTTAGTTTTAGAAATCTGCATGTAAGAAAGAAAACCAAGAAATTTAATTGCTTGGTTTAGGTAAGCACGTCAGACATATTAAAACATAACTACAAGCTGGGGTCATATTATTACAGTACAGTAATTTACAATGTTTAATAACATACGCATGTTCATAGCTCAGTTCAGAGCTTCATTTAACATTTAAGGTGCAAGGTGGTTATTATTACTGATTATGGCAGAGAAAAAACATGAAGACCAAACTCATGCTGTTATCTATTTTCAAATTTAATACAGGATCATCAGATTTAGTGGTCACGCTTTTAATGGCACCTGGGTCTTGGTTGCTTCCCTCCCAATATTTTTTTCCCATCTTATGCTATAGGATGAATAGACAGGTCAACTAGAACCATTATTATTTCACAAATTACAATATTGAATGCCCCTTGCCTTTTCAAAAAAGATGTAAATGTTTTCCTTGCACTCAGTATTGCAGTGTCTTAGCAGATTATTATAAACAAGTTGTACTTCTTCTTGGGATATATTCTTGTAATGTTCAAAGATTATATTTATACACTTTGTCACTTTTTGTGCTGACCTATAGCTCACTCCTGCTTGGTTGAAGCGCTGTCTTTGAGAGAGACTTCTTGGCAAACATTCTAATTGTGCACTGATATCAATCTTTTCCTCTGTTAAAACATGTTTTCAATTTTTTTTTCAGTGTAACACTGATCCCGCATCTAGACTATTTTATGAACTGTTAGGGAGATCAATACCAGAAAGGCATTCCCAAAATGCTCTATGACAAAGAGTTGGAGATTCGTGTTTTTTGCAACAAATGAAAACTCTTTGTTACATAGTATACTGGATCATGACTTCACAATACACAGCTGAAAATCACCAAAGAATGTTCTCTACTGCATCTATTTATAAAATATGTGGTGTGAGTCAGAAAGATATGCCATATATGATGCAATAGGGAACTGCAATCTCCGCAGGCGAGTGGAGTGTGCCCAACACCCACATGCCAATAAGAGCATGGCTGTTTAATATGATTGCACTATATAATAATGACAAGAGTATATGCTATGATAATATTTCATATAACTATCAGAGGACCAAAATATTGTTAAAAAGTTGTCTGAAGATCTCTCTGACTATATATCTTAGTGATTCAGTAGAATGTTGAACACCCTGACATGCAACAAAAGCCATTCAATTGTTTTTAGTAATTTTTACTGGTTATTTAAAATATATAAACATATTTTCCTACAAATATATTTAATTTATGATGCAGTGATTGATATACAAATTTAGGGATGTTTTGCATTTTCCTCACTCAGATTTTGCCTGGTTATGATGTATATTCTGTTTTACAACCTCTACATACCATTTTCTTATATTAAATTACACTGCTATATTGTGCTGCTGTATTTCTTAAACAAATAAACAAATTGAAAATAAAAAAGGAGTATAAGCTAATTGGAAAAGAGACAAATGGACAATTCTTCATAAAAATGGTATCTATGAGTATAAAAATAAACTAAAAGTATTATAAATGGGACCAATGTTTTCAGTTGTTCTTAAAATTTTGAATTTTGAGCAAAAATTCTTTTTTTTGGGAGGAAGGGCCTTTGTTTAATTATACTCAATTCACCCCTCATATGTATACTTTCATATTTTTGGGAGTTTGAATATTTGGTTCAGAAGGTATAGAAATGCTCTCTGGTTTGTTTGAAATTATATTGAAAATTAAAAAGATCTGATGAGTTCCATTCACATAACTTTCTTGAGCTGTTCTATGTACAAACTACTCTTACCAAAGATTATTTTTTATCTACGAGGGCGGTCCAGAAAGAAACAGCCGTTTGTGCATAGCGCAGGAAGTGTCATCTACACATAAGTGTGCTTCTAGTTGTCTAAGGGAGAGCATCATACTGTCGCGCGTTCGAGAGATATAACCTCAAAACATGAGCACTACAATAGAAAATCCTGGAAGTGTGAGGTGCGTAGTGTTATAAGATTTCTTTTGGCAAAACATCACTCAGCAGCCAAAATTCATTGTGTATTGTGTGCAGTATATGGTCCTAACATTATGAGTGAAGGTGCTGTCCATCAATGGGTACAATTTTTTAAAAATGGAAGAACTAACATTCATGAAGAATACAGGAGTTGTAGGCCTACTCTTATCAATGATGACCTGGTGAACAGAGTGGATGGTAAAGTTCGTGAGAACCATTGGTTCACGATAACGGAACTTTCCGAGCATTTTCCCAAAATTTCTTGGAGTCTTTTGCACGAGATAGGGACCAAACACCTAGACTATCACAAGTTTTATGCTCGTTGGGTACCAAAACTACTGACTGACGACCATAAAAGCAAAAGAATGAGTTCTGCCACAGACTTTCTTTCTTAGTATGCTACTGAAGGAGAATCATTTTTGGACAGAATTGTTACTGGCGATGAAACTTGGGTGGCCTACGTGAATGTTGAGACAAAACTGCAGTCAATGCAATGGGGACATACTGCTTCTCCAAGCAAGCCAAAGAGAGCCTGCCAAACTTTATCTGCGAGGAAAGTCATGGCTATGGTTTTTTGGGATGTCAAGGGCATCTTACTCGTTGAATTTATGGAACATGGCACGACTGTCAGTTCTGAAGCCTGCTGTGAAACGTTGAAAAGACTAAGAAGGGAAATCCAAAACAGCTCTTCTGTCATCTGGGTTGTGTTTCTGCATGACACAGCTCGAAGAACCATTGAAATTTTAGCCAGTTTCAAATGGGACGTTTTTGGCCATCCCCTCTACAGCCTGGACTTAGCTCCCAGTGATTTTCATCTATTCCTATACATGAAGCAGTGGCTTGCATCTCAGCGCTTCGGCAATGATGAAGATCTTCATCACGCCGTGACGGGTTGGTTACGTTCACAGGCGGCAGAGTTTTATGCAGAGGGTATTTCAAAGACTGTTAAAAGGTATGACAAGTGCTTGAATTTGTTTGGAGAATATGTAGAAAAATAGAAAAAATCTTGTATTTTTCAGATATAAGAATAAAATGTTTTTATCTCAATTGGTTTAATTTTTATTTCCAAACGGAGGTTACTTTCTGGACCGCCCTTGTATATCATGCTAATCTAGGTAAACCTTGGCAGAATTGATCTTATTACTTGCTTCCATGTATGCAGAAGGGAAATAAGAGAATACATTAGGCTAAAGTGATAGTCAAATATTTTAAAGCATATATGTGAAACAATAAAGGTTTGGTTCACTTTGCGTGGTCCCGTTTGAGAAAAGTTTTAGAATTGAAATCAATAACAAGGAATATCTGGAAAGCCGTCAACTCTACAAGAAAAATGCATGTGACATAAATTATATGTTTTATTAAGATATACATTTTGTGTGTTGTAAGTTTTTGTCTATCTCTTATGGTTTTACCCTTATGCAAACTTCTGCAAAACTCATCCAGAATAAAGAGGTCTACTGAGGCTACTTCCAGAAAATACAAAATATACATTTTATTGTGATGTAAATATCTTTAATATATAGTATTTTTTATCAAAATCATTAGAGCCATTTTTGAGAAAAACATAATTTTCAAATATTTTTCCATGTAAAGGGTAGTTTGTGGTGGGGGTATTTTCTTGAAAATCTTTGTGTCACATCCTTGGATGATACTAAGTATATAGTTTTCCTCAAAACATGATGGCCCTCATAGGGACGGTTACCCCTACCACTGGACAATCACCATTAGCAAACAAAAGACTGGTGTGTACTAGGGGCGAGAGGCAATGCTTTAAAAATCTGTTTCCGGGCAAGTCAAGAATTGTGCCTCGGTTAACAAACCAGTTAGTGGAAGACTTGGCAACATCAAGGATTGGTTTCCAACTGCAAGCACCATAATTCTAAACTTTAAAGCCAGATGACTTTGTATGAAAAGTGGGGCAGGGTAATCATCTGAAAAATACTGTAAATACCAAGTTTGTTATTTAATGCGCTTTTTATTTTTGAGCTATGCTGCCCACAGACACAGACACCACACACACACACACACAGACCTTTTTCTAAAAATGCTTTCTGGGGATCTGAAAATGTAGGTATATTTTTGGTGAAATCTCGACATTGAATTTTTGGGTGGAATACAATACCTTCTCTAGTTACTATAAAGTGTATGTACATATGAGCTAGAGAAAGTAAAAGTATACTATTCTCATGGATTTTGTGAAAAAGTATGAATTGGCAGCATAGCTCCAAATGCACCAGAGGTACATATTGTTGATATGTTGTTGATATTTTGCAGCAAATTTTCTATATAAGAAAGTGTCTTAATTTGGGCCACAGCATTTCAAAGTAGTCACATCTACTTTAAAACATATTTTTTATATGAATACTTATTTCTCAGGTTAGTATTTTTAACAGTTTCAATTTTGAGTAATTAAAGGAGCTTTACCATGTAGGAGAAAAACATAACTAAAAATGACATTGTATAGATGATAGACTTGGTATTTAAGTGGAGCAAATCCAAAGATGCCTGAATGAAGACTTTTAATAAAATTCCCTCACCCTAAACTACCCTTTACATGCAGAAATGTTTATTATTTACAATGGCTCAAAAATGAGTGCAATGCTTTTGATTAATATACATATTTTTAAGGTTTGTCATTGCTAGTAAAATATATTCTCAGTGAATCATTTTGTATCATTGTTAACTAAAAGACTGACTCAAGTAGCAGTAGTCATTCAGGCATGGATTTGTAAATGGGAGGCCTGTGATTTAAATCCTGCCAGGAAGATCCTCCCAGACGAGGTAGTTTTGTAGGGTTTTCCCCAATCTTAGAATCTAAACTTACACCTGTAACATTTCCTGTCCAAATTTCTTACCCAATCATTTCATTTCCTGTTACTCTGTGTAGTATGAATGGATGAATATTTTATTTCCATAATCTATACATTAAGTTTTGCAATTTTCTTTATATATTATTTTGAGTTGCTGTATTTGTCTCTTTATCTACCATACAATTCAATGCTATAAATATTTATGCATAGTGAGCCTTAGATTAGTTCATGTTATTCTTATTTTTCTCTTGCTCTTCCCATGAATTCCCTAGCATTTTTATATCTGCTTCCTTCTTTAGATTAATTATCTTAATTTCTAAAACTTCTGTACTGATATTTTTCCATTTTTATGGTGTATAACGTTCCTCCAAAATCTTGTTTTTCATATTCTACTACGTAACATAAGTCATTATCTATCAAAGTTAATTTTTAAAGCTTAGTCTATGCGCAATTAATCTAGTCCAAGCCCTTATTCTATTACTTGCTCTATGTACTTCTCTCTGCCCCAATCCAGTCTTTATTGTATGATTAATATTAAAACTTTTCTTATCTCTAAGACTTTGAGTAATTATTATTTTTCTATATCCCTCACTCATTTCTTACTTCTCTCCAGAAACCTCTAGCTTGCCTATCGCTCACTACCCATATTACTCATGCCAATTTCCTGAAAATTCTCCTTAAATCCTGAACCCAATTTGTTCCTACATCAGTTTTCTCCTGCATTATTAAACACGGTCTCAGGATAATTTGATCTTATGATAATTTTATGCCAGTATATCAGTAGCCTTTCCACTATGACACCTTTGCAATCCACTCTTCCCACTTCCAGCTGCACCATTTGCAATGCTATGGGCAAACCCAATATCCGTTTGCAGAACAATCTAGATATTTTATTTACAATGCACCATAGGCAATCTCTGATCCATAGGCAATTTTTTCTTCCACACTTGTTTTATACACCCTTTCTAACCAATTAATTTACATTCTGATATTTTCTATAGACATGATCTTATACATTCATTGCTAGTTTTCCCTTAGGTAAAATGCTAGTCAATCAAATTTCCTTACTATTTGTAACCCTTCCCCTTCCACCTGCCACTTTTCCTCTTTCCTCAGTTTAGGACCCTTTTAAATACCATTTTTCCCCAAAGTAGTATTATTTTGTTATGTTCTTTAATATTCACTGTAATTTTCCAATATATTTATATTTTATAGCAGTTACATGTAACATGTATCACATTACAGAATACGTTTGAAATTGCACTTGATAGTACAAACCAAAGGATACTACAAACTTTTAAATTTAGCTTCTCAGATCTATTTGTATTCTTACCTGGAATCTTGCTAATGGTTGGGTTGCTTTCTCCATTAAGAACTTGAAGAAATTCTTCTTCCCACCTTTTTAACTTTATTTTTTGATTTCCCGTGGCTTTACGGTCAGTTTTTCATTTTAGTTCAGTCTTCATACTCTGAATCTTTTTCTGCACTCGCTAAACACTAAATTAAATCTTTTATATTTGAGATAAACAAAATTTATAATTTATTTTAGCTTTTTTTCACCTATTAACTCATGCTTTATTTAAGGCTTTATTATTTATATGTGCGGGTGAGTTACTTTTCTGCCTAAAGTTTCTTCCAGCTTGATGCAGGTGGTTCGCAAAGCATTCATTTTCTCTTCTGAGATGCTCGGGATCTGAGATTTATTCAACAGTATTGGAAACTGCTTAAGAACTGCTACAAATGTATTCTGAATATTCACTTCGTCTGCCATACTTGCCATTACACATATAACTTGAAGGTTAGGCATCATATTCGCAAAACACTTCTATGCAGTACACATGAGTAGTAGCACTTGGCAGACGACAGGTGCACGCGCAATGTATTTCAAGCATTTGCTGGGAAAACGTCTAGCGAAAGCTTGTTAAACTAAGATTTTTTTTATGCATGAGTTGAACAAGCCAAAGCTTAATCTTGTAGAGTAATCTTAAAGCTTTCGCTTTAACTTAAAGACTAATCTTCAAGACAAAGCTTGGATTTTATGCATTTGACCCAATGTCTTGCTGATCATCATTGTTGACTTGCACACGCAAACTCTTGTAAAAATCATGGTTCACTGGACGAATAAATGGTAGCATGGACATAAGATCATCATATGCGGTAGCGCGATTTGCTGCATGGATTTGGGCCACTCTGACTCTAACATAATTTGTAGTTTCATTTAGACCGATATTTTGATGCTCTACTGTTTGTAAACGGGAAGTGCTGGACTTGGCCAACTGCAATATAAGATGTATAACCATAAACTATACCGACAGATGGCAACAACTCAATTTTGACCTCACATGGAGATGGCCCATTATGGTTCTAAGCCCTTCAATGGAACCTTCTGTTGTAGATGTCACAGTTCAATGGGACTGGCTATTTCAAAATAACACTAAGCAGCATTTTAAAAGCAGTCTATTTTATAGATTTCGGAGTGGCATTCTTTTATTTTAATTTCTAACTTCATTCCTAACTTCACAACGCATCAGATGAGAAACCCTTCAAGACTTCAAAGCTATTCATTTTTATACTAAAAGCCTTAAGAAGGGGAAAAGAACTTATGTTGCATCCAAATTTTATAAAAATGGAAATATTAGCACAAAAGAAAACTGCACTTACCATTATCCAAAACGGAGCTTACTTTAGCAGGATACCGGCGGCTGTCACTCCATGTTGCCATTACCTTATCACCTACTTTAAATACTTTTGCCGAGCTCTTGCTCTCACTTCTGTGAACATCAAAATGGTCGTTTATCATTCTGAAGAACAAGAACTGAGGCGTGTAATGTTTATGTTAATAGTTTATTACATACAAAGTCTACAAGGCAAATTAAACTTAAAAGCTTGAGATACTGCCAAGATTTTAACCATAGATGGTTATTTACTATATAAGATAACTTATTGTTAAGGTATAAGTAGCAGATTCATGGATTTATTTCTCATCATGGAACTTGGAGCAGAACATATAAAAATTCATAATATATACTTATACCTAAGTTTTGTCCAGATTGTCAAACTGTGACAATTTGTACATGAAGTTAAAAAATATGAGTGTGGATAGCTTTTTGAAGTTGTATGATGTCTATCGATTTTGCCAAGCCATATTGTTTAAGTGCACAAATTTGTATCCTGGCTGACCAAGCAGTGTAGTTTTATTTATAAGGGGTTGAAAATAAAGGAGAGAAGATTTAAAGTTTTTGAATAACACACAATTCAAGATAAGGATTAGGTGGGTTTTGGAAGTTGTAATATAGGCTACCATTTTTACTAGCTCCTATTTTATAATAATAGATTTTAAGGAGTTGAAAAGATGGTTGGGGTATATGGGTAGTTGTTAGAGCTGTAGGTAGTGGACAAAGTTTCATCTAGCTAGGACAAACAATGTTGATTTGAATGTTAGGGGTTGAAAATAGTGATCAAAATCTAGAATCAAAATTTGCTGAGTTTTAAAAGTATTACTTTACAAAACTCAGTAATATATGAAGAATACACAGTCCTCTTAAACCCCTTAAAATAATTCAATTTTGAAATATTTTAGGACTTCCCATTTACTTTTTTGGGCACGAAGTCATTAAAAATCTGCCCTATTGCAATAAAGAGCCTGCCTCTGATATCTATATTTAAAGAAATGGATAGAAATTTGATGACATGAATATGAAAATGACACCCCTAAGTTTCCAAAGTTTTGAAAACATATAACCTGTGACCATCTGGAAGAATAGGACTTTCCAATGGTGAAAAAATTTTCTCTCATATGCATGCATGTACACTCTCTCTCTCTCTCTCTCTCTCTCTCTCTCTCTCTCTCTCTCTCTCTCTCTCTCTCTCTCTCTCTCTCTATATATAATATTACTATAGATATTGTTTATAGTACATGTGAAGTAATTTCATGTCATTAGTGCATTATTAACATATTGTCACAAATACAGAAGCCAATCTATAGAATTAATAAAAGCATGCTAAATGTTATATTAATGTAGATTCAGAATCAAATGCAAATGTTGCACTTATACTTGTTGAGCTACAAAGGAAATGTGTTTCCCTGTTGTATGACATTACAAAGTAATTTGTATTTATGTAGATAACTTAGATTTGCTGCATTTTTACTGGCTAAGTCACGCCATTCCAACTCGTCTTGTCTGGTGTTGAGTGCCTCTATGTACTCAACCACAGACCTCAGAGCTGGCTGGAGGGAGTTCACTTAACTGTGGCAATAGCTTCCCCTCAATTGTAAGCTTCAATATAATGCAGGCAAACTCCTGTGAGTTGTGAGTAACTTGTCTCTCTTTTGGCATGCACCTAAGCTGGAATAGCCATTCCAGAAATGTATCACATGTGTGACAATTATGATCATATAAATTAGAACCCATCAAAAAAGCAGTTCTCTCAGATTATCTTAGCTCCTGCTGCTTTGCTTCCCTACAATAACAGATGCTTAACTGCTCCTTACCTTCTCTAGGTTCTCTTTTCTCTTTATCCACTTTAAGAAATCTATTTATTCTGTATTCTTGTTAAACTTATATTGCACTCAGACATAAAGACAATGTAAGTATAGAGGTTGCTTCATACTATCTTAATGCATGTGTTCACATTGACTGACATTGACACCACCTTGTGGTAAAATTTGAATGTTTCTCAAATAAATGTTTGATATTAGCTTTGATTCAAATGTGGTTTTATGATAATCTCAAAAATATGCATACCAATCTTGTGTAGTCAATGCCTAATTGTGTAATGGAACTTACAAAAAAGAAAGGAGGATATATTAAGTATTAAGAAATGTAAATTGCAAGCAATGGCTATCGCTTCCAATCTCCGCCTCTTTCCCCCACTCCTTGTACTGCTTGACTGCTCAATCTATTTGCAAGGATAATACATAATGGATAGAGAAGCTATTATATTCCACTCAAAAATTTGATATTGAGATTTAACCAGAAATACATGTTTTGGGATCCCCTGAGTCTGAAAAAAACATTTTTAGAAAAAAGGTCTGTGGTCAGCTTAGCTCAAAAACGAAAATACTGTTAAATAGCAAACTTGGTATTTAGGTTTATTACCTTCCAATGATGTGACACAAAGATTTTCAAAAAAATTCCCCCACCACAAATTACCCTTTATATGGAAAATTTTAATTTTCTCAAAAATTGCTCTAATGATTTTGATTAAAATCCCATATATTGATATTTACATCCCAAATAAAATGTATATCTTGAATTTTCTGCTAATGCTTATTTCAGTTAACATTGTGTAGAGAGAAGAAGTTTGGAAGTTTGTAGAGCAGCTAGAGAAAGTCATATGAGTGTAACACATAAGATTTTCTTTAATACAATTTAATTTAAAATTATTTTATAATTTTATCAGCACAAAAATAAAAAATGTTTCTGTTCATGTTGGCTGGAAACTGTAAAATACAGTATAGGGGACATATAGGAGACAAAGAAAAAGTGTGTACTCTTTAATCGCAAATAAGTTTTGGATGTGCCTTGGATGATTATATGGAGTTTGTTGAGGTTCACAAATTATGATGCAATAACACCCTTTTCCTGGAAGTCATGGGTTTCTAGTGTCACCCATGCTGTTAGCATCTGATTCTGGATCTGTTCCTTTATTACAAGTTAGCAAGTAATACCTATTGGAAATTCAATCCATAGCTATTGTTTTAACTATCGTGAGCTGAGTAGTATTGCGAGTCTATCGGTTTAGGCACAATTATTATATTTGGAAAACAGAAATATGGTACAGTATCATATAGTAGTGTTATAGTGCTACGGTGCATAACTTAAAAATGATCAGCTGGGCACTAACTTATTAAATAAAATGACTACTAGGTCAGCTAGTATTAAAGCAACTATTATAAAAATGGTATCCCAAGCTTTAACGAGACTTAACTCTTACTATCAGTTGATCCAAACAACTTATATTTGAGGGGCTTTGTATTTTGGATCTTAGGGTCATTGCTGTTAGACATGAATACTTAGAAAACTTAAAAATATTCCTGATCTGCAGGATGTGGTCACTCCGAATATGTTTCAAATTTTGGAAAGTTGAAACAAACAGCAGATGTCACAGAGTAACACTGATATAAAGGAAGGCCTTCGTGTGGTGAAACGCTCATATCCTAGGTTTGCAGAAAAGTGTCTAAAAGCAATATGAAGATCATGTTCTAATGTAGACTCTGAAAGGTTTTCTTTCCTCCTACAACAATGTTCTCATTGACAAGGGAACAAACTTAAAAGAGAGGATTTGGCTACAATGTCTATTTTTTTTATTTTAAAATTAAAAAATAATTTAAGATTTTGAATACTTGCTTTGGTGGTTTTCAGTAACCTTTACTGGTGTGTGTGTGTGTGTGTGTGTGTGCGCGTGCGTGTGTAAGTTGTATAGCAATATTATGGCCAGATTTGTAGGTTCTTTGCTGTATATTTTGTATATATGGCATTTAAATACTTACTGTATTTAATTTGCTTGTTTGTATTTTTGCTAGTGTATGTATAAATTGTGTACATTGATAAGTGTCCAGGTGTGTAGAATTTTTTCTTTGTTTGGAATATTATATTGTATTTTAAGACTGAAATGAAATGAAATGAAATGGCCTGTTATTTTTGGACCTCTTTAACTGCTTTGGTTCTCAGCGTCCCATTCTATATTGGGCGTGAAAGATCACTTAATTTTGCTCAGAGGTCTCTCTTATCAGGCTTGAGGTGCCGTAAATCTACGACACGGGACCCACAGCTTTACTTCCCTTCCGAAGGAAGCCATGCTAAGGATTTTTACGCCCGAAAAAATCCATCGTCCTCCGCCGGGTTTGAACCCACGACCTTGGGTATATGAAGTTAGCATGGTAACCATTACACCACGGAGGGCGATTTTTTAAGACTGACATGTATCATTTAATAATATAATTAATTGACTTTCTATTTAAAAATGTGTATGCATATTACAGTGAATGTTCCAGATGTACCTGACCTGACATATAGATAGCGCTTGTTGTTTCTAACAACAATGATAAAAAGTACCAACCTTAGAAAGCTTAAGTTTGACGATTTTACATTGTTTAGCATGTTTGGCAGCCATCATTAGTGAATGCTCTCAGCGAATTTGTAAACCATGGATAAAACTGGTCATCGTTATGTGATACAATACTTTCATTTAAAAGGTCTTAGTTCAATATTAAAGCTGAGCTATATTCTACTTTGAGGGAGTCTGGTCCTTTGTTTACAACAGTGAAATATTGGGTGGCAGAGTATAAGCGTGGCCATACGAGCTGCCAAGACAAACATTGCAGTGGTCGACCAAATGAGGTTACCAGTCCAAAAATTGTAAAGAAAATCCACAAAATGGTATTGGATGACCATCAACTGAAAGTGTGCGAGCTAGCAGACATTGCAGGCATTTAAAAAGTTCTGTACATCACATACTGACTGAAAATTTGGATAATAAGAAAGTTGTTTGCAAGGTGGATGTCACGTTTACACACAATAGAACAAAAACAGCATTGTGAGGAAGCTTCAGTCAAGTGTTTGGCAATGTTTTACTGCAATAAAGCTTTTGCGTTGATTCATAACAATGGATGAAACCTGGGTCCATCATTTCACACCTGAGACAAAGGAACAATCAAAACAGTGGATTGGAATGGCTCCAAAAAATGTGAAGATAGTTCCATCTGCAGGCAAGGTCATGGCATCAGTTTTCTGGGATGCATGTAGGATAATTTTCATTGATTATCTCAAAAAAGGAAGAGTAATCAATGGCAAATATTATGCGAACTTGTTATGCACTTGAGTGATGAAATCATGCAAAAACGGCTGCATTTAGCAAAAAAGAAAGTTCTGTTTCATCAAGACAATGCACCAGTTCACACGTCCATTATCACCATGGCCAAAATTAATTGAATTGCTTCCTCAAACACCCTATTAGCCCTTTCTGATTATTTTCTGTTTCCAAACTTGAAGAAATGGCTTGGTGGTAGAAGATTTGCTAACAATGAAGAGGTGGAGTCTGCAGTTGATGAGTATTTTGTAGACCTCAATATTTCTCACCATAAACAGGGTATTGAAGCTATTAAACATTGCTGGGAAAAGTGTACTGAGCTGAAAGGAGACTATATAGAGAAATAAAGATGTTTTTCCTCAAAACTGTTGTACTTTCTTTGTTAGGTTGGGTACTTCTGGGACAGCCCTCGTAATAAGATGATATACTGAAATAACTAAATAATGATTTGTTTTTTTAATTTGTTCAACTCTACAATTAGTAAAATTGCATTAAATATTAGACCCCTTTTAGGAAAACATAACACCGTTTTTGACCAAATAATAAACATACCTTTTGCATATCCCTACTTATTAGAAATCAAAAGGGAACTACCAAGTTGCTCTGTACTGTGATGTTTCAGCATGGTGACTTTCCTTAAAGGCACACTACTTTCCCTCTTATAGCTTTCATTTCCTCTCAGAAATAAAAAAATGACTAATATATAATGATTAGCATCTAAAAGCATAAGTTCTTTCTGGAAGTACTAATTCTTAACATTTTAATATATAGAACTTACTGTGAAGCTGGATTTTGACTGGGTCGCAAGCGAGAGCTATCCATTGGAACCCACTCATCATAGCGCTGAGACCACTTCTCAAAATGAATTAGAACCTCTTCATCTTCCCAGTCCACTTCAACAATCTTAACTGGATACCTGAATGAATAAAACAGATACACATTTCAAGTTTACTTTATAGAAATGTCCAATATCAGCATAATTCATATGTTCCAAACTTAATCTTAAGTACCAGAACAAAATCATTACCGTGTGATACATCATCTCAAGGGGGATGTGAACATATGGAGTAAAGGGAAATGCTTGAAAGTAATGTCCATTGTGCAATAAAACCTGAATGACTAAATACTGGATAACTCTTGCTTTTAAGGTCCAATGAATCGGAGACAAGGAAGGAAAAATATAACAGTATCATTTAAAAATGAGCAGTTGGATAACTTTTGCACTTCAATAGAGATGGATGGCTAAAGTTTTCAAGAAACTTCCTGTAATTTACAAATGCCCAACTTTTGCACTTCAATAGAGATGGATGGCTAAAGTTTTCAAGAAACTTCCTGTAATTTACGAATGCCCCTCAAAAAGGAGGTTGTGAACTTAAGTCTTCTTTTCTAAAAGGTAAACGACAATTTTGATTAAATTATCATATGTAAGGTAAGTGGAAGAATGGTTCTAAAAATTTGAAATTCACATAACAACTACTATTGTTACCTCATATGTTAAAGTTTTAAAATTACAATTCAGACACATTACCAAAAAATTAGCATTCTTAACTTTGATAACCACGTTATACATCTTTATAGTAGTGAAACTTACAAGAGCATTTGCCATACAATCATCTCTTCTTATATTTCTCTCCCTCTACCATGTACCCTACATACATATACTTCCGCTGCTGAATCCTTGCAATTGACAGTTGGGAGTTAAGTTGGTACCCCAGCAAAAAAAAAAAAAAGTTGAAAAGCTTTACCCGTTTGACTTTCTGAACCAATCACAACGCAGCATTCCAGTCAGTCGGTCGGTCTGACAATGGAATCTAGATACTGAATCATTGCAATATATGGCTATTTCCAACCATGTGCTCAATTTGTGAAGTCCTAACATGTGCATTAAGCTGTTCTATACAAGCTATGTATATTTGTTATTATTGTTGGTGTTTGTTTGTATGTGAGAGAACATAACGAGACTTTCACAATTATAGAAGTGGATAGACTTTTGCGGAAAGGTGTGGCGATGGTGGATGCGGCTTCATGGAAGAAGAAAGTGAATCATGTGCACAAAATAATACAAAAAGCACAGAATTAGACAGAATCAACAGAATGTGAACCACTAATGATATGTCTTAGCAATGGCAATGTTGATAATAATGATGATAATGCTTCCGAGAATGATGAAGACGATGGAGACTTGGATGAAATACACGTATTAAAATTCTAAACCAGTGAAAAGCACTTTGTTATATCTCTCTCGTTGTAACAAGCCATTTTACATTAATTTGTTCTATAAGTCTATAAATACGTTAATGTATGCTACATCCGTTATAGTATCACTGTTATTTTCAATTAACATCAATAATAACGAATTAGTTTCATTATTAGCATTCATTTATTATGTATACTGTTTACACATGATAGAGACATTTGTAATCAGCTGGGTTGTTTACTAGTTACTCTGGCAACGCCACAAAGGAAGCATAGCCAACCAACGTAACCACCCAAACTGTCAAGTGCAAGTATTCAGCGGCGGGGGTATATGCTGAAATTAAGTATTGGAACACAAACAATTTTATTAGTCTATAATTTTTTAAGGCTTAAGAAAAAAAAAAAAAAAAGAAAAAAAAAAGAAAAAAAAAAAAAGAAAAAAAAAGAGTAAATTCATAAAAACCAACAGAAGTTTATTTCTACTACAAGAAATAAATAAAATAGTTCTAACTCTGGGAACTATTTGAACGGAGAACAATATTTAGTTATCATCCCCTCTCTTTGAATTATTTTTAGACATTTGAATGAACACGTTTTTCGTGATTGCAGAATCCATTATTTCTTCACTTTGTTTGAAGTTCTTTAAGATGGTTCTTTATTTATGATGTCCAGTTTCCTCACATGTTTGAGTTCTTTCCAGATGATGTCTATAGTTTTTAAATCTGGCGATTGTGGCAGTGTCTTCCAAGTATGAGGGTTGTTACACATGATCCAAAGTTCATGACATGAACATGATTTCAGCCATATGCTTTGAATACTACTGAAAGTAATGATTGTTTCCTAATTCCTACCTCTTCACATTCTTCTTAAGATTGTTTTCAAGAATTATTTTTGCATCCAAACTTGCCCATATCCAATTCCCCAAAACTAGATGACGTCACATAAGTCGATACCTTCACACTACTGCTTCCTTCCATGTTCACTGTAGCGCTTACTATGTTTATCTGAATACAAGATTTTTTTCCAAAATATTAATGTTGAGAATAGGGGGTGCTTTTGATATGTTTTCCAAATAGCATGCTAGAAAAAGTATGCTTCAAACTTTGTGGGTACAACAGTGGCAAACCCTGGTGGAAATGGTAAAGATTACTGCCAAGGTCACGAGTATGTAGCAGATTTATTTTATTTCATTTCATACCAAAAGGTTAGCGGGCCTATCAATATTCTCATTAGGAAAAAAAAATTATCTCAGACATAGAAATAAAAATAGAGAATTGTGGAATACTTAACAACATGTGACACTAGGAGGCGAGCAAATTTTCTAAGTCCAAAGGTTCACCAATGCGCATGTGTTAGAAGACAGAAATGGCAGATGAGAATGAGCCCTATTGCTTCTCACTTAGCAGCCAACATGCTTCATTTGTTACAATCATAACCAGTTATCTACACCACAAAGAAGAAATTAACAGCCGGTCATTATTGAAAAGCCCTGACCATGCTTTCTCTTGGTTTTTATTGCTTTACACACATGTGGATGCAATTGAGCAGAATTTACTGTAATGTGAGAAGCAAATATTATATGTTCTTGGCAATATTCTTACTTTTTATAATAGTTTTAGAAATGTCTCCTCCATTTAATAAGACAGATCTGTCAGTTTAGCTCAATGATCTTAAACTTCTATTTGACAAGGATCTCTTGAGAACAAGAATGCTATGTTCTGAATATAATGCTGTGCTGCAACCCATTAAAAGATGAATCCGTGCACTTCAAAAGTTTTGCTCCAGGTAGCAAAACTTTAAAGCAGAGCTCTATTCGTATGACTTTTGGTATGAATAATTATCCAGTAATTAACTATATATATTAATCCTTGTAGTACCGTAGCAGCCAAGGCTATTGCCTAGACATTTTCTTTTCCTCATCCACGGTTTTGTTTACAAACAATCACATGATCGTAACGGTGTGTGTTAGGTTGGAAACCAGTGTGTGAGATAGTGTTTGATTGATTCAATTACTGCTTGAAGTTGATTATGAAGAAGAAGAAGAAGATGATGATGATAATAATAATAATAATAATAATAATAATGGCCTCTATAGTGTAGGGGTAGTGCATCTGCCTCACATTTAAGAAGTCTCACCTTCGAATCTTAGTTAGGGTGAGTTACCCGGATAAGGTTTTTTCTGAACTTTCTGCTATCCTGAGAAGATGAATGTTGCGTTACTTTAAGCTCCATGTACTAAGAGTTTATTTGAGTGTCATTTCATCTATTTTATTCATCTTCCAATACAACGTTCCAGGTTAAATGACATTAAGTTTCTTAATAATGATAATAATAAACTACTTTATGGCAGCTCTATGCAGGTGTAGCATTGAATAGGAATATTTGATGCCAAAATGTATGTATATTTATAGCTTAGTGACACAAAAAATCATCCAGCAATTTGTAAAACAGTGCTGTGCAATTTACTGATGGAAAGACTTTTGGCAGCATTGCATTAAGTAATACAAGATAGATAATTTGACTACACTACATTTTTCAGCATGACTTCTTGATCAGAAAGTAAGTAAATAAAAGATTGTAAACCTGTTTAAAAACATTTTCCAGGCATGAAATCATGATTAAAAGTGATTTGAAGTACCATATTTATCCGAATACAAGACAATGTTTTTTTTCTCCAAAATAATAATGATCAGAACCGGGGATCATCTTGATTTGGGGATACCATGCGAGGATAAAACAAATTTCAAACTTTACAGGTATAGCAGTTGCTATGCACAGAGCAAATAGCACCAAGCTCATTACATATGCGGCAGATTTTGTGCTTTCATTAGCGGCAAAAACTTGCTGTTAGCAGACATATGAGCATTCTCATTGGAAAAAAAAAAAAAAAAAAAAAAAAAAAAAAAAAAAAAGAAGAAGAAGAAGAAGAAGATTACTCTCCAGGACTAAAATAAAATTAGAAGGCTTCTAGATATGTTGTCTTAATAGAAAACAGCATTCTTAATTGTCGTTACAGCAACAATCCCGCCACCATCGTCAAATGTAAATGGCATGCTATTTATGGACACTCTTTAATGGCTGTGGTTCTCAGCATCACATTCTAAATTGGACGTGAAAGACCGCTTAATTTTACTCAGAGGCCTCTCTATCAGGCTTGAGGTTCTTTTATGTGCTGAAAATCTACGCCATGGGAAAAACGGCTTTACTTCCATTCTGAAGGAACCCATGCTAAGGATTTTTACACCCGAAAAAAATCCATCGTCCTCTGCTGGGTTTGAACCCGTGACCTTGGGTATATGAAGTTAGCATGATAACCATTATACCATGGAGGGCGACACCGTTGTTAAGTTGTACAATCGCAATGCATCCCATAAATTTCTGTACTACCCTCTCCATTTCTCCCGCCCAAAATGTGAATTTACGTGCAAATTTGAATTAGTAAAATGTTTTATGATATTTTATATTAAGTATGTTTTCTTAATTGAAAGTCATATCTATAATTGCCATTAAAGTTAAGCTGCCGCTGTCACCACCAGACATATCGGGACCATTTTCTCTTCTCATTCTTCTGCTCGCAATGTGAATATCTGCACAAATTCAAATTTGATAACAACATTAAATGTTGTGCAATTACAAAATCATATCCACTATTATTATTACAGTTACGCTGCCACACTGTACCATTGCACCCATACCATATATTTCTGTACTCCCCTCTGTGTCAACTGCTCAAAACGAGAATTTCTGTACAAATTCAATAAAATGGATAAAAAATAAGGGACTTAATCAGCTCAAGTGTCCATTAGTTTGTTCAAAATATATGGCAAACAGTTAAATTTCATTTTCAAATTTTTCTTTTATACATGCCTTCTTTTTATATATATATAGATAATAAGCTAAATTCCAAAATTAAGTTCTGAAAAATGGGGGTTGTTTTGCATTGAAGGTCATCTTGTATTCGGATAAATATAGTATCTTTTAGATGAAAAAAATCAGAAGTTTATATTGAAAACATATTGGACTTAGAAAAAATTGTATGTTACATGTTTGAAAGAAGAGCAGAAACTTGTATTCGTTACACTCACAATATGAATTTCTGCACAAATTTGAATTAAGCATTTTTTTACAATGATGTGTTATCTAAGTAGAAAATCATATGCATCACCATTGCAGCTAAGTTGCTGCTCTTACCACTGTGCACAAACATACAGGTGCATTTCCGTTCTTCCTTTTCAGCCTCTCTCCCACTCATAATGTGAATTTTTATGCAAATTCAATTAGATTTTTTTTACAGCACATTATATTTGGTATGTTGTATAGTTAGCAAATTGTTTTCATCACTATTACATCTCACTGTCACTGCTGTGATTGTCATGTTCTGCCACTGCAAATTCCATATTCCCCTCTCCATCTCTTCTCTGTCCAAAACCTGATTTCCTTGCAAATTTGAACTATTAATTTAGGTAAAACTTTTTACAATGGTGTGTTATATTAGGCATGTTGTCTAAATAGAAAATTTTATCCATTATCATTGTTACAGTTGTACTTATGCTATCACCTTATCTAATCACACACAAATCGGTATATAATTTTCGCCCTCCCCTCTCCATCATTCAAATTGTGGAAAAATAAAAAAGAAGGAAAGAAAAGGCTTATTCAGCTTAAGTGTCCCTTAGTTTATTCAAAATGTATTGTAAGATTAAGCTGTTTATTTTATTTTGATTATAAGCTAAATTCCAAGATTTAGTTCTTAAAAGTGTGGATCGTCTTGCATTTTGATAAATACAGTGTTCTTAGGTTTCTATTCTGTAGTTGATAGCTGCCACACTGCAAGACATCAATCACTCTTGTATCCGCTGAATTTGCCTGACCAGAGACTATGGTCTCAGAATTACAACTCTTGTGTTGTTTAAGCACTGAATGATGCAGAACACTATAGTTTTGCTTCTATTGACTGTTCTAGTAATTTCAGAGAGGGATTTGTTTTGTTTGTACATATTTAATAGAATGTTCCTCTCTTCGCTGTTGCCACCTTACCTTTATGCCCTATATTGCTCGTGAATGCTTATGAGAAATCCACCACTTTAACTGAATGTTTCAAGGCACATTATAAATACAATGGTTATGTGGTAGGGTCATAAAAAGTGCCACCATCCTTTTTCTTTTTACTCTTGGGAACATTCAAAAACTTATGTCTCCACACAGTGGGGCAGCAGAATAAATACCTGAAATATGCTAATTTAAATATAGTTTCTGGGATGCAGAATATTAATGTTTATATTTTTAAGAATTTAACACTGTTAAACGAATATTATGTTGTTAATAATTCTGTGACAAGCCATCTGTCTGCTGCTACTTTTCAGGTTTGCCTGGGTTTGTGAGTCAGTGCAGTACGAGACCTTGAAATACATAACACAGGAAGTGAGGTGCACCAGTAACTCGAGACTTCAAAACACGTGTTTGGATTCTTCCACAATCTTTGGTTTCCATGGGCTTTCAGAAACTTTTCTGATATCATTTTCTTGCAATAAAAGGAGGAAAACTGCAAGCATCAACTGTCTTTAGGCGAAATGTCCAGTGAATTAAGGACTTTATCTGTATCCAATTTTGTTTTTGCTCTCCTCTTTCTTATTATATTCATGATATTTACAAAGCTTGAACTAGATATAACAATGGCATTTGGATTTTCTTAAGTTCTCTGCTTTTTAAGCAGTCTTATACTTGATTCCAATGAGCTCATGCAAAGGGTACGCAATATATAGCTAGCATTAGAATACTTATTGCTTTTTCAACAGCTGAGTGCAGTATGAACCTATAAAAGAGATGTTAACGCAACATTGAATATTCATGATAACATGAATTAAACAGTAGACCAAGTTTTGTATGAATAACTTGAAAACTTTGTATGAATAACACTAAGAAAAAGGAAACTGGTGAAGATCACCAAATTTTTTTTATTATTTTGAGTTTTTGTGGTTTTCAAAATCTGTGTTATGACAAATACAGAACATCAAGGTGGAATGGCAATGGGCCAGTGCAAATCCAAAACGAACAATTCTGCTTTGCAGTGATACAGTTAGGATGCTGTTTAAGGATGAAATTCATAGTCATTGCTGATTTCAAGGAAGATCTTATCCAGCAATTTTCAATTCACAGCTGTTACTCTTTAAAGTGAATAAGGAAGCTATGCTTATATGCATAAAAGGAGAGACAATACCATCTTGCATCAACTGCACACATGAAGGTTAATCATGATGATTTTGTATATGCAATAAAAGAAACCAATGCATTTTGTATTACAAGATTAAACATTCAATATCATTACCAATACTCTTAATATGCACTAAAAACGAAATAAAGTAAATGCCATGAATTGTATACCTACATTTGGACCACTGTATATGACAAATTTTCAGCTTTCATGGCCATGTTTTACCACCTATAAAGTCCAAATCTAAGAGTTGCAGCAAAAATATAAAAGAAAATTTGAGTATTTCAGTGCGATTTCATTTGTACTATTATTATAATCATTATGTTTCTAAATATTTTACAAATATCTGAAGCTATAATGCTTACCAGTTTTCATTTCCAAGATCTTTGGCCTCCAGCCTAGATCCTATGTGAAAACTAAGGCCTGATCCAGACTTTTTACTTGGACTTTCCATATTGCTATCTGAAGGACTGCTTGTATGTGTTGTGTCACTGATATTTCCTTGATCAAAATCTTCTGATCTTCCTGAGAAGTCACAAGATGGATCCTCTTTCAGGACTTGATCCATGGATGCTGAAGCATCCATTGAAGATTCCTGACCATCCATTGTTCTAGAACTATCTTGTTCATTTTCCAAATTGCTGGAGCTGTCTTTCTGTTCATCTACGGCTTCCACATCTTCCCGGGAAGGCAAGACTGAGCTAACTTTAGCTTTTCCACTTGACTCAGCTTCTGGAACTGTAACAGTAGATTATGTAATTTACATTTTATTCATTATCAACTATAATATGTACAATAGACATTATACATAAACAAAAGCTGTATTTTTTACATAAACATACAAACAGAGCATCATTTTTTTTGTAGCTTAACATCCTTTAACCTGGTTGGTCAAATCGGACGATGAATGGAATTGGTGAAATGATGCTCAAATGATCTCAGGGTCCATGGAGCTTAAAGATACTTGACATTCATTTTCTCAGGATATAGGAAAACCCAGAAAAAAAACCAGAAAAAAAACCTTATCTGAGCAACTCAACCCCTTTTTTTGGTAGTGTTTAACGACCACTTTAACTACTTATGGCACCGCAGGCGATGACACTGATGGCACATGAATGATGGAGCACCGTTGAAATGCAATGGTGGGGGAAACCAGAGTAGCTGGAGAAAACCAGCCCCAGCGCCGCTTGTCCACCAAAAATCTCACATGTGGTCGCTTGGGAACGAACCCCAGCCGTCTAGGTGAGAGGCGAATGGTCTAAAGGCGCGGCCCAACTCACCCTAAGTGAGAGCATAATTTGTTTGTATGTTTAATTACTTCTAA
Organism: Hymenopus coronatus; assembly: GCA_030762935.1. Classification (NCBI taxonomy): domain Eukaryota; kingdom Metazoa; phylum Arthropoda; class Insecta; order Mantodea; family Hymenopodidae; genus Hymenopus; species Hymenopus coronatus. Next base: position 109,768,430 of record CM060894.1, on the reverse strand, counting down.
TAATTATACTTTCATGTTAAGAGAAATAAGATATTTAAAATGTGTACTGCATTCCAGTTACCCTCTATGGTAGTGGTTACCATGCTAGCCTTTAGCACCCCAGGGTGCGAGTTCAATCCCAGAGGAGGGTGATGAATTTCTGCTTAAGTAAAAATTCTAAATATAAGTTCTCTTCGGAAGGAAAATGTTTGTTTGCACATACTCACTGATACCCAATCACCACGTGCACATAGTGGCAATATTACAAATTAGGAATTCCACCTAATCCAAGAAAATATTGCTGTATTGGTATTTAAGTTTGGTATCTTCCAAGGATGCAACATGAAGTTTTTCAAGAAAATTTTCATTTTCTCAAAAATGGCTCTAACGATTTTGATTAAAATACCTTATGTATGAGATATTTTTAAAGCAAACGAAATTATACCTTGAATTTTCTGGAAATAGCCTCTGAAGACCTCTTCGTTCTGGATAACTTATATAAATGCAAACATAAGAGTTAGACAAAAACTTATTACACAAAAAGTGTAGTGTTCGAACTACTGGGAAAGGAGAGTAAAAGAAGCTTTAGCCATCTCATCTGAAACAAATAATCTAAATCGCGATTCTGGCCTACAATTAAGTTCAGCATGGACACCAATGTTAAAGAGCCTTAATACCTAATCCTCTACCTGCAGTCTTCCAAGACTTATTTTCTAGCAGGTGCGTGCTTAAACACAAAACATTAGCCGAATAACTGCTATAAATAGTTTTCTACGAAGTCCGTGCCCATGTCTCAGTCATCTTAAATACCAGGCCATAATATCATGCGAACCAATCAGATGTTAGCTTCATCCCAGCTCTTATAAATACCAGTCTCCGCAAGCTCAAACCATCAGTTCACCCTGAAGACGAGGAAGATGCACTTCTTCGTAACGTTGGTGTCAAGCCAAGTTTTTACCTGGCTAGAAGCCCGAGAAGATTTTGAATTAATACGTCGCCAGGAAAGCTTCAGTTCTTATTTTAACATAATTAATGTTTAAAGTACTTTGTGTAACACATGTTTATGTATTGTCTATGAACTTCATTGTTGTAAGATTATGAATAAAGGTCTATCATTTGATAAGCATTTAATGCTTTGCCTGTAATTGATTTTGTAACAGTTAATGTGCCCCCTCTTATGTAAAGTTTAAGAAGCCCTGCTGTAGAGAAAAAAATGGGAATAATTGCAAATTATACTGTCTTATAAGGATGAGCTTTACTAACTGTAATTAATAAATATTAAATTTTTTTTTCATGCTGTTCCACTTGTGTCCCGTTATGTGCTGCATTTTGGAGCACCTTCCATAAAATTTATGAAGATAGCTTTTTGTATATTACCACACAACCTACTGTGTCCCTGTCGTGTCCTATGCACTGACTAGCAAACAGTCGTGACATGCTAGGCTATGTGGCAATGACCAACTCAACCTATCTGTTATCGTTCAGCTATTTCTGTAATTTTCGTACTAATACAAATTCATTTTACATGCATTGTTCTAATGAAGTCTTTTACTGGTTCAACAGTACTACATGATATGTCACATAAAGATTTTATAACACTGATTAAAGTTAACATCGAAGGCTGCAAGTGAGAGGCTTAAAATATCTTTTCTCCTCAGTAAAACCAAATAATAGAGTCACTGAATGTAATGATGAGTTCTTCTTAATGTTCCAATGCTTAATGAAACAAAGACGACAAAGTGATCACATTGAATCAGATCTATGATTCCTTTAAGGAGATGTTACACATTTTGAAATATGCCTTAAATCTGAGGAACATACATCAGTAAAAGATAATTTTAATTTCTAAATTTTCAAACATCATATGAGCGATCCAAGAATTATTCTTTAGATGTAGGGTTTAATTTAAATTTTGAGCAAAATTGTGAAATTGTTTTTTCAATAAAGATGCTTTTAAACATAATTAACATAATATTTAAGTAATTTGATTACTTCAAGCTATTGATCCTTATTGTATTGAGGATTTAATTCTTTCAGAAATTATTTGATACTTAAAGTACATTTGCTTTGAACCTATTTGTTTCTTTTCTTTCTTTTCCAAATAGGTAGTGAAATATTTTTTAACATATAATCAACCCACTGTGATATATTCACTCATTGACTACGAATGAATAGGTATCAATTGGCTTAAGTAAATTTAATACAAATAAAAGTGTTGATTTTGATTTTAAGCAACAAAATTTGCATATTTTTCTATAATTAAGTGTGAGCTCTAGACCCTTTATCCCCTCCCTGGGTCTGCCTCTTATTTAATCAAGCATGAAAATAGCCAGCACATATTTAGGACATAGTAGGTTATGTGGAAATCAAAAAGATATGACAGGGTATGGACACAAGCTGTGCACAATCAGAATAAGGAAGTTTATGCGAAAATTGACCTTAACTTTACTGAGGCATATTCAATTTGTCTTGCATGAAAGGGGATGATGCTAAAATGGCATACAAATAAGCAGAATTGTGATATGATACACTAGCGTTGATTGTATTTTCATAATTTTGCTTTCAGTTGTTTCTGTTTTCTTTGTCCACTTTCTTCCCTTTCAATTCCTGTTCATGTTGAATAATCTTTACTATTGCTTTCCTATGAACTTAGGGGCTGATATAAACATTCTATTGGTATAGCATAACAAGTAAGGAAAACTTATAACATTATTTGTACCATTCTCTTTAATTTATTACTAACAATTAATCTTTTATATAGTATTTATGTAGTAAGTCAAGTATTATTCTTGAATTTAATCAAGAAATAAGGAAAGAAAGGCAGAAAATAAAATAAGCCATACCAGTTTCTGTAATTGGCGAGCTGCTCTCTTTGCGGGGCTGAGTGCTTTTGACTGATGTAAAAATACTTGGATAAACACCCTTCCTCAAAAGTCGCCGTTTGTTGTTAAATTGAGCAACAAAATCTTCAGTTCGAAAATGCTTTGAACACACTTTGGTGTGCTTTGTTACTGATAGCTTCTGTATATCCAATTTTTTCACATTTTCAAGCCACTGTTTTCTTTCTACTGGATCCACAGGAAAGGAATGAAATGTTACACCAATTTTCGAACCATGTCTGCCATTTGTATTACAACCGGGAATGCAACATTGATGCCCCATCTGTAAAACAAGGAAAATGCTAAATAAATCATTAATTCACATGACACATTACATATAAAAGCAGTTTCAATGTTAGAAACGAAAGAAAAGATATTCACGCAGGTTTTTAAAAAAATAACATAAATGTGCATAATAATATAACCTCTTTAAGGTAAAGTTTCATTACAGCAGTGCTGCTTATGGGCCATTATCGACTTCTGTTAAAAATATTCAAAACTAAATGAGCGGAACACTACAGTTTACGCAATGTAGGTATTAAACTTGTTTTGTTTCAGGTACAAGACAATACTGTGCTTGGTAGCTTTAAGATTAGACACCTCTCAGCACCAACAAATCACTTATCTCAATGAACAAATCATGCTTTGGAGTGTGCGTTACACCTAACCTGAAAAGTGGTATTATTCATTATTTTTATTCGGCGGGATGTAATATTTCTGTGGTAGATCTTCTTGCATATTTTCAATCTCAGTTATTTACTATAAAACAATGAAATCGAAAATAAGCAAAAAGTTCTTTCCACACTAACCACTATTTTACCTTGCACTTGCGTGGTGTAATCTTTCCTTTCGCTGAAGTTATTCACGCGTTACAGGTCAAATAACTTGAAATCAATACATAGGAACTTCAGTATCTTGAGCAACATTTCTAGTTAATTCTGTTTTGAAAGAAATACAATCAGTTTTAACAATTTTTCGTCCCATAATTACAGACGAACCATAATATTTTCTAAACTCCATTTTGTTTTCACTTTCAGAATGCCAACATTCCCCTGCATACTATTGCATTGGTTTCGCCTACTCTTTTCGTCGCTAACAAGGTGCCAACATATATACGTGCGAAATTAACAGAAGACAATTATCATCGAAGGATGGAACCACAACTTCTTTGTATCATTATTCATTGGTATCACTTTGAAGCTACACGAATCATAAGAAAGGGATGCATACATTAAAAATATATTTTGCACACTATAAGGAGAGGGATAAAAAAAAAAAAAAAAAAACATTGGTGACTTTTCTGTAACAAAACTAGCTTATGCACATACATCTCCTTTTACTTTAATAAAAACAGAAAGTCGAATACTTCTCTTCGAACTCCAATTGTTGAGTTTTGAGCATATAACGACTTTCTATTATAGAAACTATAAACGAAATAACTATCTCCGAACATTTTGTTTGTATACTACGAGGCAATCATTCATATAGTTGCCAATATAAAGCTTACAGGGGTTTTTAAAAAATGGAGTGTGAATTCAACTCATGCGAGTGAAAAGGGAAAAGAGTGAAGCAATTGTGTTTTTATATTAAATCAGCATTTCTTTGCTACAGTTTCGTTGAACGTGCATGAAAACACAGCCTGTGGTCAACTGGTCACTACGCACTTGCGTCCTTCGTGCGCTAATTGCTTCACACGTCTACTACTAAAAATATCCCTTTGACTACAGTTTGCGGCTTAGACCCTCAACGCTGAGTTACGCTTTGCGGCTTAGGACCCTAACACGAAGTATGGCGATAGTTGTCGGTCATCTATTACTGTAAAAGCGGGCGTTAAACACTATCATAGCAGAAAAAGAGAAAAGAGAGAAAGAAAAAATTGCTGCTGCTGTGAATGATGACAACAGCGATAGCTATTACTAAAAGGAAACGCATTTGGAAGGAATATCGGCAAAATGTTTCAGCTTACATACCTAGGCATTGAAGAATGTCCCTTTTTTAAAGTATACATTTTGGAACACATTTATGTTGTATTAATATGCCGAATATGTCCATTCATGTATATTAAAGGGCAATGCAAAAAAATGTTGAAGATACATTTTGAAAAAAATATTTGGGTTATTTTGTAATTTTTGGTGAGTTACAGTATATTTAATGTTTCATACAACAGAAATATTATAAATTACAAGTAGTGTTTGTAATTATTGTATATACTTTGTAAAGCTTCTAGATCTCAATGGGGGAAAGCTTTTTTCATTTTTGGGATTATAAATTAAGTTATTTCATAAAAATTATTAAATAAAGGGCAGATTATATCAAAGCAAATTTCAGGGTCATTTTCAGTGTAATTATTAAAAGTTTTCCAGCTAGAAGGATATTGTGAAATATCTAACATCTCATACACTACCTGGTATGGTAGTATCACCCAACTGAATTCGCAAGAGTAATGTGGACATATTAAGTTGTGGTTTCCAGTCTACCAAAATAACAGTTGGATTACAAAAGTTCTTATAATTATACTTTTACTATCTCTACAACTCACCTGTAATAGGTAGAGGAAATTATGTATTTCACCCATAAATGTGGTCACCCTCCGTGGTGTAATGGTTAGCATGCTGACTTCATATACCCAAGGTCGAGGACGATGGATTTTTTCGGGTGTAAAAATCCTTAGCATGGCTTCCTTCGGAAGCCGTTGGTCCCGTGTCGTAGATTTACGGCATGTAAAAGAACCTCAAGCCTGATTGAGAGGCCTCTGAGCAACATTAAGCGGTCTGATGTGTACCATTCACATAACTTTCTCCATATCCCTGCAACAAATAATTCTTAAAAAGCTTATATTTCTATTTACTTTATGCTAATCAGAAAAAAATAGCAGAAATAGTCTAATTACTCGCTTCCTTGTAAGTATAAGCGAAATAAGGGACAACCGTAGGTTAAAGTGATAGTCAAAAGCTGGTTGCTATGTCAATGAAGTTCCTTTGTTTATATAGATAGGAGTTGACAAGTTCCTGTATGAGAAAAGTATACGTTTTTCATAGCAGAAACCAAAAATAAGGAATGTCACAAAAACGACGAACTCCACGAAAAAAACGTATATAACATAAATTGTGTGTTTTAATGCGCTCTACGTTTTTTGTGCAGTACATTTTTGTCCAACTCTTACGGTTTAGCAGTTATACACAATTTAGTAAAATTCATCCAGAATAAACTACTCTATTACCAGAAAATTCAACATATACATTTTATTTGTCAGTTAAATATGTTTAATATACGAAACTTTAATCAAAATCGTTAGAGCCATTTTTGAGAAAATCAAAATTTTCGAAAAAAGTTCATGTAAAGGGTAGTTGGGGGTGGGGGGATTTTTCTCAAAATCTTCGTGTCGCATCCCTGGAAGATACTAAACTTAAATACCAAGTTTGGTATTTTACCAACTTCTCGTTTTTGAGTTATCGTGTTCACAGACACACGGACACACGGACATACGGACACATACACACACACACACACACACACACACACACACACACACTCGACACACACACGGACCTTTTTGTGAAAATGTTTTTTTTGGATATTGGGGACCCTAAAACATATATTTCCGGTGAAATCTCGGTATGGGATTTTTTGGTGGAGTGCAATACTTTCTCTATACACTATATACAAAGTGCGTATGGAGAAAGTAAAAAATCTGATGTGTACCATTCACATGAGTTTCTCCATATCCCTGCAACAAATAATTCTTAAAAGGCTTATACTTCTATTTACTTTCTGCTAATCTGAAAAAATAGCAGAAATAGTCTAATTACTCGCTTCCTTGTAAGTAGAAGCGAAATAAAGGACAACCGTAGGTTAAAGTGATAGTCAAAAGCTGGTTGCTATGTCAATGGAGTTGACAAGTTCCTGTATGAGAAAAGTATACGGTTTTCATAGCAGAAACCAAAAATAAGGAATGTCACAAAAACGACGAACTCCACGAAAAAAATGTATACAACATAAATTGTGTGTTTTAATGTACTCTACACTTTTTGTTTAGTAAGTTTTGTCCATCTCTTACGGTTTAGGAGTTATTCAAAGTTTAGTAAAATTCATTCAGAATTAACTACTCTTCAGAGGCTATTCCCAAAAAATTCAAGAGATAAATTTTATTAGTCAGATAAATATGTTTAATATACGAAATTTTAATCAAAATCATTAGAGGCATTTTTGAGAAAATCAAAATTTTCGAAAAAAGTTCCATGTAAAGGGTAGTTGGGGTTGGGGGGATTTTTCTCAAAATCTTAGTGTCTCATCCCTGGAAAATACTAAACTTAAATACCAAGTTTGGCATTTTACCGACTTTTCGTTTTTGAGTTATCGTGTTCACAGACACACGGACACACGGACACACACACACACACACACATACGGACCTTTTTGTGAAAATGCTTTTTTTGGATATTGGGGACCCTAAAACATATATTTTCGGTGAAACCTTGGTATCGAATTTTTGGTGGAGTGCAATACTTTCTCTATACACTATGTACATAGTGCGTATGGAGAAAGTAAAAATTATCAGAAATAGTCTTATTAATTGCTTCCTTGTAAGTAGAAAGGAAATAAGGGACTACCATAGGTTAAAGTGATAGTCAAAAGCTGGCTGCTATGTCAATGAAGATCCTTTGTTTATATTGACAAATTCCTGTATGAGAAAAATATGTTTTTCATAGCAGAAACCAAAATAAGGAATGTCTCAAAAACGAGGAACTCCGCCAAAAAAAATGTATATAACATAAATTGTGTGTTTTAACGTACTCTACTTTTTTTGTGTAGTAAGTTTTTGTCCCTCTCTTACGATTTAGCAGTTATTCAAAATTTCGTAAGATTCATCCAGAATAAACCATCTTCAAGGCTGTTCCTAGAAAATTCATGATATACATTTTATTTGCCAGGTAAATATGTTTATATACGTAATTTTAATCAAAATCATTACCGCCATTTTTGAGAAAATCAAAATTTTCGAAAAAAGTTCCATGTAAAGGGTAGTTGGGGTTGAGGGGATTTTTCTCAAAATCTTCGTGTCGCATCCCTGGAAGATAGTAAACTTAAATACCAAGTTTTGTATTTTACCGACTTTTCGTTTTTAAGTTATCGTGTTCACAGACACACGGACACACACACACACACACACACACACACACATGCACACACACTCGGACCTTTTTGTGAAAATGCTTTTTACTTTCTCCATACGCACTATGTACTTAGTGTAGTGAGAAAGTATTGCACTCCACCAAAAATTCGATACCGAGATTTCACCGGAAATATATGTTGTAGGGTCCCCAATATCCAAAAAAAGCTTTTTCACAAAAAGGTCGGTGAGTGTGAGTGTGTGTGTGTGTGTGTGTGTGTCCGTGTGTCCGTGTGTCCGTGTGTCTGTGAACACGATAACTCAAAAACGAAAAGTCGGAAAAATGCCAAACTTGGTATTTAAGTTTAATATCTTCCAGGGATGCGACACGAAGATTTAGAGAAAAATCCCACCACCTCCAACTACCCTTTACATGGAACTTTTTTCGAAAGTTTTGATTTTTTCAAAAATGGCTCTAACGATTTTGATTAAAATTTCGGATATTAAACATATTTACCTGACAAATGAAGTGTATATCTTGAATTTTTTGGGAATAGCCTCTGAAGAGTAGTTTATTCTGGCTGAAGTTTACTAAATTTTGAATAACAGCTAAACCGTAAGAAATGGACAAAAACCCACGAGACAAAAATGTAGTGCACATTAAAACGCACAATTTATGTTATATACATTTTTTTCGTGGAGTTCGTTGTTTTTGTGACATTCCTTATTTTTGGTTTCTGCTATGAAAAACCTATACTTTTCTCATACAGGAACTTGTCAACTCCTATCCATATAAACAAAGTAACTTCATTGACATAGCAAACAGCTTTTGACTATCACTTTAACCTACGGTTGTGCCTTATTTCGCTCCTACTTACAAGTAAGCGAGTAATTAGACTATTTCTGCTATTTTTACTTTCTCTATATGCACTATATACATAGTGTATAGAGAATGTATTGCACTCCACCAACAAATTTTATACCGAGATTTCACCGGAAATACATGTTTTAACACCCACTGTATACATAAAAGCATTTTCAGAAAAAGGTCCGTGTGTGTGAGGGTGTTTGTGTCCGTGTGTCTGTGAACACGATAACTCAAAAACGAAAAGAGGCTAAATACCAAACAATTTTTTGAGAAAAATCCCCCCACCCCAAACTACCCTTTACATGGAACTTTTTTCGAAAATTTCGATTTTCTCAAAAATGGCTCTAACGATTTTGATTAAAATTTCGGTTATTAAACATATTTACCTGACAAATGAAATGTATATCTTGAATTTTCTGAGAATAGCCTCTGAAGAATACTTTATAATGGATGAATTTTACTAAATTTTGAATAACTGCTAAACCGTAAGAGATGGACAAAAACTTACTACACAAAAAATGTAGAGCACTTTAAAACACAATTTATGTTATATATATATATATATATATATATATATATATATATATATATATCTTTTCGTGGAGTTCGTCGTTTTTGTGACATTCCTTATTTTTGGTTTCTGCTATGAAAAACGTATACTTTTTTCATACAGGAAGCTGTCAACTCCTATGCATATAAACAAGGAACTTCATTGACATAGCAACTGGCTTTCAACTATCACTTTAACCTACGGTATTCCCTTATTTCGCTTCTACTTACAAGGAAGCAAGTAATAAGACTATTTCTGCTAATTTTTTTCTGATTAGCACAAAAGTAAATAGAAGTATAAGCTTTTAGTTTCTCCATACGCACTATGTACATAGTGTATAGAGAAAGTATTGCACTCCACCAAAAATTCGATACCGAGATTTCACCGGAAATATATGTCTTAGGGTCCCCAATATCCAAAAAAAGCATTTTCACAAAAAGGTCCGTGTATGTGTGTGTGTGTGTGTGTGTGTGTGAGTCCTTGTGTCCGTATGTCCGTGTGTCCGTGTGTCTGTGAACACGATAATTCAAAAACGAAAAGTCGGTAAAATACCAAACTTGGTATTTAAGTACAGTATCTTCCAGCGATGCGACACGAAGATTTTGAGAATAATCCCCCCACCCCCAACTACCCTTTACATGGAACTTTTTTCGAAAATTTTGATTTTCTCAAAAATGGCTCTAACGATTTTGATTAAAATTTCGGTTATTAAACATATTTACCTGACAAATGAAATGTATATCTTGAATTTTCTGGGAATAGCCTCTGAAGAATAGTTTATTCTGGATGAATTTTACTAAATTTTGAATAACTGCTAAACCGTAAGAGATGGACAAAAACTTACTACACAAAAAATGTAGAGCACATTAAAACACACAATTTATGTGATATATATATTTTTTCGTGGAGTTCGTTGTTTTTGTGACATTCCTTATTTTTGGTTTCTGCTATGAAACGTATAATTTTCTCATACTGGAACTTGTCAACTCCTATCCATATAAACAAAGGAACTTCATTGACATAGCAACCAACTTTTGACTATCACTTTAACCTACAGTTGTCCCTTATTTCGCTCCTACTTAGAAGGATGCGAGTAATAAGACTATTTCTGCTAATTTTTTCTGATTAGCATAAAGCAAATAGAAGTATAAGCTTTTTAAGAATTATTTGTTGCAGGGATATGGAGAAATTCATGTGAATGGTACACATCAGATTTTTTAAGAATAATTTGTTGCAGGGATATAGAGAGTCATGTGAATGATACACATAAGATTTTTTACTTTCTCCATACGCACTATGTACTTAGTGTATAGAGAAAGTATTGCACTTCACCAAAAATTCGATACCGAGATTTCACCGGAAATATATGTTTTAGGGTCCCCAATATCCAAAAAAAGCATTTTCACAAAAAGGTCCGTGTGTGTGTGTGTGTGTGTGTGTCCGTGTGTCTGTGAACACAATAACTCAAAAACGAAAAGTCGGTAAAATACCAAACTTGGTATTTAAGTTTAGTATCTTCCAGGGATGTAACACGAAGATTTTGAGAAAAATCCCTCCACCCCCTACTACCCTTGACATGGAACTTTTTTCGAAAGTTTTGATTTTTTCAAAAATGGCTCTAACGATTTTGATTAAAATTTCGGATATTAAACATACTTATCTGACAAATGAAATGTATATCTTGAATTTTCTGGGAATAGCCTCTGAAAAGTAGTTTATCCTGGATGAATTTTACTAAATTTTGAATAACTGCTAAACCGTAAGAGATGGACACTTACTACACAAAAAATGTAGAGCACTTTAAAACACACAATTTATGTGATATATATATTTTTTTTTCGTGGAGTTCGTCGTTTTTGTGTCATTTTTGGTTTCTGCTATGAAAAACGTATACTTTTCTCATACTGGAACTTGTCAACTCCTATCCATATAAACAAAGGAACTTCATTGACATAGCAACCAACTTTTGACTATTACTTTAACCTACGGTTGTCCCTTATTTCGCTTCTACTTAGAAGGATGCGAGTAATAAGACTATTTTTGCTAATTTTTTCTTATTAGCATAAAGTAAATATAAGTATAAGCTTTTTAAGAATTATTTGTTTCAGGGATATGGAGAAAGTCATGTGAATGGTACACATCAGATTTTTACTTTCTCTATACGCACTATGTACATAGTGAGTAGAGAAAGTATTGTACTCCACCAAAAAATTCGATACCGAGATTTCACTGGAAATATATGCTTTAGGGTCCTCTATATCTAAAAAAAGCATTCTCACAAAAAGGTCCGTGTGTGTGTGTGTCCGTGTGTCCGTGTGCCCGGTGTCAGTGTGTCCGTGTGTCCTTGTGTCTGTGAACACGATAACTCAAAAACGAAAAGTAGTTAAAATACCAAACTTGGTATTTAAGTTCGGTATCTTCCAGCGATGCGACACGAAGATTTTGAGAAAAATCCCCCACCCCCAACTACCCTTTACTTGGAACTTTTTTCGAAAATTTTGATGTTCTCAAAAATGGCTCTAACGATTTTGATTTAAATTTCGTATATTAAACATATTTACCTGAAAAATAAAATGTGTATCTTGAATTTTCTGGGATTAGCCTCTGAAGAGTAGTTTATTCTGGATGAATTTTACGAAATTTTGAATAACTGCTAAACCGTAAGAGATGGACAAAAACTTACTACAAAAAAATGTAGAGCACGTTAAAACACACAATTTATGTTATATACATTTTTTTCGTGGAGTTCGTTGTTTTTGTGACATTCCTTATTTTTGGTTTCTGCTATGAAAAGCTTATACATTTCTCATATAGGAATTTGTCAACTGCTGTCCATACAAACAAAGAAGTTTCAGTGACATAGCAACCAGCTTTTGATTATCACTTTAACCTATGGCACTCCCTTATTTCACAAGGAAGCAAGTAATATGGCTATTTCTGCTAATGTTTTACTGATTAGCATGAAGTTAATAGAAGTATAAGCTTTTTAAGAATGATTTGTTGCAGGGATATAGAGAAAGTCATGTGAATATTACACATAAGATTTTTTATATGGAGTTGAACCGTTTCTGAGACATTTATTTTTGTTGGTTTGATTTTTACACTACGTAATTTTTCTCAAACGGGAAGTCTCTTAAATTTCATCTATCTTGATTTACTACAGGCCCTGCAAATCGAACCGAACTTCAATTGTTTCACATTGTGGCCAGCTTGTAAAAGATATGACTATCGCTTTAGCTTAATGTGTTCTATTCATGAGGAAAAAAGTAATAAAACCAATTCTGCTAATGCTTATCTCGATTAGCGCGATGTAGATAAAATAATACTTTTTTGTGAAAATATTTTATGTGAAACAAATAGAAAAAGTCATGTGAATGGAACATCGCAGATTTTTACTTTCTCCACACATGCTATGTACATACATAGTGTATAGAGAAGGTACTCTCTACTTACATTTCTCTGTACATAATGATTAGAGAAGGTATTGCTTTCCACCCAAAAATTCATAGCGAGATTTCACCAGAAATAGACGTTTTAGTGTCCCCTGTATCCAAAAAAAAGAAAAAAGAAAAAAAAGAGGATTTTTTACCATCTCTATACGCAATATGTACATAGTGTATAGAGAATGTATTGCACTCCACCAAAAAATTCGATAGGGTCCCCTTTATCCAAAAAAAGTATTTTCAGAAAAAGGTCCGTGTGTGTGTGTCGGTGTGTCCGTGTGTCCGTGTGTCTGTGAACACGATAACTCAAAAACGAAAAGTAGTTAAAATACCAAACTTGGTATTTAAGTTTAGTATCTTCCAGGGATGCGACACGAAGAGTTTGAGAAAAATCCCCCAACCCAAACTACCCTTTACATGGAACTTTTTTTCGAAATTTTTGATTTTCTAACGATTTTGATTAAAATATCGTATATTAAAGTTATTTACCTGACAAATAGAAGTATATTCTGAATTTTCTGAGAATAGCCTGTGAAGACTACTTTATTCTGGATGACATTTTCATAACTATGAAACTGTAAGAGATAGACAAAAACTAACCCACAAAAAATGTAGAGCACGTTAAAACACACAATATATGTTATATACATTTTTCTCGTGGAGTTGATTGTTTTTGAGATATTCCTTTTTCTTGGTTTCAGCTTTGAAAAACTTATACTTTTCTCATACAGGAATTTGTCAACTCCTGTCCATACCAACAAAGGAACATCAGTCACATAGCAACCAGCTTTTGGCTTTCACTTTAACCTATGGTACTCGCCTATTTCGCTTCTACTTACAATAAAGCAAGAAATAAGATTATTTCTGCTAATTTTTCTCGATTAGCATGAAATAAATAAAAGATAAGCTTATCAACAACAACAATTTACAGAGATATAGAGAAAGTCATGTGAATGGAACACATCAGATTTTTAGAAAAAGCTCCTTGTGGTGTCCTTGTGATTGTGAGCACGATAACTCAAAAATAAAAAGTCGGTAAAATACCAAACTTTGTATTTAAGATTAGTATCTTCCAGGGATGCTACACGAAGATTTTGAGATAAATCCAGCTAGCGCAAACTACTCTTTATATGGAAAACAATTCGAAAATTTTGATTTTCTCAAAAAGGGGTCTAACGATTTTAATTAAAGCACCATATATTAAATATATTTATACGGCATACAAAATATATATCCTGAATTTTATGGGAATAGCCTCTAAAGAGCTCTTTATTCTGAATGAACTTTGCTGAATTTTGAGACATTCGTTGTTTTTTGTTTCAGATTTAAAATACTTCAACTTTTCTCACACGGAATGTTGTAAACTCCTGGCGCTGCATAGAAACGGATTTTAACTATATAAATAGTGTATAGAAGTGACCTTCTCTATACACTATGTATATAGTATGTGTAGTGAAATTAATAAGGGAAATAGTCAAATATTTTAAAAGCCGTTTGTATTGTACCCAAAAATTCGATACCGAGATTTCACCGGAAATACATGTTTTGGGAATTGAATAAAAACATTTTTTTTTAGAAAATGCCCGCGCTCGCATATATGTGTGTGTGTGTGTGTGTGGGCAGCTTAGCTCAAAGTCGAAAAGTCCGCTAAATACCAAACTTGATATTTAAGTTCCATATTTTCCAAGGATCAACAGGAAAATTTTTAAAAAATCTCCCTACACCCAACTACCCTTTACATGGAATAAATGTCAAAACATTTAGTTTGCTGAAAAGTTTTTTCTAATGAGTTTGATTAAAATCTCTTGCGTTTCAGATATTTACATCATAAATGAAATGTATATCTTGAATTTTCCTGGAATAGCATCTGAAGACCTCTTTATTCTGGATGCATTTTTCTGAATTTTACATAACTGAAAAACCGTAAGAGATAGACAAAAGTTTAAGGCATAAGCATGTAGATTTTGTTAAAACACACACTTTATGTCATATACAGTTTTTTTGTGGAGTTACTGTTTTCGAAATATTCCTTTTTATTGGTTACAGTTTTAAAATATTTCTCATACGGGAACTTGTGAATTAGTGGCTACGAGAAACGGATTTCAAGCCCATAGCAACCACATTTTAAAACATTTGACTGTCGGTTTAGCCCAGTGCATTCCCTTATTTCCCTTCTGCTTATAAGGAACTAAATAATAAGACCGCTTCTGCTAATGTTTATCTCGATAACATGAAGTAGAAGAATAAGCTTATTAACAATGTATATATATAATTTTTTTCTGGTAGTTTAACGCCCTTTAACCTGGTTGGTCATAGCGAAATGATGTTCAAATGATCTCGGGGTCTATTGAGCTAAAAGTTACTCGACAATCGTGTTCTCAGGATAAGGGAAAACCCCGAAAACACCTTATCCGTGTAACTCACCCTAAGCGAGATTCGAGCTCACGACCTGTTGAATGTGAAGCAGACACGCTATCACCACACTACCCATGCGGGCAACAATAATTTGTTACAGAGATGTAGAGAAAGTCATGTACATGGAACACGTCAGCTTTTTAGAAAAAGGTCCGTGTGTGTCCGTATGCCTGCGAGCACGATAACTCAAGAACGAAAAGACGTTAAAATAGCAAACTTGGTTATTAAGTTAATATCTTCCAGAGATGTGACACGAAGATTTTGAGAAAAATCCTTCCACCCAAAACTACCCTTTATATGGAAAAAAAAATCGAAATTTTAATTTTCTCAAAAATGGCTGTAATGATTTTGATTAAAGTACCGTATATTAAAGATATTTATATTGCAAATAAAATGTACGGCTTGAATTTTCTGAGAATAGCCTCTAAAGACCTATTTATTCTGAATGAATTTTGGGTAACTGGTAAACCGTAAGAAGTAGACAAAAAGTTACTACACAAAAAATGTAATCACGTTAAAACACATAAATGTCATATACGTTTATTATTTTTTTTCCTCATGGGATTGACCATTTATGAGATATTCCTTGTTATTTGTTTCAGATTTAAAATACATACTTAAACTTTTCTCACACAGAAAGTTGTAAACTCCTGTCACCCGTAGAAACGGATTTCAATCACATAACAATCAACTTTTGAAAGATTTGACTATCTCTTTAGCCTAATGTACTCCCTTATTTGCCTTCTAGTTACAAGAAAACTAGTAATTAGGACAATTTCTGCTAATGTTTATCCCGATTATAATAAAGTAGACAGAAGAACATGATTTTTAACAATAATTTATTACAGCGATGTGAGAAAGTCATGTGAATGAACACATTTGATTTTTCTTATAGATATCGAGTATCTCATATACAAAGGCAATCCAGAAAGCAACAGACGCTTTGGCATAAGTAAATAATAACGAAAGATGTCAACACAAAACTTTATTTACAAGCCCGAGAAAGCTCCCGAAAAACCATGGGTCAGAGAGGTGGGCTGCAGGGAACCGTTGCCACGACCTCCCGAATGCCAGTCCCAGAGAAACGTCTGATACACCTGACTCGGTAACTCCTTAGGGCACTTAAGTCCCGGGATTTTATAGTTAACAAAATATTAAGTCATTTAATGTGAAAACTGGAAGGAAACCGGGAGATCCGTGATCAAATCCCGACTATGGCATTGAATTTATCAGTCTGGCTCTACCTCTCCAACTTCTGGCGTGAAGGAAACAATTAATTAGCATTTCAATAAATCCATTTTAACCTACACAGACTTATCCAGAATGACTCCAACCAATAATGGCAAGATAACAACCATGCATTTCTACGAGGGAGGAGGGAACGAGCAGTGTTTATTACTTCTGGGGTCGCTTGTTATTCATAACCCAGAACAGACTTACCTTTTTCGTCACTCGGTGTCATTCTCTCTTTACTCCAACTTCGTGTCTTGTGCCTAGCTGGACAATGCTGTAACGTTGTTCTAAAAGAACAGGAAGTCCTTGGACGATTGGCAAGCCCAAGATCAAAACAGAGGAGTGGGTGAAACATTGTTTCCCTACCAAGGTTGCCTGAGCATGGTAATGAGAAAGGACTAGGTTTCTTGGAATGGTGTTGGAAGAAGAAGGTTATCCTTTAGGGAGCATGAATATTCGGAAATGTCTCTGAATTTGGAGGATTAACGCACAGTGAATACAATAAAATAAACGAATAACATTGGTTAGTAATTATTATTAATAAACAGGTTGATAATCATGGAATTTACAACAGAGAACATGACTAGTAATTTGCATCGTTACAATAGGATATCATGATTGTATAAATACAAAACTTTCATCAACTGTTTTACCTACTTCACAGCGCCTTGACACTGTAAGAGTTACCTCTCTTAACATTGGCATGAATTTGGTTAATGTTAATTTAATCTTACATTAAACTGTATACACTTGACAGAAGCTCTAATAATAACAAAGAATATTATATATAAAACATTTATTAATAGTAATATAATATTTCCGGTTATGTTTTCAACACTTGGTTTTTACGATCGTACAAAATTATTGCACCTTGTAATAACTTCAAAAAGCGCTAATATTTCCGTACTTATATCATTGTCAATAGTTAACGAATCACGTGATGTGTATATTCACTAGCGTAGCCATTTTGTGTATCTCAGATCGATAAGATGGTAAAAAACAATAAATAAAGTTGTCGACAGGCTTTCCTTATCCATCACTGCTACACAACGCAATTTTTTGGTATTAGTTCACTTAGATTATTTAGCAAATTTATTTATGCATCCTGAAAACCCAAAGCTAGGAAGCCTTATCTCGAAAAACTTCGATGTCAATCATTGCTTGCTTATACACAGATCGTTTGGTATACGATCGATACTCTCTAGAATGTACAGCTTAACACATTGCTCATTTAATAGTTACTATTTTTGGTTAGCGGTCACCTTTAAAAGTGCCATAGATCCTTTGAAAGTTTAAGAACATTGCTTTTTATTTGCAAATAATATCCATTTCTATTAAACAACCTGTTTATGTAGTTTTAAACTGCAAACGAAGGTATTGTGCGCACAAAAGCATTCCAGTTTTATCACTAACAAAACTCTACCATTATCACAGAAATTACGTTATCGGTAAATTTATTTAATGACATTTATGATAGAACTTAGGGAAGCAACCAGAAGTATAAACTTAGACTTAAAACGTTAAGCCAATGTAGAATAAAACATGCCACATATTTATTAATTAAGCTAACAATATTAAAGATTTATTGAAGCATTAGAATATACAGTTATTTTTTGGATTGCAGAAAATTTCGAAATACTGAATTATTTAACATGTCTCGCTTAATGCTCAGAATTAGAAATATAAGTACCTAAATATCATGGATATAAAATGAATTACCTATTTAAGTTACATAGAACTTAAATTAGAGGAGCAAGAGAAAGAGATTGGATACTATCTGAGCTACTTTTAAATAACAAGGTCATACTTTTCCATTAAAAATTAAAATTATCAAACACATTTGTTTTTCGTTTTAGTTCAGAACCCTGTAAATTATAAAATGTAGTTTCCTTATATCACAAGACAGCTTCACTACAATTTTCTACCCATCTTTATTTTTGTTTCACTATAATACATAGGTCCCTAAACACATCTTTAAGCAAGGACTTGTTCAGTTTGTTTAGATTTTTCATTGATGCTTATCAATTATTAACACTGCGTTTCAAAGATGTGAAATAGAAAACAGTGATTGTCAGTTCAGTATAAAATACTCTAGATGACAGTAAGGCTTAAATTATCTGGCTTCCATTATAGCTTAACGTAGTTAAAACAAATTTACTGGCGTATTTTTAAACATTATGAAATTATTTATAGATATGTTGTTTTCTATTCGAATTTAAACTTGCACGTTTTACCCTAAACGCATGACTATAAGTTGAACATGTTTAATCAAATTACTAGCGTTATCTTCACGTCTGAGTTCTAGAACAAATGTCTCCGGAACGAGCTTAAAAAAAGAGAGAAAAAAGAAAAGAAAAAGAAATAATTGCATAGATTATTCAAATTGGTTACACTCTTCTTGTAACTTGCGGGGTTGTAAAGCAAGTCCTATTTGGCTGAGAAAGCTATTGTGTATTGCTGTTTAATGCAACTAACACTATAACTTATTGGATGTAAGAATGTCAGTTCCAATTACATTTTAGAATATTTTCATTATCTCACTCTATAAAGGAGCGCTAAAGGACTGCTTTCTACAGGGCTTTTAATATATGTCTTTACCGCTTTTCCTTTCTTCTTTTCTTCCTTCCTTCCCTTCCTACCTCCTTTCTTCCCTGCCTTCTTCCTTCCTTCTCTGCCTCCTTCCTTCTTTTTTTTTTTTTTTTTTTTTTTTTTTTTTGGTCTCCGCCTCTGGACACACTACAGCCGAATAGCCTTGAACCCTAAATTCGCTAAAATATTACCTACTTCCTAGTAAACTTGGAAATGCTATGTTCCCGCAAGCTCAGATTGATTCGATTTAGTTCGCTCATGTTTTCCTTGTTTACGTTGATATTTGCGTATGATACAAAACAGTGTAATTGGTATCGTTACAAAACGAACCAAAGCTATTAACACTAGGGATATTACATTTAAAATATTCATCACTGTTATAGAATTGCAATTTTTATGAGCCAATAATCATAGTGTGCTTCAATGTGCTGTTGCACAGATAAAAACTTGGAACGCTAGTCTGCAGCTTCTATAGACACTATTATAAAATTATTTAGAGTTTTACTCAATTTAACCTTGTGTGAATTTCATTCGTCCTTGCATGTAAACGTTGACTTTAATATACCTACTATAATATAATATAATATAATATAATATAATATAATATAATATAATATAATATAATATAATATAATATAATATAATATAATGTAATGTAATGTAATGTAATGTAATATGATATGATATAATATAATGTAATGTAATGTAATGTAATGTAATGCAATGCAATGCAATGCAATGCAATGCAATGTAATGCAATTAAATGCAATGCAATGCAATGTAATGCAATGCAATGCAATGCAATGTAATATAATATAATATAATATAATATAATATAATATAATATAATATAATATAATATAATATAATATAATATAATATAATATAATATAATATAATATAATATAATCTAATGCAATGCAATGCAAAGCAATGCAATGCAATGCAATGCAATGCAATGCAATGCAATATAATATAATATAATATCACATAGTATAATCTAATATAATATAGTATAATATAATATAATATAATATAATATAATATAATATAATATAATATAATGTAATATAATGTAATATAATGTAATATAATATAATATAATATAATATAATATAATATAATATAATATAATATAATATAATATAATATAATATAATATAATATAATATAATATAATATAATATAATATAATATAATATAATATAATATAATATAATATAATGTAATATAATGTAATGTAATATCATGTAATATAATACAATATAATATAATATAATATAATATAATATAATATAATATAATATAATATAATATAATATAATATAATATAATATAATATAATATAATATAATATAATATAATATAATATAATATAATATAATATAATATAATATAATATAATATAATATAATATAATATAATATAATATAATATAATATAATATAATATAATATAATATAATATAATATAATATAATATAATATAATACTTGCGTCCCACCCCTTCATTTCCAACACTTGATTCAGTCGTGACGATAGCTTGTCCTCAATGCTGCGACCTATTGCGTGTTACAGGGAGACTCTTGTGAGTCGCGAGTTACTTGGTGTTCTTTTGGCGCGCTGGAACAGGGCTGCTCTAAGCGCTTCTCTGGTGAAGAAGAGCGTTGGCCTTGATAAAACTCCATGCAAGTGGTAAAGATATATTCTGGAAGCCCAGTAGTTACAGATATTACTTTACGATGCTTTTCTCTGGAATAGTTTTGGAGTTTTTAATTCCATAGTCAGTTCAGGATTTGCGCACCCTCAGTGGTTTTTTGTAGTTTTACAATTTCTTTATTAAATATGAGGGAAGCCGAAGAATGAATGAAAAAAAGGGGTCTACGCTGAAAGAAAAGAAAAGTACCAATCCTAATTTCTTCCTGGATTACTGTCATCTAATGTTAATTTTTAAAAGCATGTAACATAATCTGATTCTTTGAATCCCTTCAAACAGTTTGTAACATCAATGGCAGAGCTTGGTAAGAATTTATAAGTTTATTAACTTGGCCTCTAGTAAGAATTATTGTTACTATTTAATACCTCAGAAATTACAATGTAAGTTTTCTGCCGGAATTAAACATATTACACAGTATTTTAGACAAAACGCGTGTTCCATTTTTAGTTGGGTTTATAACTTAGTGATAACAGCTGAGTGGAGGTGATTTTATATTTGCTACAACTTGGCTTATGACATCAGTTTCATATTAATGCTGTTCACCTTTTCCTTCTCTTTGAACCTTTCGCTATATGAACACCGAATTATTTCCCACACGGTTTCTCAAATCATTCAAATGTCGTTTAAGCACTGCATATTATCACTGCTGTTGAAAGCCTGAAATCATTTACAGTGATGAGAAGTAGATAGGGACGGAGTTACTACAAAATGTTTATCACCTTATATGTTATTAATAATATTTCATATTTAAACAAAATTAATTAGAAATAATGTGGATCATATATTGTTATCCATGCCTAGTTTAACGCACCATACAATTCCCAAACAAGCGACGTAGACATGACAACACTTCGTTTGAATCGGCAATGCAAAATAGTTGAATTTTATAAGAAGAATTAAAACATAATAATTTGAAAAAAAAAAAGTTTGAATTTATATGGCTTTTTATATTATTTGTATCTTCGAAATTCAATTGGGTTTGTGATTTGGTATTAGCATAGTTTTTTTTTAAATATTGCTTACATATGAATTTTATACAAAATAATTTTCTTTATAATTTTATCATACATCTCCCTGAAATTATTGCTAAAGTATAGCTACTTGCATTAAATGCAACATAAGCCTTACATAGTAATGGAAAAGAACGTGCATCATTGCAAAATGAAAAATAGCAAAATAAAGATTTTAGAATGGAATTGTATATTATGTGGAAGTGCAAGTTTATGGAACCTTCTTGGACAAAATTTAGTACGCATTTAATCCTCCATATTGTCCTCTTTTGATGCACGGTTGTATGTTGCACGTATTATCTCTTTAAATCTCTCATGAATTCATTCTGTGTATAACTCGGTAGGAATTATATCACGTGTTCGCTTTTCACTCAGATTTTATTATTATCTTGTAGTTACTTACCATAAACATGATTTTTTGTAACAATTATCACATCATTTGCTTGTACATTGCAGTTGATTTGGTGCAAAAAGTAAAGCGGTTGATTATGTAGTTCATGACCATGTCTGTTAAAACGTAACAATAAGGTAAAGGCACCAAATATGGTATCTCTTTTAATGTAACATTTGTACTTTCCCGTTTGCTGAACTGTGATGAAGGTTTTGAAAACGGTTGCTTTCTCTGCTGTTAAGTATCTGTGAAGCGGACCGCCGATTGCCGTAATTCAAGCAATACAACCTTTTCTTTTTGGGAGGATTCATTTAGTAAGGGAGTATTTAAAGTCGTATGCGCAATCCCCAGATGTACATTTATTAAGTAGGCAATGTTTGCTTGATTCCCCATATTATCAGAACCGGCCTCAGTAAATATTTGCAGAAAAAGTCTCTTCTGCTAACAACACAGAGAACGTTTTCCTGCCAATATCATCCGGTCAACAAAATGCTATAGAATCTCTTAGTGTGCAGTGGCTGGAGCATTTCCGTCTTATGTCAAGACATCTGCTAGTTTCTATTTGGCATAAAAAAAAATAATGTTCTGCAAATGTGATTATGTACCATCTTTCCATATTGAGCTTCTCTGGTGCCAAGTAAGGCAAAGCCCAAAGGAAAAAGGAAATCACAAACTGGAGCTGTGAGATCAGTTGGTGGAATTAACAAGGTGAGGTCTAACCACTCGCCATGGCGTTTCATCAAAGCTGCCCCAGTTCGATTCTAGAGGACACACATGGGATTGTTGGTGGACATAAGGGCGTCTGGGCGGTTTTCTCTGGGTCCTCCGGTTTCTGCCGCCACTCATCCCACCACTTGCGACATAATCTCTTTTCCTTTATCCATTTCACCGTAAATTCATATCTACTTCTTCCACACTTTCATCTTATGTTTGGGCTGATCACCCGCCCTGACTACTCTGATCCAGAGTCCATCTGCCCCTCAATAGAACATGTCACCGCAGGCGCTGGCTAGAGGATCCGAAAGGGGGGTGTAAATCCGCAATCGAGGAGGTAAACAACGAAAGAAGAACAAGGTGAGAACTGACCTGGAAGAATACAATGAAGAAGAATCTAAGTAAAATACTCTCCTGAAGATGGTGATATGGTGTGTTTGTGCAGTTTGCTTTCAGTTGATAGGTAAACTGTAGATAGATGCACAGTATGCTTTTGTTGGAAATAGGTACTGAAAAAGCGGTTCTGTCTATAGTATGTTACTAAAGTAACCCAAAATGTTTTACTCTGGGTAAAACTCAGCTAGGCGACTTGGGCGTTTTATCTGGGACGGGAAATCGTGGGTTCGATTCCCGCGGCTGACTTTCTTGGTTTTCCAGGACGGTGTTTGGGAGCTTTCTGACCCCGAACTTTCGATCCTTCATTTTATTTAATTTCATCCAACCGTTTCTTTCAAGGTTGCAAATGTCGTCGAGGACTGCGGTGCTTGTGACCTTCCGTGGTGGTAAATGCGCTTTGGAAATACAGCTCCCGGCGGCGGTCTGGCATTGATGCCGTCTGTAGGACCCAGGCGGGTAGGTCGGACTGGGGCGCGGGCTCCTAACGCTCCCCGCGTCGGGGCGAAGAACTGCTTGGCTATTTTAGGGACCTTCCATGGTGGCTCCTTCTCCCGGTTCGCTTTCGACAGCCCATCGATAACACTCTCATATCGTCCTATCTTCCTTGATGCACAATAATCCCATGATGACTGCAATGTGGAACCCACTTCGGAATGAAACACATACTCGCGCGAGTGCATAAACATCTCTTAGGCGCATGACACTAATGTTTTGTTTTATGTTTCAACCTTCGCTGTATTATTTCAACTTAAATTAAATCAAGCGATAGATACATTAATAGTTGTAAAGACTTCTGTTGTTCATTTATTACTAGTCGTGTAGCAATTCGGGTTCACTATTAACGAGTGGCATATATCCACTTTTACCTTGTTATCTCCGTACAGGAGAAAACATAGTCATACTCCTTGCTCACCTGCGAACATACTCCATGTGAGAGCAAATTCAGACACTCATAGCACATTTCTTGAGTTGCAATCTAACCTTCCAGCTCAAGAAATTGCGACACCTGGAACTAGCCTTTCATATTATGGTCTGTGGAATATCACATCGAGTTGAGACACAAGGGCATCATTAACGACTTCTCCAAACTGTTGAATGGTGTCGTTGGATACACACAGCCTGCTAAATGTTCTTCGTAATGCTTTTGTGCTTAAGTTATAACTCCGCTCACATTCGGGAGGCGCTAGATTCGATTCCCATCCAGGGCTTTTCGTGTTTTCTCGAGTTAGGAGGTGAATGCTGGGGTTCCCTTCTATTATGAATTTCCTTTCCATCATTTACTACTCTTATTATTTCCTTTCATCTTTTTCACTTCATGTATTTTAGGGCTGCAAGACGAGAGGACGGCGTGTGTTGCCACAAATGGTAGAATTTGAGCTACGGAAAGATTGGCGGGGCTTCTTTCCTGGTAGCTGTCTCGGCTATACCAGGGACCCCCAGGTTGTGGGTGAACAGCACCAGGATTGATATCGTATTGGGATCATTAGGGATCCCGTCCTTGATAGCGCACATCGTCACTGATCGCCCTTCGGATCTCCCGTTCATCCCTTCACGTTGTAAGCACAAATGGCTCACGAGCGGTGCTGCACTCCAATTGCTGGAGGCTCAACTGTCTGACAACTAACTCCTAATGCTTTGTGCTATTGATTTGTTGATTAAGTATCGTAAACTCATAATTATGGTAACCCAATATCTGGTACTTTTTCTCAGTTGGGCGTGTTGATCTCTCAGAAGAGGACATAGCACGTTAATTTTGTGTCTATAACGAATATTCCATAGGTATATCTACAGCAAAAGAAAAGTATACTCCTGTTTTCAGAAAGTTGCACAGGTCTTAAAATAAATGCGAAAGATATTACTAGTTTAGAATGTTTTATCTATTACAAAATCTGGTAGAACAGGTACTTGCTAACTCATTGCCAGTAAAAAGTAAACAGCACACACCATTAAGCATTTACTGCAATTCACAGAACTCTGAAAGAAGGGGTTCAGGAGAGGATAAAGTAGGTAATCCTTTCTCTAGGCGCAAACCATGACTCTTTAGTTTACATAAACAACCAGTGGAGAATTACAGTATATGGGAATGATGCACTCCACACCATGGCGTTTGAACAGGAAAAGGGTGGCGTTAGCTGGCAAACGTGATTTGTTGCTTTGTATGCATACCCAGGAGTAGTAGTAGTAGTAGTAGTAGTAGTAGTAGTAGTAGTAGTAGTAACAACAACAATAATGGCTGTGGAATCAAACAAAAATAATGCTAAATCTTATTCATTATATTAGTTTAGTTGCAAACACTTAACTATTTTATGTCTTTGTGGTTTTAAAATCATATATGCAGAAGACTAAGGGTTAAGTCATTCATATTCTGCAATTGACAAATAGTTTGTTTTCATGGGCATCGTGGTCTGCGCATGGGTTATGAAAGAGAAGCCTTCCCTTCTTTTCAATGTCTCTTTAGCTTTCCGCTAAACCGTTATTTAATTTGTTTCTTCTTCTATACATCAGCATTTTATGCCAGAAAAGCAAATAGTGGAAAGAAGAATTGCGTTAATATGTAAAAGTTAGATTATTTCAACTAATGAGAATGCACCTAAGCAATATCCGTTATGAGTAGCTAATGCTTTTATAGTTTCATTTGTATGTTCCCTTATAAATTTTGTGGCCAAATTGAGGGCTTTACATTTAGAAATAATTCCTTGATTAGATTTTTCTGTTGATTTTTACTAATTTTAACTAGAGAATACTTCACATTTCTCCCACTATCATACTTCCAAATTCTCCACAGTACAGAATTATTTTATTTGAAAAAAATTCCTCCGCCCAAGCCACGAATTGAATTTTGGCCTTCTAGGTGAACTACTCGACTCCAGAGGGGGTCTCTAAATTTATGCGATGAAGAATGCAGGGTATTTAAAATCACGAATCGCAACTATGGCTTTGGTCGGAGCATACTCGTAAGTTAATGCCCTGCTGCGTAAATTTAAAGCAGCAGCTGTTTTTAGTTAGCATGCTCGATCTAGTGTGATCTAAGAATTTTAGACAATAAGTGGCTCATTTTATTTGTGCAAGTATTTATCAACGATTTAGAATGTTCTTCTGTAGTGAATTTGCAACATGCGCTTGTAATTCAAATAAACTTTAAGACTGTGGTTAGTAACAAAACATTTGAACATACTGGGTCATCCATATATCGTTTCCTCGTAGCTGAGCGGAGGTTCTGTTCGTCAAAGGAACACCATTTATGCGGGAGGAGAGGAGCGGTCTGCTGCGATAACTAGTTCATTCAACGTATTCACTGTTTGCATCCGGTTTCAGTTGGAGCAACAGGCGAAGTGAGAGTAATGAGTAAATGATAAATAATATGCTTAATTATTCTGTTCCACATACAGTGTTTATGTATGTCCTTATAGAATCCGCTCTTGCTGTTACAGATTATTTAAAGTCTATGAGTATCCGGGGATCATTAAAAGATAAATGTGTGCGCAACGAATCTATACACTTTAGACAAAGTTAAGGATAAAATTCGCCAAGAGATCAACTCAATTTCTCAAAGAGAACTAGAAAAGTGATGGGTAATTCCTAAAGAGGATGCCAGAAATATGTTGAAATGAGTGGGTTCATCACTTTTAAAATGCATTTTAATTTATTAGACAACGCTTTACTTTTCTAAACAACTGATGCTCGTATTAATCGGCAGTAGGAAAGTGATAGCTTATCGGCCGAGCAAGACCTGTCTTAGCTGTGGAGAAACGATATATGGATGACTCAGAAGAAGCCCAAGTAGCGCAGAGAGACTGCTACAGTTTTGTTGAAGCAGGCAACATTCTTTCTGCTTGAGTATACAAAGCGCATTACCTCCAAGGTAAAATACAATAATTTAAAATCACAACAGAATGTCAATATCAAGGAGCGATTGTCATACAAGTCGCTGAACCCGCGACTTTAAGGCGAAGGCCTAAACAAATAAGTCATCCAGACCTACTGTAAGTAGGAAATAAAAGTTATTTGTATCTGTAGACTAGTGGTTAAGGTTAACTAATCTTTTTATAAGTCCAGTACCATTTCTGGTCGAAAGGAATTACATTTTCCAGTAGTAATGTCTTATTTTCCCTCGTATCTGGGAAGCAACATTAAGGGAATGTATATTAATATGAATGTATTTCAAAAGGATAAACCCAAAGTTGCGCAGCAAGCGAATATTAGAAATATCTTCTCAAAGATGAAAGCTGCCGATATTACCATAGAAATTATACTGATAGAATACTGCATTTTAAAAAAAGGTTGATATAAACATTTTACCGAATATATAAGTTTTGATGTCCCCTGCATCCAAAAAAGGGTTTGAAATGGTTCGTGAATAGTATAACTCAAAAATGAAATTTGCTCATATTTTGTCATAGAACTTTTAAGGAAACCATTCAAAGATTTTCGAGAAAATTCCCATCCCAAAAAAGACTTTATGAAATATTATTGATTATTTTTTATTTTTTCTAAAACTGCTATATAATTTGTATTAAATATCCTGTGTGTTAGATATTCATATGTCAAATAGAATGTGTATCTTAAATTGTCTGTGAATAACTTGTGAATGTCATGTTGATTTTATAATCTTTTTTAGGTTATATATACCTCCAAAAGTATAAGAGATAGGCAGAAACTTAAGGAAACATATGAAATAATTTGCGATTATGTCGGATAAGTTATTCGCAGCATTGTCCATTTATAATTTGAATGTCCCATTGCTAAGCAAGACACTTAAGAGCTGCTGTTTTGATTCTCATGCATTTTACAAGGAGTATGTAGTATAAAAGCGGGGAAATACAAAATAGTTGACTCGTATTAGGCTTCTGTAGGCTCTTGTGTGCATACTACAAAAATGTATATTAACAATGTCTGCCAAAAATATTCATAATTAATATGAAGTAGGTAATAATCAAAATTTTCCGGGACGTAAGTTATGGTTGACTTTTACGTACACTTCATGCAAATGGTGTTTCAATATTTTTTATTTGTATTTACCTACACATAGGGCGAGGAATATATTATGGCTCATGTAATTTTTTTTGTATGAATAATTTCGAGATTAGTTATGAAAGTAAATTGTGATGACTAGGGAAAGTCGTGTGGTTGTAATACACCACCGTTTTTCATAAAGAACGCAAATATGTAGGCTTGTAGAACGCAACCAATTCGACCAGAAAGTAGAGAAAACAGCTTACGCGTATAATAGTTCAAGTAATTTTGGCCGTCTTAGATTGCATTAAACGTATAAACGTTTTAAAAGTCATCAGTTTAAGATCAAAATACTGACCAGTTATTTCAAGAGAGTTATATATTCGATCTCCCTTTATATTACGCAATTTATTCCGATTAATTTATTTTTCTAGAACAGAGAATTTATTTCGATATACATTTCCTTAAGAAACACCGATAGAAATAATGTGACATCAAAATGGCAATTAATTCTTGAACTTTTATAATTGAGAATACTTCAAAACAAGCAACCTATCAAAACAGTAACTAAGTTTAAATTGTCTCAAAACATGCCTATTTCAGACTATGTTCAATGATAAATTCATAGTTCTAATAAACCTTTTTTCTTGTCAATTTGCATTTGATAAGACAATTACGTTTGCAACTTGTTAATTTTAGGTGTCATATTTATTTAAATATAAAGTTCAATGCAAACCCCGAGGTCCCTCGTTAACGATCATAAAGCTTGTTGAGCGGGTGTAAGCAAAATGCGAATTAATTCTGTTTCCAGATTTGGACTCCATTATCGATCTTTCAGATACAGAATCAGTAGCGTAGCCAGAAACAAATATTAAGCGGGGATTATGTTTAGGGATCTATTTTTTAACAATCTATATACAATCGAATGATAAATATGAATTAATTCTGAGGTGAAATATTAAAGAAAAAGTTTAATATTCATAAATTAAGGGCAGCAACTGCAATTAAAATTATATTTTGTTTTTACTTCATACAATTTTTATCAAGGGTTGTTTCAACCCCCAAAACCCCTTTGCCTACACCTCTAAACTGAACGCCTGAAATGATTAATCTTTAAATTAGGAAAGCATCTTATTCGTAGGCACAACTAAATATGTTAATACTCAAAATTTCAAGAGTATAATTCGGATAAAAGTTAAAATTTCTCCGCGAAAGTTGGCTGAAGTGACCTTTTGGCCTGTGTCCACAGCAGTACTACCTCTTTTAAACCAGTTTCTTTATTTTTAAGGGTATTACTACGGTTCACATAACATTTTTGTGAGCAAAGCAGTACCTGAACCCTTATAATGACACGATTTTCAGTTTTGAGACAACTTTCAGTGACTAAAATTTATTATCTTGTGGGGAAAATAACACATTACTGATGTGTAAACGCTATTCCTCTCAAGATAGTCAAGTAAATTATATACCACTGTAAACTGATTATCTTGTGCGAAGAACTAAACACATAGGAATGAAAAGGGTTTGATCAATATTTCTATTTAATCCTAGTGGATTATTAGATCCAGTGTGATGAAGGAAAAGTAAATTAACTATTATTACAACAGCAAGAATAAATAGCAGTACAAAATGATATGTAAAAATCGATTTAGAATTGCGTTTACCTCTAGAAAATCCACCGTTGAATAAACGATATTCCTCTCAAGATAGAGACCATATTATATACCAAAATATTTTAGGAGTGTCTTCATGGAAGATGAAAACTACCTCGTTCCTACTAAACTATTCATTCTCGAAAGAATTTGCAGCTCTTGGGAGCACTGTAATACAGCCATTTATAGATTTTAAACAAAAATTCACTTATCACAGAGGAAGCTTTTGAAATACTCAATTTTCATATCCGGTAGAGCTTAGTCTGGACGCAGACAAGAATGAACACGCGTCCCATTTCTTTGTGACTGGAGTTAACTCGTTTTCTATATGTAGGGTTGCAATTAAATCCACATTCACCATTTACATACATTCAATTACTCATGGTGGAATTTTTGGTTAACAGCTTACTAAAAATGAATGGACTGTACCGAAACTGTCGTTTCTTTTATGAACTTGGCATCTATAGCCAATATTTCTTAGAGAAAAACGATGTTCAACAAAATTTGTTTAAATTTTCATCCTAGACTATTTTACAAGTGCAGTATACTATAAAAGTTAGTTTAAGTTTTTATTGTTGTTAAGGAAAAAGAGTT
This sequence comes from Hymenopus coronatus, assembly GCA_030762935.1. NCBI lineage: Eukaryota > Metazoa > Arthropoda > Insecta > Mantodea > Hymenopodidae > Hymenopus > Hymenopus coronatus. Next base: position 109,737,938 of record CM060894.1, on the reverse strand, counting down.
TTAATTACACTTATGATAATTTAATAAAAGTTTTACATGATAAAGGAATGAAACACTTATTCAAATTAAATATATTGACACATAGATTTAAGTCTAAAACAAATATGGCGCATAGTTTCTTTTTGGGTTAACTGTGGATGGAATTTTGAAATTTCCAATATAAAGTGCTAAAATCTGTTTCAAAATTCAGGAAAACTGAATTCCAGCAATATAGGGTAACATAAGTGTAATAAAAACACGAAAAATTTGTTTTTCAGTATTTCTGAGTCTATCTAAAAATGTGAGTAAAATGAGCACAAACCGCATTATTAGAACATTTTGATTGCAGTAAAACAGTAGATAAATGCGAAGAAAAAACCGAACTTTGAAATATTTTGACAGAATTTCAGTTATGTTTAAAGCAGCCTTCTCCACAACCTGGGCCGAAAATGTTATTAAAGCTACGAACTAGATGACAGCAAAGAATGTGAATAGTGATATAGCCATCATAATCCTCCTATTGCGTCTTAGTGTGTTAAATTTCCCACTACTTGTGAATTTCTAACTTTAATTTCATTGCTCCCTATTTAATGAGAGGTACTCATGGGAATAAAATTGCATTTTAATTTACCTATATATTTTATGTGTGGTAGATCATATTAGAAATTTGACACAAAGTAAAGATTTTTTAAAATAATTTCAAATCCTGAGTGATATGACGTTTTTCATAATGTTTGTATTACAAAAACACAAAGACAATATGAAGGGATACTAGAAATTGCCTGGATTTAAATGTAGTTTTATTACCAAACTATTTACTCGGGGCAATGAAACCAAGAGTAATGAATATAAAAACTCACAAAGTTTATTTAAATTACAGCACGGCTGTTACTCCGCGTGATTTTAATCAGTACGTTGATTAAAATCACACGTGCTGGAAAACAGGAGTATGTTGTGTTATACCGAGCTCCCCGTTGCGTGCATGGCTCCGTTTGGAAGCTCCGGGCTTCGATCTCGTAGGCCACCTTCTCCGACCATAGGTTTTTCGTGGTTTTTCCTGATCGGTAGGTGAATACTGGGCGATTTCTGCTCCATTACAATTTTCTTTCTCTCGTTTCCTTTTCAATCCTTGTCTTTCTTGAATTTCAGGCGTGCTTTTAAATTTAAAAGACAAGGCAATGCGATTGCTTGGTTCAAAGGAAAAGCACACTCTGCGAATAAGAGCGACTGGTCAGGGTTGTACACTATCCCCTCTGGGAATAACAGCGACTGGTCAGGGTTGTACACTATCCCCTCTGGGAACTCCTACAATGCGTCGGGTCTTATGGAACACAGAGTGAAATTTTGCCTACAGTCGATGAAACAATTGAAACTCGCTTTTTTTACAGGAAATATTTGTTAGAACCTTTGAGAATTTATAGAGAATTAAAATTTAGCTGTCACCCCTTGCTTTGGAGTCTATATCCATTTACAGATGTACAGTACACCTGTTTCCTAGCATACTATTTTATAAAACGTTTTTCAAAACAGTTTCACATTTTCAAAACGTTTCACGCGTCTCAGTTTTTGTTTAAACAATTAAAACTTACCAAATGCGCACAAGTACCTATCTATTGTGATATTACAAAGGATAAAATTATCCTAATTAATAATAATTATTATCATTATAATTATTATTATTATTTTAGAGAATACGTTTTCTAACTTTTTAAAAAATATCATAATTAAGTTATTGAAATATCACTGCCTTAAGTTTTTGTGTGTAAGTTTGAAGCTTGAATTAAAAAAAATGCCAAACAATTCTCTCAAATTCTGAACATTTTGATTATGGAATACATCTGTATAATACAACTTATGCAATCATTTATATCTGTACAGCATTCACTCAGTTTAAATGAAATTTGCATTAATATATCAATGCAATCACAGTAAAATTTTCAGAAAAACCTTCAAATAATAGAACCTTGAAATTTCACTCTGAGGGTCCCTTAAAACGGAATTGTTACCTTAATTCTGCGGCTTCTGTGGCCTACTGCCTTCTGTAGCATCTTGTGGTTCCTTTCCTGCTGAGGGTGATAGCCACAATATATATCTGTATATGTCACGGTGCAGGAGGTGTTCACCTCCGTTGTAGGCCTAAACCTATTTTGTGTCCTGGAATTTCACTCTACTGTCGGGGTTCAAAAGCATTTTCATATAAGTTTCGAATGGATGCTCCAGATAGAAAGAAAAACCTGCAGGACATTCACAGTTTTGAACAAGGATGTACACAGGTAAAGCCATCGGCAGGATGTCATTCTGGAGAAACCATCGAACGGATTAGGCAGGCCTGCTTAAGTCAACAGTAAGACAAGCTGGGAGCTAGGGATACCACAGAAGACGGATGGAAGATGTAAACAAAGATTTTGAGGATGAATCTATATAGTTTCTACAGATTCCAGAGTGAAATACGCTCCTGTTCTCTACTCGTAATGTTACTAGTTATTGCATGGTTACTTAATCGGTACTCCTGCTATTGATGAAAGTAACATTTGTTAAGATTTTCTTTTGACCTCTATTGTGGGTCTGGGTAGCTCGTTGGTTAAGCGCTGGCTTACTGTTCTCAAGGTCGCGGGTTTGAACCCGGTCCAGACCGATGGTTTTTAAGTGTACTTAAAAGCGACAGCCCCATGTCAGTATATTTACTGGCGTGTAAAAGAACTCCCGCGGGATGAAATTCCGGCATACCGGCGGCCCTGATATGATTATGGTAAGTGACAGCATTTTTAATAAACAAAAGATTTATTTATTTATGTATTTATTTTAACCTTTATTGGTTTCATTGCTCTAAGTCAAATAGCAATCGCTAAGTGGAGGTTAATCCAAAAAATAAGGAGCGTTTGCACATTTCCGCTGTGCAGATCGCCATTGGGCTTCTATCTAATGGTTTCCTTGTGTGGTGTTCGGTGGAAACGAGCTATTATTATGCATTCTGTGATTGTTCAAAATGATCTAAATAATGGACTCCTGCTGACTTTGAGATGGGAGGTATTCGATTTTTAAATGTTCGGAAGTTGAACAATCTGCAGAAATTTGGCGTCAGCTAATGGAAGGGTGTGGTGATATAATAATGAGCAAATAGGATGCAGAAAGTGGTGTAAAATGTTCTACAATGGACGGACAGATGTGTGAGACAAAACTCGGGCTGTTTATCTGTCGCTCATCATAGAAGATGTTAAAAATCAAGAGTACTCTAACATCGTATAGAACAAATATGTAACCCTAGACAAGTTATAGATTTCTTTCCCAAACATTTCTTATTCTTCGCTTGGCAAAATTGCGTTCCAAATACTTGGCTTAATGGCCTGGCGGCAGCCGAATACGACATGGGAACTCTAAACCTCATCAACATACGTGATAAATACTTAAATAACGGAGATGATTATGTGAAGAAATAAAGTAAGCATTAAGCGACTTTTTTTAATATGTTTTTTAATTTATTAAAATCAATTATGTTGCTTACTGAATTACCCTCTTAATTTGGCAATGAAATGGGGGAGATAATCTTTAGAAGCCGTGTTTATGTTATCTTTAAATATGATTACATAATTACTCTGCCACTTTTACTATGTTACGTCAATGAGGACAAAGAAAAACTTCTCTGTGATTGAAACATATTTTTGTATGATGAATGTTTACATGCTTGGTATATTTGTTAATGGGTGACAGATATTTTATTAGCAACGTGAAATAATAGACCTCTAGGGTATATTTAAATGTCCTTGAATGATTTGAAAGAAGGAAGAAATAAAGACAGAAAGAAAGAAGGAAAATGGCTTGAAAGTTTAGTTTGCGTTGGACTTAAAATGAATTTAAATTTTTAAAATCGAACTAACTGCATAAAGCTATATTTTATTAACCTAGAACATGGTAAAATAATTGTTTTTAAAAATATTGATTTTTTTCTTTTTAATTTCGGAGTGGGCCTTTATTACAATCAGCATGTGCTATAGTTAAGACTACTCCTAATATGGCGGCTAACAAAACAGATAGAAGAAAGTACACATGTAATTCATGAAGAACTTTAGAGGTTAATTCTTAGTATCTCCTGAAGAAGTTATACTTTTTGCTACCTCTGTATATTACCAACAGAGTTTAATTCCCTCTTTGCTGATACAAAGCCAGACATTTTACAATTTAATCATTTTAACTTGCCGTTTTAAGGAAAGTGTTGTAAATCGTAGTGCATTTTATAATTTTCAGATTTCGAAACTGAACTAAACTGAAAATAAGTTTTAAGAAAACTTGAAAGAATATTACCGTAAGCAATAGGCATAATATTATATTGTATCCCCTGCTCGAGTTCCAGGGTTTACATATTTAAGTACACGGTTTCAGATTTCACCGAAGAACTTTGAAATCGGAGAGAGCATCGGCTTGTTCGCTAGTATAAACACAAACGCTGATAAACAAGGATTTGGATGGAAGCTTAAGTAGCGGAAATGTATAAAAGTATTGCAAGTTAGAAACAAAAGCAATTAAGTTGCTGTCTAAAAATATCTCCAGGAAACGAACTATTGCTTCTCAGTGATATTTCTTCTTTTATTTTATGTAAATTTAAAGAAATCTACAAATTAAGTTTCCAGTAACGACTAATGCTCTTTCTATAGTTCATTGAGACACAAGCAAAATTTTGTCTCCTAGTCCTGCATTTTAAGCACACAAGTATAAATTTCTTGTGCGTGCTAGATGTGATAGTAAAATGCGTTATATTGTCGTCGTCGTTGACAAAAACTATTTATTACTTTATGATTGTGCATATAGGTTATTAAGCAATTTTAGAATTTTACGTATTTAATCTTGAATATTTATGGAAATTGCTGCTATCTATATTTTCAGCTCCTGCTATTTTTAATTCCTAACATTCCAACTAGTAATGATGCCTTATTTAAGCCTCTTCATTATTGTATTTCATAAAACAATGTCTAATTGTTTAAAGTGTGTATTATCTACTTGTAACACACAATAGTATTTTTTTAATACAGCCTTAAGCCAAGTTTCGTAGCCTATAAGTTCATATAGCTCATGTTTAACATATATAATACAATCTGCATTTATAGACAAAATATACGAAAAAATATTATCATGGTCACTGTAATAACACATTTTAGATTAAATCTTAAGACCTCTAATCTTTTTAATGATTCAAAATTCACATAAATGAAAAACATAGTTTGAGCTTTCTGGTAATTGCTTCTACTATATCTAGGCTCGTTTGTGACTGGTAACAGTCAGTCTATTAGGAATACGAGTACCTACATGTAAGATCATAAACTTTCCATCAACAAAGTAATCAACAGTTCCTATCAAAGTTTACAATTGTATAACAGTGCTTAAAAAATCATACAATCTAAACTTAACTGATTGTATTATTAATGATGTTTACGTGATACATTCTTTTCCCAAAAGTTCAATTGTCTAACATTATAAATGAGAAAAAGAAGCTTATGTATATTTTCAGTAATGTAGGTACAAGTAAAACTGTGACGGAACTGCAGCTCAGTGTTATTGCTGATAATTCGAAGATTACACTTTTTTTAAAGGTCTACATCTTGCTATTATGCGAGTGCACTGAAGTGATTCAGCTATTATTGCATCGACGGTGATATTTTGTGAATCCTGTAGTTTCACTTAGAACAAAAGTACAGTTCTTTGTTCTTGTGTCGTTATGTTGTTTGTTTCTGCCCTGAATACACTGATTGATAATTCATTTTTAAACTGCGTTCTCGTTTCACCATAAACACTTTTCTATCCATTACAAACGCATTGTTTGTTACACTTAGGATATTCCAATAGATGCAAACAGAATGTAATTAAAGTAGATTTGTTTAGACAGTTTCACGAATGGAAATGCACGCCAAATGGATCACTCGTAGAAATCCAAAGGTTGAACCACTTAATCGTACACAATCAAAATCAGATAAGACTATGCCGTTTCTCTTACAGTAGAATGTCAGATTGTTTTTAATCTGTTTTATTTTACTTTAATTTCTAGGTGTATCACAACGTAACTTTTCTGTAAGATGTGGCCTTTCAGAACTACCCTCTTACATATCACTTCCTGACAAGAGGGCGATACGGTGCCACAGCCTATCCGCAGTTAGATGGTGCATACAACCAGACATCTTGCTGCCGCCATCATCCGTAGTCAGATGATAGAGTTCAGTCAGCCCACAAGACCACATCCCACAATCATACTACTTTGCTCTGCGACAAGCAGATGAGGTTAAGGTGCCTTTCAGTCCAGCTGCTTTAACTATCTGTGAATATAATGCAGCGCAGCCGCTGTTACAATCTATTTTCAGTTTTAGTATTGTTTTAGACTGAAGATGGAACTTTGAGTTGTGGTATTAAGTATCCAATCTGAGTTTTACTTTGGCGACTGAGAGAAACCACGAAAAAACTCCAGCCAAATTTTTGGCCCATGCGATTTGAACCCAAGAACTCCCGAATGTGGGATACATACTTTACCCCTGAGCCATCCCCCTGGTTGTCACATAGTTGCTGCACAATAGAACACACTACTTTATCGCGCACATTTTTCGCGTGCTTGTATTTAATATAAAGTACATTTAATATAGAATTATACAGAGAATATATGTTCTAATAACAATGCTTCAGTAAGAATACAACATATTTTTGGCACACAAGTATTCGATAAGCTATTCTGAACGCATGTCTTTATATTCCTAGCAGCAAAAAAGTTTTCACTGATCTTGCATTTTTTATAGTATGTTGTGAAATACAAATGAGATGAAAATTGCGTTACGCTGAGAAAGATTATAAAGGCTACAAGGGGGTAGGAGATGGGTAGAAGGAGTAATGATGAAACTTCTGTTTTATGATACAAAACAAGGCGCAAGTGAGGTAGATCTGGAGCGAAATGGAATCTCTCCTTTGCCTTGCTTAATTGAGTTGGTAGCTAACTTTCCAGAACTAATACAATATCCAAGAATAAGTTTTACTTTTTTAAAAAACAAGAGAAAGCTGGAATATAAAATTAGGGTAAATTAGAAATAAAATTCTGCAGGAAGAAATGAAAGTGGTGACACACAAATACAAAATCTTCACCTATACATATGTTCTATATGCGCTGTGTTTTGTCTTTCCTCTTTTTGCAACAGTTTAAAAACATTTCACACCTCATATAATGGGCATTGGAAGAAAGTTACTTTGCGTTTATGTTGCCTTATTAGGCACGGCAATCACGATTTTCGAATACGATAATTTGTGGATATTAAATGTTCAGGTAAGAAAACATGACTTAATGTCACAAGAAGCTCCTTTCATATTGCATTTCTGTTTGCATCCATGGACACTCTTATTAATCAACGAGGTTATACTATAAACAACATAATTATGAAAACAATAACACGCCCACTTTCTTGGGCTTTTTACAATATTAGTTCGTAGGATTCAGGAACGTTAAATAATGCAAGCTCTTTCTTAGAAATCGAACTTGGCATACCTGATGATTATCTCAAGCTTTTTGCATTCACTTTTATTGAAACCAGTGCACAGAAAACCATTTGTGTAACTATGTATTGCGGTATATAAATGCTGCGGTATGTGTTGCGGTATATAAATGTTTTTACATTATGAGGTTTTCTTTCAAAATATTTTTTGTAAACCTATTTTACCTCGTTTCTTTTGGGTTCTGCTTTCCATTACATATTCAAAAATTTAAATTGCTGTGCAGAAACAACTGAATTCTATGCAATTTGAGAGGTATTAACGACACTAAGAATTTAATTGGTTAGAATTCTCAGAGGAGAGTATACACATTCTTTTTTTTTTTCTCTCGCAAACAACAATTTTTATATTTGAAGATAATAAGCCTTAATGCAAACATTTTTTGTTTTTTATTTGCATTTGTATCGGATTTTTACATATTTTTGGTGTTAATAGCTCCGAAATGAGTAATCTTTGTTTTGGAAATGGGTTATTTAAGATTTAATATTAATTGACCCACAATATTTCTATAAGTTAACTCATTTAACTTGACAGGTAAAATTGGGCAATGAATGGAATTGATGAAGTGATGCTCAAATGTGCCAGGGGTTCATGGAGCTTAAGGTTACTCGACATTCCTATTTTCAGGAGAAGGAAAACATGGAAAAAATACTTTAATGCTAAGACTTTAATACTTTAATTATTTAATGCTAAGATACTTATTTTCAGAAATAATTCTTAATTATGCATAAACCAAAACATGTTCTAAAATTTTCTATTGAATACGATAATATGCATTAAATGTTCAGATAAGAAAATATGAATATGACATACTTTGGTCTGTTTAAAAGAAGACAGTTGTAGAGTATCTTAATATACTAAAATTAAATAAGTACAAAGGGGGTCTGGACATATTTTAGATCGTATCGCTAATTTTTAATCTAACTTACTTAGGGCACAGGTTGGAATATGTTTAGATTTAAAGAGGCAAAATCACTGACATCAATAAAGATAATACTAAACACCGGTTTTAAAAGGGTCTAATAAAAATGAATCTGAAGTCATTTAAGCATTACGTAAATGTTAAATGTAAGCAATAAGGTAGTATTATAAACATTAATTGGCAGTATAGGAATACTTAGCAGATAATTTTGTTAACTGAAGGGCTTTTTTCATTCACCTATGATCATATATGTATTCTATCTGTTGGAGACAAATTGAGGCTTTAAGATCTTGGTGAGTGGTTTTCTGTAGCACCGTTTTCAATTATTGTTATTACATGCAGAAAATCATCAACTTCAACAGTCATGTAATTTGATAATATGAGTCAACATGCCCTAAAAAGTTTCACTGTCCGTTCCTATGATGATTGAATAATGCAATGTGTAGAAACCGAATAATATGTGCTCCCTTGCACAAACGCTGAAGTTCATCCTCCGGAGTTGGCACGTGTGTAGTAACGATTGAGGGATTGTCCGGTATAATCAGGGACCTGGAGGTGTTGGATGAGACTCCTGCGGAGTCCAGGGACCGCTTCCTGAAGCAATTCCAGTCACGATGGTGTCGTTATAATCGCCATCATCCCTGCTGATTGCGTTCACCATCTCCTCGTTCTCTTTCCGAACTGTAACATAAGTGAACATTGTGTAAGAGTCTTTGTTTTTGAAGAAGACTATAAGCAAAGTACAAGGTGATGGGAGGCCGTAGAAAAAATCCTACAATAAATGACATAGCACAAAAAGCTAAAAATCTAATGTGTTCCATACACATGGCTTTCTTTACATATCTGCAAAAAGTGTTGTTAAAAAGCTTATTCTTCTATTAACTTCATACTAATCGAGAAAAAAAGTAGCAGAAAGCTTCTTTGTAAGAGGAGGGAAAGCTGGTTGCTATGTGATTGAAGCTCCTTTGTTTGCATGGCCAGGACTTAACAAGTTCCCGTATGAGAAAAGTTCAAGTATTTTACAACTGAAACCAATAACAAGGAATACCTCAAAAACGACCAACTACACGAAAAAATGTATATAATGTAAATTGTGTGTTTTAACGAGCTCTACATTTTTTGTTAAGCCTGTTTTTGTCTATCCCTTACGGTTTACCAGTTATGCAAAATTCCACAACATTCATGCAGAATAAAGATGCCTTTAGAGGCTATTCTCAGAAAATTCAAGATATACATTTTGTTTGTCATGTAAATATCTTTAATATACGATCTTTTAATATAAATCTTTAGAGCCATTTTTTGAGAAAATCAAAACTTTCAAAATTTTTCCATGTAAAGGGTGGTTGGTGGTGGGGGTATTTTCTTGAAAATCTGTGTATCGCAACCTTTGAAGATATTGAACTTAAATACCAAATTTGGTATTTAATAGACTTTTCGTTTTTGAGCTATGCTCTCCACTGGTGCGAGCGCGTCTCTGTCTACTAAATACCGAAGTTGATATTTAAATTAAGCACCTTCCAAATATACGATACGAAGATTTTCAATCCCATCCAAGCTACCCTTAACATGGGAAATTCATAATTATTTTTTATTTCATAAAAATGATATAATTTTATAAAAGTACAATATGCTTATTTTATATGCATAACCAAATAATACATATTGAATTTTCTGCGAATAGCCTGTGGAGTTCTCTTCATTTTCAATGGCTTTTGTATACTTGGTAAATATTCCGTAATTTAAGACTGACCCCGAAGTTTGATATACAGAGCTAAAGTAGAATACTTTCCTAACAATCAGATTTCTGATATGATTCATTCACATGACTTTCTCTAGCTGTTCCACAACTTTCCTAAAAAAATATTATTATTTTATCTACATCAAGCTAATCGAGATAAACGTTAGAGAATAAGTCTTATTACTTGCTTCCTTGTGAGTAAAAGGAAATAAGAAAATGCGGTAGGAAACAAAAAAACAAAACAAAAAATGATAGTCAACTATTTTAAAAGCTCAGCGCTATGTGAGGCACTGGAATTTCCGGGATAAAACAAAAGAGATGACACGAAAGTTGACTTCCCAATGGAGAAAAGTTCAAACAGTTTAAAACTGAAAAAACAACAAATAATATGTCGGAAACGGTTTTACTCTAAAAAAAGGAGTGTTTTAACATGTTTATGCATTAAGATCTACATTTTTTATGCATTAACTTTTTTACTATCTCTAGTTTATAAGTTAGACAAAAGTCATCCAGATTGAAGTCTTCAGCGGCTCTTCCCAGAAAATTCAAGATATACATTTCGTTTGTCATGAAAATGTCTAAAACATATTGTATTTTAATCAAAATTGAGCCGTTTTTGAGAACACTAAAATTTTCGAAGAAAGTTCCGTGTAATGAGTAGTTGAGTAAAGGGGAATTTTTTCTTCGTTCCACACCTTGGAAGATATTGAACTTAAATATCAATTTTGGTATTTAACCAACTTTTCGTTTTTGAGTTATGCTATTCACGGATACACACACACACACACGTGCGAGCCTTTTTCTAAAAGTGCTTTTTTTAATTTTTATTTTTTAATTTATTTAGGAGAACCGAAAGTGTTTTTTTCCGGAGAAATCTTTGTATCTGATGTTTGGGTGGAATAAAATACCTTCTATAGCTACTAAGTACATTGTATGTACATACAAGATATACATTTTTTACATATTAACTTTTCGTCTATCTCTGGTTTATAAGTTAGACAAAAGCCATCCAGATTGAAGTCTTCAGAGGCTCTTCCTAGAAAATTCAAGATATGCATCTCGTTTGTCATGAGCGTATTTAAAACATTGCATTTTTATCAAAATAGAGCCGCTTTTGAGAAATCTAGTAGGTGCTAGAGAAAGTAATAACTGTGCTAATTTAACTTCAAGTGAACACCTTGCGGTGTTCTGCGCGAAACCAGAAAGCAACGCAAGGAACAGCTTTGCCGCATGCTAAAGTTAGTTTAAGAGTTTGCCCTTAAGCCGAGATTAAGCGTTTTTCCAGGAAAGTGTTTCGACAACTATCGGTGGTATAAAAGATATAGTTAGAATATGTGTGCGTCACTAAGTTTAGAATATCAGCGTGTTCGAGTGGAAAGAAGGAAAACCGTGACGACTATCACTTCCTGAAAAACTCTAAGGGAAGTTTCCTGAGTCACAACAACAGACTTAACTTGGAATTAAAGTTAATATACGAGAGCTCCACGCATTAATGCCATAGGACGAGCAGACGCATTCTGCATTAGAAACGCTTCGAAAACCGATAAAGGTTCTTTAAACTTTAAGGTATTCTAAATATTAACAATTGACTGCCTAATGTTGTAAGGTTTTAAACTCCAATGGAGATTTTAACTAATTTCATTTACCTTCCCCACGTTGTTTATGAAATGATAATATACATGAACTATTACTATCTGGGTATTAGTTCTTCACTTTTAATCCTATTGAAAATCTTTAAGAATTATTCAAGTATATTTTTACTTTCTCTATACGCACTATGTACATAGTGTATAGAGAAGGTATTGCACTCCACCAAAGAATTCGATACCGAGATTTCACCGGAAATATATGTTTTAGGGTCCCTTGTATCAAAAAAAAAAATTCCGAAAAAGGTCCGTGTGTGTGTCCGTGTGTCCGTGTGCTCATGTGTCTGTGAACACGATAACTCAAAAACCAAAAGTCGATAAAATACCAAAACTGGTATTTAAGTTTAGTGTCCTCCAGGGATGCGACACAAAGATTTTGAGAAAAATCCCTCCACCCTCTACTACCCTTTACATGGAACTTTTTTCGAAAATTTTGATTTTCTCAAAAATGGCTCTAACGATTTTGATTAAAATATCGTATATTAAATATATTTACCTGACAAATAAAATATATATTTTGAATTTTCTGGGAATAGCCTCACTTTATTCTGGGTCAATTTTACGGAATTTTGCATAACTGCTAAACCGTAAGAGATGGACAAAAACTTACCACACAACAAATGTAGAGCACTTTAAAACACACAATTTATGTTATATACATTTTTTTCGTGGAGTTGATTGTTTTTGAAATATTCCTTGTTTTTGGTTTTAGCTATAAAAACATACTTTTCTCATACTTGACTTTGTGAACTCGTGTCCATACAAACAAAGGAACTTCACTCGCAGAGCAACCAGCTTTTAACTGGGTAGATGTGTATGGTACTCCCTTATTTCGCTTCTACTTACAAGGAAACAAGTAATAAGACTATTTCTGCTATTTTTTTCTCAATTAGCAGGAAGTAAATAGAAGCATAAGCTTTTCAACAATAATTTAATGCAGAGTTGTAGAGAAAGTCATGCGAATGGAACACATCAGATGTTTTGTCTTTAAGTTTCAATGAAACACTTGATGTATGCCAAAAGTACTTCGTTTGCTTTGTTTGCTTACAACGATTTCTATTGATTCTATCTGACCGGTGGCGTTCAAATTGTTCATATCATTCATTGGCGTTCATACCGCAAAATTCCGAACCACCAATATTTGAATACAAATTATCACCAGCTATTAAAACATTGTAGGATTAGATGTAAGCGCCGTGTTAGATCTAGGTTAGTGTATGTAAATAATCTGATTTTTCTCTACCTAGCTGCCAATAATTTCAACTAGTTTTACCAAAGCATGGAGCGAAGTAGCAAGCGCTATGTTAGGTCTAGGTTAGTATGTGTAAACAAGTGGTTTTCCTTTACTTTTGTTTTAATAATTTTCACTGTTTTTACCAAAGCGAACAAGCGTTGTGTTAGGCCTTGGTTAGTGTGTGTATGTGTGTGTCAATAAACTGATTTTCGTGTGTTTAACTTTTACCAGCTTCTACTGATTTCTTCTTTCGTGACTTTTTATACGTAGCCAGCATCTACATTTCATTGCTTTTGGCCCGGAAACAGTTGCTTCCCGCCTAGGAACCGCTGTTATATCTTTTCCCACCATGCAAACATTTGTAAATTTTGCTATTTAAGAACATGTCTTTACAAGGAGGGCATGGAGGTAATACCAAGCCTAGACAATATCTTGGCTCCCAGACGCTTCACAGTAGACAATAAGGTTAGATTCACTTCGAAAAAGTGTTATATATGATGCCGACCTTCATATATCTTTTCTAAATGGCGATTCTTTATCATAATATAGAAATTTTTTATAGTTAATCCTTATAATTGTAACACCCCGGCTATTCCTAATAACGAATGAAAAATCCCCGAATATTCACGCAAAAGGATGTAAAATATCGGTGCTGACCTCTTTAAGTTCCTCCAAGAGTTTTTCAAGCTCTGGAAATGCTATAAGTCTATAAGTAGTCTTTGGGTTGAAACAGATATCGCTTGTAATGAATGGGTAATTTTTAGATAATCACAGCGACTCTTAAACCTTTGTGCCTTCTCTTCGAGCGACGGCGTGGCAGAGTAGTTAGACCACTCCCCTCCACCTAGGCGGCCTGCGTTCTGTCCCAGGAGACCGTATATGGAATTTGGTGGTCACCTACACGGATATTCTCCGGGTTCGCCGTTTCCTCCGCCATTCATTTACTAATTGCTCCATATCACCTTTCTTGTCGTACATTTTGTCTACATTTCATATCATCTACTTCCTCATGTTCATATCAGGAATTGTGCAGAACCCCATTCCTGGACGTTGTATCAGATTCATAGCCCGTCTGCTCTTCAACATGCATCTGGCTTCAGGCATTGATTTGTAAGTCCTCCAGTTAAGACGGGTAAGCAGATGGAGAAGAAGATGTAGCTTCTCTTTACTCCCATAATTAATACCATAAAAGCTACACATTTCTCACATATTACATAGACCCCAGAAAGAAGTAGGTAATATGAAAGTTCCGCACCTCCAGGACTATGTTAATCGCTGCGACCATAAAGAAAAATAATATTATGAGTTTTTAATTGTAAAAATTTCGGTTGACTGATTTCTAATGTTATCTGGAGACAATAATCTTTCTTTATGCAATTATATAACTTACCTACTAACGATCTTGATAATAATTCAAAGAAAACAAAGCTAAACGATCTTACATGAGGACTATTAAATTATGTTGGCATGGTATCACATTTGAATCGCATCCAAGAACAACTATCTTAATGATATCGTTATAAGCAGATCCGACTCTCTTTTGTTTTGCTGTGTCTTAGTTGCTAAATTGTGATCATTTATATATTATATATGCTCGAACATTTTGAATTAAGTTTTGTTCATGGACACCCTTTAACTCCTGCAGTTGTTAGCGTCTTATTCTATATTGGGTATGAAAAACAGCTTAACTTTGCTCAGAGCCGTCTTTATCAGACTTGAGGTTCTTTTACCTGTCTTAAATCTACGGCACGGGGCCATGCTAAAGATTTTTACGCCCGAAAAAAAAAAAAATCCATCGCCCTCTACCGAGGTAGAACCTGCGATCTTGGGAACTAAAGTTTAGTATGTTACCTCTAGACCACGGAGGGTGACAGTATACTTGTATGAAATATCCATGGCAGTTATTTTATTTTACATTCTTTTCTGTAATAACTCCATGGCACGACAGCTCACAGGGAACCTTGGCCTACACCCCGGCCGCTGCGTCCCCCATCTCGGTCCATGACATACGTCATACATTGTTTTCTGTGGAGGTATATTTTACTTCATTCTCAACTAAAACCTTCCGTACAGACAGGTTATTTCATAGTTCCATGAGTTCTTGTTCAACTACAAGGATTTTGTAAATCTTTTTAATAGTTTAGTAATTTATGAAAATAAATTATAAGATGTTTTACGGACCATTTTCATGGAACCGAATTGGGCTTTCTGGTGAAAGAGTTATCAAAATTGAGTAGTTTAAAAAATTATGTTGTTAACAATGCTATCAATTGTCAGAGTCATATTTCTGACGTCTTTTAAATGCCAATATATCTACTGGCATGGAGCTATCGCTTTTAAGCACACTAGACCGGGTTTGAACTTGCGAGCTTGTTATCAGAAGGCCAGCACCCAACTAAGTGAACCACCCAGGCCGACAAGTAGTTTTTGAGGTGACTCCACTTACATAAACGCAGAATTATCCGCTCTTTAACATTAATATGGATGTAGATAGGCAATATTTGAATTAGAAATTACATTAAAACATCATTTTATTTTACATACAGTGGAGTTTGGTTTCTATTTATGTCTTTATGCATTTCATAGCCTTAGTTACCACTTTTTGGAATTAAAAGATTAATTATTTGCAAGTATTAAGCCATGACTATTTTAACGCTCTAAAACAGCTAGTGTGATGTGATAAAATCATTCTCTAGATTTGAGATACTTTAGAACCAAAAACTTAAGAAAACTTAAACTCTTAATTATGTAGATTTAATCGAAGTTTAAGAGACCCTTGGTAGTGGTTCCTCAACTGGCAGTTTCCAGTAATATGACGCCATGATCTCCAGAACTCAATTAGACAAATCTTTATTATGGATTACCTTATGGATACAGGTGCGCAAAGTGGTAAAAACGACTTAAATTTAGGTTCTTAGAAAGTTAAATTTTCTAGGAACGTTTTCGTTTAATTATTTTTGTTATTCAAATGAGCGAAAGGTGGTTATGCTACGATTTAAGCAATCTTACGACCGGGGAGTGGTAGCGCATTTGGGGCTTTTCCCGAAATTTCTTTTTCAAAAAAATGAAACATTTCTAAGTTATGGAGTTTAAATAAAAATTTAATTTATTTTATAAAACAAAATACGTAGGCAGAATTTCAAGCTAGTCAATATGAACAAAATTTCACTACGTTTTTCTCGGTTTTAATATTTTAGTCATTTTTTGCCTTTTAAATGCTCCCTACATGCAATTTTTAAGCCATCAGAATAAAACTTTGGAAATAGTTTCTACAGCATATGCTTATTAACTCTTACTGTGAGTTAATTTGAGGGACATGTATTACGCCAAAGTCACGTAAATTTGATAAGCATATATTTTTGAGAGAGAGAGAGAGAGAGAGAGAGAGAGAGGGAGAGAAAACAGTATTTTTTTTGAAAGAAATTAACTTAAAACTATACTTAAACGATTTTATCTTCTAGCTTAATGAAGGACAATTCCAAACGTTGTTTAAAAATTATGAAAATTGCATCATAAAAGGAGCTTTTTAAAATAAAATAGCTTAAATTTGCGTTTTAATTGCATAATCTGAGAACGACTTAACATAAATATGAAAACTTTGCAAACATTTTTATTCAACAAATAGGTATAAGATAAATATTAAAAAGGTGTCCATAGAGAGTACTTAGACTTTTGGAAAATTCTTCGATCAGGCTTTCTTAGCACATCTAACAACTCATTGCAACTGAGAAGTATTATTTTACAAGAAATTTTCAGTAGGTATTCAAAGTATGCAAAATGTTGTGTGTTGTGTTTCAGAAATAATGGTATTATTTTGAACAAGAGAACAGCGGATCTATTCTCAATGTTCCTTAAAAACAAAAGCAAAAAAAAAAATATATATATATATATATATATATATATATATATATAGATTTTTTAACCTATAGTAAGTAGAGGTGTATCTATTTTATGTATATATTATATGGGTGGGTATCACTCAAAAACGAACTGTTGGATAAATGCCAAACTTGTTATTTAAATTCAATATCTTTCATGGATACTACAAAAGAGTATGTTTCAAGAAAATCTTTCCAG
Source organism: Hymenopus coronatus (assembly GCA_030762935.1). Lineage (NCBI taxonomy): Eukaryota > Metazoa > Arthropoda > Insecta > Mantodea > Hymenopodidae > Hymenopus > Hymenopus coronatus. Next base: position 109,720,830 of record CM060894.1, on the reverse strand, counting down.
CCTAAACTACTCTTTAGATTCTTTTAATTTTTTTTTATTTTCTTAAAATTGGCTTTAAAGTTTGGATTAAAATATCACATGTCGTGGCATTTAAGATGTATATGTTGTGAATGACTGCGAAGTTGTGAACGAGTTTTATATAATTTCGAACTGACATAACTTTTTAAAGACACTGTTTTCGAGGGAATACAAAAATAAGCTTTTTGTGTAAATTATTTGGGACCAGTATTCTTGAAAGGTTTTAACCTACATCTTTAATGCTTTCCCCTCTTTGGTATAGGAGACCTCAAAACGTGTGTTTTCTGACTGTTATCGATACGGGACTTCTAAATCTAATGTGATACTTTCTGTACCTCAAGGAATCAAGATAGAAAGCGAAGAATAACATGTATAAACACTTCAATAATGAATGCATATATCTTGAGTGAAAACTCACCTGAAGAATTGCTACATTTGAGAAGGTAAACTGACCGGAAGTAACTGTCGAGACATGGAGGTCTGCCATCTCCGTTACGGTTGTCAGATTGTAGCTCGGTACAGAGTACAAAGTAATCTATTCGGGCGCTTTTCCAAAATGAATACCTACTGCTTCTGTGCATGTGTGGTATGTTTAATGATTCATTTGTAACGGTATCTTATTTTAATTTCTCTACCATTTCTCTACAGATACTAGGTAATAGTGTATAGAGAAGGATTTGTAATCCACACAAAAAATCGATAACGAGATTTCACTGGAAATACATGTTTTAGAACCCATTGAATAAAAAAAATGTTCGTGTGTGTATGTGTGTGTGTGGGCAGCTTAGCTCAAGAACGAAAAGTCCGTCAAATACTCAACTTGATATTTAAGTTTAGTATCTTCCAAGGAAATAACATGAAAATTTTTAAGAAAATCCACCCATCCCAAACTACCGTTTACATGCGAGAAATTTAGACAATTTTGATTTTTTTCAAAATTGGCTCTCATGATTTTGATTAAAATACAGTATATTAAAGCATATGAAAAATAAAATGTATCTTGAATTTTCTGGAAATAGGTTCTGAAGAGATTTCATTCTGCATGACTTTTGAATTACTGTTAAACCATAGGATATAGATAAAAACGTACTACAAAAATGTAGATCTCACAAAACACACAATTTATCTCCTTTATACTTTTGTTGTGGATTAACCGTTAACGAAATATTGCTTGTTATGGTTTTTACTGGTTTCAATTTTAAAATACTTTTACTTTTCTCAAACAAGATATCGTGCGTGTTTCTTTTGTTTTAGTCCAGGCCGTGCAAAGAATCGAATTTTAATGACAATCGCACAGCGACGGTTTTTAAAGGATTTGACTAAAGCTTTAGCATAGTATATTCCTTTAGTTCCCTTCTACTTATAAGGAACTAAGTAATACGTTATGTGAATGGAACACCTCAGATTTTTATAATAAGTCTTTCTCAAAATATTTCATCACAGAAAGAAATATCCAAAATAGTTTTCCCCAAATTTTAATTAGAAATGCTGTTATAGTCAAGTTGCGACCATCTGTGTGAAATTCCTCAGTCTTTGATTAAGTATGCATGGTTGTGAGCTATATGAAGCTGCCAAATGCATTGTGCTTCTTTATTTTTTTTTGTACAGCATTTGTATTCTATTTCAACATTGTCTGTTTTGCTTCTGTGATGTGTTACTTCAGGAATTCTTCCAGAATGTCATACAAAAAGGATAAGCATCTCAGATATTGGCTTTACGAATGCAAACTATTCATAGAAATTCCAAAGTCATCTACTGTTTTGCAATACTGCCATGAATCCTGCATCTAAGTGTCCATATACTAAATCGGTATCTACTAGGGTCTCGACTGATAGGTCCCGGGTTTCTCAATGAGAATAGCATTTAAATTTTATTGTTGCTTTATTTCTCAACATAATCTCCAGGAAGGCTAATACATTTGTAATATCGGTGTTCTAATTTAATTAAACCATCTGTGTAGTGCGATTTATCGAGGTCCTCAAAATAGCTTTTACCGCATCAATGACCTCGTTGCTGTGAAATCTTCGTCCTTCAAGACATTTTTTGAGGTTTGGGAACAGGTAGTAGTCACGGGTGATAGATCCAGCAAATAGGGTGGATATTCAAGCAATTCGAACTTTAATTCGCACATTTTCCCATTGCAATGTCGAAGGATAGGCCGGAGCATTGTCGTGATGAAACAAGATCTTTTTTTTGCCAAATGAGGTCTCTTTCTTTACACCTCATCACTGAAATGCTGCAGTAAGTTTGCGTAGTAGTCACAAGTGATACTTTTACCCTTTTCCAAGTAATCAATAAAAATAATTCCCTGTGCATCCCAGAAAACACTCGTCATAACCTTGTAAGCTGACAAAATTGACTTTGCCTTTTTTGGAGTTGGTTCACCTGGCGCAATCCACTGTTTTGACTGTGACTTACTTTCTGGAGTATAGTGATATATCTAAGTTTCATCCATGGTAATAAGCCATCTCAAAAATTCACTGGGATTTTACGGTAGAGCTTCATATTTTTAAGAGAAACAGTTTTTCTTTGCAACTTTTGATCAGGTGTCAACAAACGCGGCATCCATCTTGCACAGACCTTGTGAAAGTCCAAAACATTACTTAAAATATTACCTGCACGTTCTTTTGATGTGTTTACAGTCTCTGCTATCTCAAACAACTTTAATCTGCGGTCTTCCAATACTAAACGATGAATTATTTCAATGATCTCTGGAGTTGTCACTTCTACAGGGCATCCACAGCGCTCATCACTAGAGCTGGTAGTCCCATTTTAAACTCTGCAACCCACCTTTTAATCATTGAATATGAAGGGGCAGAGTCTTTCAATGTACTTTCCATTCCTACTTGACTTCTTTAGGCGTTAAGCCTTTCAAAAGGAAGTATTTAATCACTGCTCGTTTTTCCAAATCCTCCATTTTCGTGAAAAATCAAAAGTCGTGTTGTTTAAAATGCTGTCATTCAAAAACTAAACAAGCTTTTGACCTGTAACTATGGATACACGCTAGTCTAGAGTTAAACTATACGATGCTAGTGTCTAACTGGCCTAGTGGCGCCATATCTGTGTGAGGCCCGGGACTTATGAGCCGACCCTCGTATAGAGGTAATGGGACCAGTTTACTGAAGAATACACTGAACATTTCCGCTCACATGGGAGAATGGTTTGTGATTTTAAGATTTTATTTGGAAAATATTAGGATAAGTGTATTGACGAAACTAAATTGGAACTTTCTATGGCGACACTTTATTGTTAATGAAGTCTAAAAGTCATAAAGTTTATTTGCAAGTCAGGAGAGAAAATATTTCCGCTATCATAATATACATGGCTTTTAGGTTTCGTTTGTTTCTTGTGTGATAAACGCGAGAATATAAAGAAGAAGTTGAGGATAAGTAATCTTCATTTAGTACAATGTGGATCCTAAGGTCTTCTAAACTCGGCTCCAAGAAAGCAAATGAACATAACATTGAGTTTAAATTAATTACATTACATTGCAATCTGTTGATCCTGTTGTAGATACGTCCAACTCTAGGATGATCAAGTCAAAATTATATTTATTGGTTATTCTTGATAATTATTAATACATTTATTTATAATGTATTAATATTGAATTTTTCATAGATGTCAGTTTTGCATAATTTACGATTACATGTCTGTTTCCAAAAACCAATTTTTACAGCATGTATTCTTAGAATATTCATGTATATTATATTTATAACACTGTATTAATTATTACTAGTATTTTTTGATTGAATGAAATCCCCACTGTATAGAAGATGTGAGTAATGGGGTTTCTTTTTAATTCTGACCTAAACTTGTTGTTCATATGCAATTCCTTTATAGGAGATGGAAATGAATTAAACAAAGCTACACCATTATAGTAAACCCCTTTTCGGAATGACTGCAAATTATTTGTTGGTCTATGTAAGTCCTGTCTGAGTCTGGTTTCTTTGTTATGTATATTTCTATTTTTTTTAAACTTTTCTGGGTCGTTCATTACAAATAGCAATACCAATAGTATTGTTATTTGTATTCGGAGGCTATTGTTATTGAATTCGCAGGATAATGGAAAAGCTTCAAACATTTTGAATAGTGGTTTACAGTGAATTGATTGCTCTTACCATTATTCTTATTACCTTATTTGCATAATAAACACCTTTTAGGCATCTACTGAATTTCCCCAAAATATTATTCAATGGGTCATTATTGAATGAAAATAATCAAAATTAGGTGTTTTTAGAATGCTCTTATTTATACGCTGAATTAAAGATCTGATTGCAAAACATACAGACCTGAGTTTGGGTAAGAGTAATGAATATGGTGTTTCCAATTCATATTACAAAGAACCAGGAATTTTATATTGCTGGATTCTGCATTTTGATTGCTTTCATATTCTATACTTAAATCTGAAATGCTTTTTTGCTGTGTGCAAAACTTAATGTAGTTAGTTTTTTTCCTAAACTTATACAAATTTGTTACGTTCAAACCAATTAATTATTATGCTAAAGATTCTTTTAGCTGAATATAGTAGCTGACTAGCTGGTTAAACTATAAAGCCCGGGACTTAAAGCACTATTCTTAAGATCAATACTAAAGTTTGTAAGTCACCATTCAGGTATGTCATCTCAAAATAGTTTGAGATCTCCTAGTGGTTTACTGAAAAAAAATACACGAGTCAGTTGGAGAATTAAGTGCCATGACAGCATGTTGCCATTATAGTTTACTGGTTGAGCAAATTTCCGTTATGATATAGAATTTTTCAACCTGACTCTTCCTCTAGGGCAATGAGTTGTTTATATTACCATGTAATGAACGACATGTTTGCCAACATCTCCAACAAAGATTCCAATGTTTAATTAACATAATGTATTCATATATATTGTGGAGTGAAATACATTAAGCAACTATAAATAAAGTTTTAAAATGTTAAAAAAAGCCATTATATACAGTGAAGCTATCAATTTTTTTCAAATCTGGGACATCTATTTCCAACACGTGCTCCACTTGGTCATGGTGTAGATGGAGTACCCTGTTGACGCGCGATTCAACAACCTTCGTTGTCATCCTCCTGCAGGTTAGCAGACGTCTGAGGAAGTTGTGCAGCATGGATATCTAATATAGGCGTCTGACCGATAGTAGTGGCCTCGGGTGTTAGAAGTCGGACATCATTGACATCTGTCTTCTATTTTCGAGTCCTTGGTGATCTCTGGTGGGACATCTCGGAACTGTTTGCTAGTTTTGAGTCTTTAGCTTGACTTTCAATTGCTTGCACAAATTTGCTGGTGGTAGTTCAAAGTTAACCACATTGCTGCTATTACTATGAATGAAGATTTTTTCCCAAATATCCAACTCTGAAGGGGTATTAATGGCTTTCTATACACCATGACCAAGTGGAGCACGTGTTGGAAATAGATGTACAGATTTGAACAAATATAAATATTTTCTTCAAGTATCCGAAATCCAATCTCGCAGTTTTTCAATCGTAAAAACTCATTCCCAGAGAGGTGGACTACTTCCTTCAGCAGTTGTGTAGCTAGGATGCCTACGCTCTTAGGCTTTATCGGAATATAACAAGAAAACAATAACATTAATTATTTTAGGAACAATAGTGATAGAAAGTGAAATGTATACGCAATCTTTTTCAAGTTCGTAATAACGAATTTAACACACTTTATGGAGGGCTTACGCCATATAAAACATTGCAGATGTAACATACACCTAGGTCACCAGCCATTTTCAACTTTATGGAAACAATGGTTAAAATAATGACTGAAATCAATATTCACTTGAAGAGTCACCCAATTTCATGAAAACAGCATACTGCGATAGCATTTTAACAGTTGGTAAACTGCCAGGAACTGAAGCTGATTCCAGGGGAATAGCATAGAAGGAATTATGTTACGCGATAATTCGTTTACAAACCCATCTGCATTGCAACGAAACGTAGTGCAATTTCAGCTAATGAATGATGGCTTTGCCGAATTGTTTAAATGCAGCGTTCAACATTCCAGCGTGAAATTTAAGGCTACTTTTTTGTTGCTTAAATGGCTGGCATCACATACAGCAACACACATTTTCATTCTGCAAGAATGTATTATGTCATTTGGAGACATTAGCTGCTACACTGTCCACCAGAATGGCCTTTCATTGTGTATAATCGCATGGAAAGCTGGTTTCAGAATGCAGCACAGAGTCTTTTTTCAGCGAACGAGTAAACTCATTTAACCTTTTTTTACTGTGCAGAAAAGTTCCATCGGTAATAATGTGAAGCACTCCAAACATGATTTTAGCACGAGCTGTTATCGCTTTTATGCTCTTGACCTATAACACTCCGCAAAAGTTTATTTTCATTACTGAGAAGTCGTTAAATTTCAAGCTGAGTTTATGCATATCTCTTGACGGGTGGTCTGGAGAAGTCGTATGCCAAAGCTGTTAATTCGTTTTTCTTTTTTCTTTTGGTTTTCTTCATACCTACTTTTGCAAGGGCTGGTTTACTTCTTTTAAAAATAGTCCGGGAACTTTACAGTACATAATATTAGCAACGTATTACTTATACACCAAAAACAACGACTGGCAACACTGTTTGCCAGTCGTTGCTAAATAGTCAAAGTATGGTATCCAAACTAGATGTGCGCACGTCAACCACAGCCTTCCTCAATCGCGGGTTTAGTTCAATAAATACTCATCTTGTCAAGCTTGGGGTAGTATTTTTAGACAAAATGTAATTTAGTTCATTACTCTTTTCAAAACTTGAATTATAATACTTTTAGAATCACTGCATATACGCAGGCATTTCCTGAATAAAACATTCATCGTAGGTTCCGCTAAGTTGTCTACCGATTTGCACACAAATGGGCTTAGGCAGGATAGTTATAAGTGACACCCATATAAACATAGTGATTTTTTTAAAGTAGTTCTCGGACTTGGGTTCAGATTGGATGAGCATTCCGTAAAACATCTCGGCTTGTGTAGACCTTTAGTTGGTCAGAGGAAGTTAGATAGTGAGGACAATAGTAATGAATGTGTTTATGGGCTTAGACACAAAACGAGGACTATGGGATTCGACCAAATGTCTTCTGTTTAAGAGCATTTGTTCCCCTTTATAAACTTGAAATAACAGTAATGTATCCATTGATTCGAAGAAATCACTCTCCTTCACCGTATTCAAGACTCTTCTGGTTCCAAAATTTGTCTGTCATTATTAATCTGCCCATCCTGCCCACAGTCTATAATTCAACAGTTTCTATTGGAATCTATATTCCTCCACGCTGTTTTATGAGGTTTTTAATTTACCATTAATAAGGAAAGTCACAGTGTGAAGATTCATTATTCGTGAGTGCTATTGGGTATGAAAATAGATGTCAACGAAAAGAACCTGGTCATCTGACAGACTGTAGAGAGACTCCTGTACAGAGTCTATAAGGGGTGAGTATCTTTTTGCTCAGATCACGGATTACTCACCCCCCCCCCTATTTACGGCCTCCTGTTTCCTTCCATTGCGCCTCCTGTTTCCATATTGGTTGGTAATTGCAGGCTAATTTTATTATCGGTTGTTATCAATTTGTTGCATATTATTATTTTCTTTGTCTCTTTCTGTGTTGTCTTGCACCACGATCGGTAGTCCATTATCAGAATTTATATTATAAGCGAGAACAATGATTATTATTTAAGCTTTTAAACCCATTTCTTTTATTTTTTCACTACTCTTATATCTGATGGGCAATTTAAAGTTATGATGAGAAAAGTATAGATATATGAATTCTGGTGTCTAAGTTGCAGTTTGCCTATTCGATCAAAACACTTATAGATTAACTGAAGTCCTGATTGGTATGTGTTAGATTAGAGTACACATGAGTGAGGATGAACGTACACATTAAATTAGGCTTTAGTATCGTGCATCTGCGTATGGCATCCTGCGGACATTGTTATAGTTCACCCTCGGTGTTTTTCTCATTGTAGTTTGACAATTTTCGTGTAATGACACTACAAATAAAATACCAGAAAATGCATAAAATAGTATTACTGACGGGGCTGGTGCTTTCATTTGCTCTCACATTACGGCAGCACGTCCTCTTAGGTTTTATTATTCCGCACAATTAGCTCGTTTCGAGAACAACTGGGGCACCTAAATCCAACTCATTAAAGCCACGTCACTTGGACAAAATCACATGTTGCTATAATATCCATAATGCGTCTCAAAATAATTCAATTTGGGAAGTATGAAGTATAGCACAATTTAACTTTTATTAGGGATAATTTTGACCTCGTCTTTGAGTCAAAGAGTATAGAGCTTGGATATTACGACCCAAATTTAAGTTGATGTGGTAGTAGGAATAATCATTGCAACTTTAAATCAGAATTTAAGCGAAACTCTATTTGCACAGAAGAAAAAAAGTAACTATTTTTTTTCCAGTTTACAAATATGCTCCAGGGAATACAATTAATCAGTGCTGGAGAGAAAGTAATGACAAAATATTCATAAGTAGCTAACTGAAGACATTCAGCATACTTAACATCCTCTTGAAGTACTTCTGCAGGAATGTGGCCGCTACTGATCAACTATTTTTTTACTGTCGGATGCCAAATAGGAGTGTAAAACACTATCTTATCATTACTTTCTTCAGTTTGAGGAGAACATCATATGTTGGAGGATATTAGATTACAAGATACTTACACCAATGAAGGAGTGATTGCGAGCACTATGGTAGTGTGTTGTGGGAGAATCCCACCGTTTTCTCTGAGGAATGGGCCGAAAACGACAATCTAGAAACCTCTGGTTCGGCATTGAGAGATACTCCCGAGGAAGCCCAAGTTACGATGTGATTACCCTCTATGACGGCTTTGACTCAATTTGGACCAAGTTGGCACCATTTATTCCTTTGAACATTTCAATTGTGACTCAAAGTGTGGCGATCTGTTTCGTCCACGGCTTTGACCTTGGAAGGAAATCAGCGATTTGAAGTTGAAGCGCACCAAATGGTGTGTGCAATGTTATAACGCTTCTTTATGTTAACTCAGGCGATGAAGCACGATCAGCATACAAATCTGTAACGTCCTCGCACATGGTTAAACACACGCAACACTATGGTCTTGCTTGTTTCCATTACCGTGGCTAAATCCCTCGATATGCATAACTGATTCAGTATCAGCAGTGATTTAATCAAATCGTCATAATCTATTCTGAAGGAATCGGCGATCTGCATGCACGTGCTATACGCTATCACCTTGCCCATAGACTGAGAGCCTCGTTCGAATAGTTAAGGAAATTTCTCAAAAATTAGCACGAAATTCCACCAGTTTTCGCCACATGTCTCCTCAGTTTTAATCTATACATACGGATAAATTAAACCAAAAATTATTGTATTATGTTTAATTTTTACTTTATGTGACATCTCTATATGCATTCGATAATCTAAATGGATACCAGACTAGGAGTCGAATATATTGAAATATAACGGTGTCCACTTAGTGGACCTGCAAACAACATTTGGAGCGTGGCGTATACTTTAACATACAAACGAGTTAGGGGCACTTGTTACAAGAATATTTTATTTCTTTTCACCTCTAGCTTTATTTAAACGTGCTAAAATCTTTGTGGTGGTGCAAATCTGTCAAGCTCCTCTTTACATTAGGCAACAGCTATGTTTTCGTTAGTAGTATTTGTAGTGTAAATAACATATTTGGGATCACGAAACGGCAGAGAGTGCTTAGACTTGAACCATACAGCTTTCCGGCACCATATATATCAGGATGGGCCAGATTATTAAATTGAATAATTTGTTTAACACCTTATTTTATTTGCTTACCATTTAAACAAAAATTAAAAATTAAAAAAATCACCAATGAAATTTTAACATCCTTAAAGTAATAAATAGCAAATTTTAAATTCACACAAATTGACAGGATTGTAGAGAGGCCCTAGATAAACAGTTTTAGTTTGGGAACATATTATCCCTTTTGCTAAATGTCAAAATTATGGCAGGTTTTCTGGTTAATACAAAAATGGTCATAAATTAAAAAAATTGTGAACGTGTGAGTCCTATTTTCATTCAGAATGCCTCATTGGTATGCCAGTAGTCGAAGGAATGCAATATTGGTGTACAGTCTGTACGACATTTAAAAGTATTGGACTCGCAACTTAGGCAAAATTGCCTGCTCTTTGAGGTGTGCACGCCATTGACAATGCTTGGTTGATTTCAGATCATATGTAGTTTGCGAGAACATTTTTATTGCATTTGAAGTTCATTTTACACAGCGATAATGTTGTTTCGTTAACTGTGAAGTGTGCCTACAATTGTAATGTGTATGTACATAACACTTTAATGTATGATACACACTGCATTTAAAAACTTCTTGGAGGAGTATGGAGAAGCATACCCCTTCAGGAGTTAAATGCAGTCGTCATTGCAAGTTTTCCCTTGCACCTAATAGTAAATTACATTTATTTGTCAGTACGAATAAATTATATTGAGCAACACAACAAAATAGGAACGGCTCATTATAAAATTCAAAGGTGACAACTTGAAAATAAAGGTATGAATGGGGACTTAAACCTTCAACTCTCTCAACATCTTGACCCGATACTCACGCACTTAACATAGGGCTAAAAATGATACTATGTCTATGCTCTCCGAAATCCGGGTGTTCACTTCACGGACCACTGCGGTTGATCAGTGGCGTGCTAACCTTAATACATTTATGCTGTAGCAAAGATTTTAGAACCTATAGTCCAAACTTTTTCGCTTGGGCACCTCTAAAATCCTGCCAAATTGTGCGGTCAAATTCTGGGACATACCGTGGAGAAGGAGAAAAATCAGTCCGTGAGAGTTTCCAGTATAATCGCATTAAAATACTGCTGCCACTTTCAAAGTAGAGAAACTTATATGATTAGTATATTATAATAACTCCATGACACAGCAGCTCACAAGGAACCTTGGCCTACCGTCCGGCCGCTGCGCCCCCCATCTCGGTCCATGACAGACGTCATGGATAGGGTGCAGTATTGGAAGATGAGACGTGGTCAGCGCCTCAATCCCTCCCAGCCGGTTAATGCGGTCCTGATGACCATTAGTATATAATCTATAACAATATGGTATATTTTTGGAGGGAGAAACTAAGTTATTAATAATAATAATTCTGGCATAGAACTAAACTTCAAAGAAACTCGTAGTCCTGCCATTTATTTTATTTTACTCTACCGTTTGTTTTATAGTATAAAACCGTAAGAAAAACAGTACATTTTTTATGAATAGCAAAAACGCCATTGAGAGAGGCCAAACGAGAAAACCCGAGCTAAGAAAAGAGATACAGAGAACCAGAAAGAGCAAGTTGACTTCAGTTCTGGGGTATTTTACGTATGTAAGTTACTTCCTAAGAAGAAAAATGAACACATTTTTTGAAATCATTTTCTCAGGTTTGTAATTTTTCATCGTCTATGTACTTTCTTCTCAGAAACTATTAGACATGCTGCAACGAAATTTTGCACACACTTATTTCCTACAATTACACACATTTTGCTGCAGTAGTTTTCCTTATTTTATTTATTACTTTTATTTAATATTTTTGATTTTTTTAGACAACCAGTTACACCGAAATGTAGCATAATTTAAATATTATGTGTTCTTCTTTGATGGAACTTCTTTAAAACGAATTATGAGGTACGGAGAATTCAATGGCATTATATTTTGCTTTATTGAACCAAATTACTACCAAGCAAGATGGCTCAGCAGTAACTCTTGGCCCGCCTTCGGATGTCTAGAGTTCATGATAACTCCTTTGGCCGAGCAATATGCACAAGCTTTTTTTGCGGGTTTTATTGATCACAAGCGAATGTTGGATTGGATAGTTTGCTCCACGAATTGTCCTGTCATCTCTTTCATCACTGATCACTCATCCTAGATATGCTATATCTAGAATTTGCTTGCTACTCGATAGATTATTATTATTATTATTATTATTTTTTTTTTTTTTTTGTAGTTTTAACGTCCTTTAATCTGCTTGGTCATATCGGACGATGAATGAAATTGGTGAAATGATGCTCAAATTTCGAACTGTTGAATGTGAAGCAGACACGCTACCACCACACTACCCAGGCGGGCGACAGATTATTGACGCAAGCCACCGGCTTGTAAGTCCCAGGGGTGTCAGTCCTACAAAGAGGAAGATATCCCGAGATAGAAGAAGAAAAATAATTGAGGTTATAAATTCAATTACTTTGAAAAGAATGTCATTGCTTTAGGACTACAATTGAGGCTTTAGAAACTTTTAAAGCTATTTCCGCCCTCGCAGCCCCTTAAAATGCAATGGTACAATTTTCACAAGCTTTTATTTTCATTTAACTATCATCTACCAATACTAATTAATAAGACGAAGTATTTACTTTAATAATAATTAGATATCGTCTTTCACTATTTCATATGTTGGGATTCATGAACCCCCCCCCCCGCTCAAAGTATTTTTACATTATCTACTTAGTGCACAGTACATAGATAGAGATTTCCTCCAAAAAAATTCAATACCGAGATTTCACTGGAAATACACGTTTTAGGGTCCCCTGAATAAAAATAATAATAAAAAAAAAGGTCCGTATGTGTGTGTGGGGGTGTCTGTGTGTCCGTATGTCTGTGAACACGAAAGACGGTTAAATACTACACTTGATATTAAGTTCATAATCTTCCAAGGATGCGACCAGCAGATTTTCAAGAAATTCCCCACCCTAACCACCCTTTATATGGACACATTTTGATTTTCTCAAGAATGGCTCTAATGATTTTTATTAAAATACGGTATACTAAAAATACTTATATGCCAAAAGCCTCGCATATCTTGAATTTTCTCTGAAATAGGCTCTGAATGACTTCATTCTGAATGACTTTCGCATAACTGGTAAACTGTAAAACAGACAAAAGGTTACTGCACAAAAATGTAGAGCTCATTAAAACACAGAATTTATGTAATATACAATTTTTTATAAAGTTAACTATTTCTAGTTATTGGGCTCAATTTTAAAATACTCACATTTTTCTCATACGGGACTTTGTCAACTCTTGATCATGCAAGGAGAACGAATTTCAATCACATAGCCATCAAGCTTTTAAAGATTTGACTATCTTCATTATTTTTTATGCTTCTACGTATAAGGATTCACACACACACACTTATAAAACGTCTTTTTTGGATTCAGGGGACCCTAAAACGTATATTTCCATTGAAATCTCCGTATAGAAGTTTTGGGTGGAATGCAATACGTTCTCTACTTATGTAATATGTATAGAAAGTAACAACAATAAATCGTTTTTCAATATTACCCTCGATTGTCATATAGCGGAAAGTAGTCAACAGTTACAACTTTTTGTGAACAGCAGGTTCCTTTTCATTGTGAGGCACATCATATTTAGTTAATTCAAATATATGATGATAAACCACTTTTAGATGATCAACTACTCTCAATGTGGCCATAAAATGAAAAACTCTTGTACCTTCTCCTCTAAAAGAAACAAGCAAAAACAAAGAACTTACATGAAATGTGAAAGAATTGCTGTGTTTTTTCTATCTTCATTGTTATATTGATCAATGGTTACTTTAATTGACAGATAAATAGAATTGAATTCTCTAGTTTTATCGAAAAATTTTAGCTCTATTTCACTAAGAATTAGATCAGCAGGAATTGATTCGCGCCTCTTTGGTACCCTCAATTAATAACGTTTATGCCATTTACCTGATTCCCTTTTCATTAATAGGATATATCATACGTGTTATAGTCGGTTATAACGCAGCTTCTTCAGATTCCTTCTTGAATTTATGAAAGAAGCAACTAATATTTCTCTCTATTCAACTGTCTTTATCAGCTTTTACTTTCTCTACATAGTAAGCACATAGTACGTAAGTAGAAAAGATACTCCACCCAAAAATTTGGTACCGTGATTTCACCGGAAATACATGTTTTAGGATGCCCTGTATAAAACACATTTTAATAAAAAAAAAGTCCGTGTGTGTCTGTGTCCGTTTATCCGCGTGTCTGTGGGTCTGTGAACACGATAACTCAAAAACAAAAAGTCGTTAAATACCAAATTTGGTATTTAAGTTTAGTATCTTCCAGAGATGCGACACGAAGATTTTGAGTAAGATCCCCCACACTAGACTACCCTTTACATGGATAAAATGTCGTAATTTTTTGTTAGCAAAAATGGCTCCAATAATTTTGATTAATATACCGTATGTTAAAGATATTTACATGACAAATGGAATGTATACCTTAAATTTTCTGGGAATAGTCTCTGAAGAAGTATTTATTTTTGGATGAATTTTGCTGAATTTTGAATAACTTTAAACCTTAAGATACAGACAAAAAGCTACTACAACAAATGTAGATCTTGTTAAAACACACAATTTATGTCATATACAATTTTTTCTTGCAGTTGACCACCTCTGAGGTATTCCTTATTATTGGTTTCAGTTTTAAAATACTTAAACTATTCTCATATAGAAATTTGTTACTTAAGGTAATGAAAAGAAACGGATTTCAACTATTGGCAAACTACCTTTTAAAATATTTAACTATCGCTTTAGCTCAGGATATTCCCTTATTTCCTTTCTGCTTACAAAAAAGCAAGTAATAAGACATTTCTGATAATGTTTAATCTGGATTAGCATGAAATAGAAGAAAAAGAGGTTTATCAATAATTTGTTACATAGGTGAAGAGAGGCTCATGTGAATGGAATACACCAGGTTTTTTCTTAGGATCAGGAGATAGAAATGTGGAAGGAAGAATTTTATTCAAAACTTTCTGTGGCAATTCATTTTGATGTGTAGTCATAGTAGTAGTGAAGGGAAGGAGAGGGGTTCTTGTGGAGATTATATACAGAATGTGACGGGATATTATCACTTGTTCCGATACTTAATAGATATTTTATGTTGCTCCATTGCTTTCTGGAATTTTAAAAGCGAGAGCTGAATGCACAGCATAGGAATTTTCGTTAAAAGCAGCGAATTGTATACACGGTACTTCATAAAAAAAATCTGATGCGTTCCATTCACTTGACTTTCTCTACATCTCTGCAATAAATTATTGTTAAAATGCTTGGGCTTCTATTTACTTCATGCATATCGAGGAAAAATTAGCAGAAATAGTCTTATTACTTGCTTCCTTGTAAGTAAAAGAGAAATAAGGGAGTACCATAGATTAAAGAGAATAGTCAAAAGCTGGTTGCTATGTGACTGAAATTCCTTTGTTTGTATGACCAGGAGTTGACAAATTCCTGTGTGAGAAAAGCATAAGTTTTTTAAAGGTGAAATCAAAAATAAGGAAAAACGATCAACTCCACGAAAAAAATGTATATAACATAAATTGTGTGTTTTAACGTCAAGTAAATTTTTTGTGTGGCAAGTTTTTGTCCATCTCTTAAGGCTTAGCAGTTATGCAAAATTCCATAAAATTCGTCCAGAATAAAGTAGTCTTCAGTGGCTATTATCAGAAAATTCAAGATATACACTTTATTTGTCAGTTAAATATCTTTAAAATACGAAATTTTAATCAAAATCGTTAGAGCCATGCTTTAGAAAATTAAGATTTTCGAAATAACTTCCATGAAAAGGGTAGTTTGGGGTGGGGGGATTTTTCTCAAAATCTTCGTGTCGCATCCCTTGAAGATATTAAGCTTAAATACCAACTTTGGTATTTTACCGACTTTTCGTTTTTGAGCTATTGTATTCACAGACACACACACACACATGGACCTTTTTATGAAAATGCTTTTTTTTTTTTTTTTTTTTTTTTTTTTTTGGATACAGGGGACCCTAAAACATATCTTTGCGGTGAAACATCGGTATCGAATTTTTGGGTGGAGTGCAATACCTTCTCTATACGCTAAGTACATAGTACATATAGAGAAAGTAAAAAGTGGATTTAAAAGCTTTTTCGTTAACAAAAAATCACTCCTCTCCTCTCAAACCAGAGGCTTGGTGGAGTGTGAGAATTCTTCTTATTTTAGAATCATTCCCTGAATTGCTTTTGTGCCAATAGTTTGAAAATAAAATCTTGAGTGCATTTTATAATAATAACAATCTATATTGCATTAATTTTATCTACTCACTCTTCTATTGCATATTATTAGAAAAACTTGTTCTTCAATCTACTTCTTATCAATTGATAGAAACGTTCATCACACATTTACACATTTCTTGTGGTATAAAAAGAATACAGTAGGATAAAGCGATAAATAAAAATATATCGGATTTCTTGACTACAAAAAAAAAAAAAAAAAAAAAAAAAAAATGATGCGTTCCACTTACAAGAATTTATTTAAGCTGTAACAAAATCTTCTTTCGAAAGCTTATTCTTCTCTCTATCTCATGCTTCTCTTCTTCAGGATAATCATTAGCATAAATGTTTTTCTTACTTAGTTCCTTATAAGTAGAAGGGATACTCTAGGCTAAAGGGATAGATAAATCATTTAAAAACTGGTCGCTATATAATGCAATTGAAATACGCTTTGACAAAAGTGAATAACGACATCCCATTTGAGAAAAGTCCAAGTATTGGACATTTTAAAACCAGTAACAAGGAATATTTCGGCTCTTCAAACAGAAAAGCAAAAGTATATGACGAAAAGTGTGTGTTTTGACGACATCTATATTTTAAGTGTAGCAAGTTTTGTTTATCTGTTACGATTTGTCAGATATGCACAAGTCATTCATCATGAGGAAGGCTTTAGAGGCTGTTCCGAAAATCAGGATATACCTTTTATTTGATACGTAAAACTATTTAAATTTTAAGCAAAATCGTTGGAGCCATTTTTGAGAAAATCGAACATTTCTACCATCTTCCATGTAAAGGTTATTTTGTCGCGGGTGATTTTCATGAAATTCTTCGTGTTACATCCTTGGAAGATACTAACTCAAATACTATGTTTGGTATTTAACAGACTTTTCGTTTTTTTTGAGTTTTACTGCTCTCAGACACACATACACACATTGCCCTTTTTGCTAAAAAGGCGCTTCTTTTGGACTCAGGGGTCCTCAAAACATATACGTCCGGTGAGATTTCGGTATCGTGTTTTGGGTGAAATACAATCTCTACCTATTATGTACATTTAAATGTTATTTTATGTTAATACAGATTATATAAAATTCGTTTAGAAGACTTCGTAGATTTTTCACAAAAGATTCAGTTATGCATATTATTATACATATAAATGATTTAAACCTAGATTATAAAACTTCAATAAAACTGGTAGCCAGTTTTGAGCGGGTATAATAATAACAACATCGTAAAGTTTAGAGGTGGAGGGATTTTCTCAAAAATATTCACTTAGTATTCTTGGAAGATGCCGAACTTAAATATCAAGCTTGGAATTCTTCAGATATTTCGTTTGTTAATTATATTAATCATGCACACCAGTACACACACCTGTAAACAGAGCCAAAGTGGTAGAGAAGTCATTCCCTCAAGAAATTATTCTATGAACAAACAGGAATGAAAATGTATAATTCTATTTTAGTCTATAAACTCTTGTTTTAACTGAAAAGTTTTACGCATATTTCATCGGTTATAATTCAACTGAATAAGTTACTATTTTAATCTATTTTGTCATTTCTTTATTCATTAAGCCACAGTATAGCACTTTGTTTTGTACAAATCTCGTGATTTACGCTTCAGTTACAACTTGGCAACAGCGATCTGAACAACTGACTACGCTGACCGTGCATGTCTTACATAGCTAATCTCTTACCTGCTCGCTATCACGGATTCATATATTCGGTTTAAAAGTCCATTGACAAATATATCTCTTGTTTAATTTTCCTTAGTTTCTTTCTTTTGTATCTGATAGCTGGAAGTGTGGACTTGTTTAGGAGTTACATTAATTAGTAAACGTTTAGGTTAAATCATTTACTTTATTGTATTATTTCGTTTAAGGTTACACAAATAGGTTACAGCTCTAGATGCTTTCATTCAACATTGAGCATCACACCGAAAATACAAGCCTAGGTAATTAACACCACAAGTTAATATTTTCAATCAATGCCGTTACCAATTCGCAGCGGCATCGAAAACGGCGTAAACCTGTCGTTACACTTTATCTTCCACCCACTCACAAGGCAAAGTGCGCTGTTGCCAAACGTCTCTGCATATCATAATATTGTTCTAAATTTTGGGAAGGCGGAATAAAAGTGTCTTTTTATATGAACTCAATGATATCGGGCTAGTTAAACAGTAACCTTTCCTTCAAATCTCATTGATTTTTAAGTAACACGAAAAATATTTATTCGATGTTTTCGAGTGGTCTGTAACAGTGTTTGGTCATCCGCCATCGTAGCGCGAGAAGTTCAACATGCACCTAAATTGTATCATATTTTCAAACATTGAATAGAAAGACACGGCTACACAGTAGCAAGTTAAGTTCACTTGTTGACAGTGCTGAGCCTTAATATCCTATCTAAATATATGATCAAATTAATAACATATTACATTTAAAGTGCCAAAATATTTATGGCAAAACTCATTTGCTGAGTCATATGTAGTAAAAGCCTGCGTTAAGCAGTATAAAAAGCATTTGTAGCAAAACATATTAAAAATATATTCATGTTATACCATTTACTGTGGAATTATAAGTAAGTATTATATTACAGCCCGTCATTGTAATCAAAAAATAAAAATAATAGAAATAGCTGGTAGTTTCTTGGATTTTATGAAGTTTATTTATTTATCTATATCACACAGTGACTATTCAACTTTTTTCTATTCATATTACAGGGTGGAAGGTGAATAATTGCAAATACTTGTATCAGCGATTATGTGATGATCCAGTATTTGCAGCTTTTACGCTATTTTCTAAAGTTATGTTCATGTGGAACATTTCACGATGTTTATAGAATGGCTATTACCCTATCTCAGACGTTTGGTATTTATTTACGTAACAGGTCACAAGGTTTAATCTCCTCTGCTCTCTGTTCTTTGCCCTGTCCGATTATTTGTGGTGCGAGTGACGGAAGAATATCGATCGCTCTGAAACTTCAACCATACGCTTTTGCTTTCATACAACATTATTTGATTAGAATTCACAATATATTCAGGGTTCTATTTAAAATTTTTGAATACAATGCATACATATACTTTATTTACATTTGTTTTTATTGAACATATACATATCTGAAATAACACGCAAGCATTTGCACTTCCGTTTTTAAACTACAAAATCACCCTCATTGCTCTTACAAAGAGCACAATTAAAATTAAACCTCAACAATTAAAAGTATTCATATTGATAATTAAGATAACTTATGTCACAGATCCTTTGATAAACTGCCGTTAACGTTCGTCTTTTGGGAAGGTGACGATTTAGAAATCGTCAATAATATAGAATCTGGCAGTACTGGCAGATTCCCCAGTTGCGGCGAAATTAAATGAATTTCTGGTAATTCAGCATACGTAAAATCATTCTTTGTGTGAAGGAATTTTTGCAACTGAAACATTCCCTCGTTCTCTCACTGTGAAGCATATGGATGCAGGTCGGCGGTGTGCAGTTGTAGATACTAAACACAGAAGCTAGCTGTTACGTGTCGCATATAAACATAAGAGAGACATATCAGTATGGTTCAAAGCACATTAGATTCTGAAATTAGTGCTTCATTTATGGCAATGCTATTAGTAAGCGGACAAATTGAGATATATTTATGTGTTATGCGTATTCTTCTCTACTAAATAACAAATTACTTACACTTATTTATCTCACATCCTGTATAATATCTGTCATTCACTAGCGAGAACTATATACGCTTATAGTAGATAGAGAAGGTACTGCATTCTACCAAAATATTATATCAAAGATTTCTTAGTAAATACTGTTTTGAGGACCTCAGAATTAAAAATATCACTTTTAGAAAAATGTCCGTGTGTCCCTGTAAACAACGAAAAATCGATTAACACAAACTTGGTATTTAAGTTTAGTATCCACCAAGGATGCAACACGAAGTTTTCAGAAAAAATGTTCCCACCCCAACTACCTTTTAAATGGAACATTTTACGAAATTTTTTTATTTTATAAAAAAATGGCTCTAACGATTTTGATTAATTATCTTTATTTATTACCTAAAAAATTCATGACAAGCAAAATGTATATTTTAAATTTTCTGGAAATAGCCTTTAAAGACCTCTTCATTCTGAATGATTCTTATGATTTTCTCAAACAAGAAGTCATTAGTTTTTAATTTGTTTTATCCCTGGCTACAAAAAGGGAATCGAAGTTTAATATTTATCGCACACGACCGTTTCTAACAGATTTGACAATCGCTTTAGCCCAGTATATTCTCTTATTTCCCTTCTACCTTAATGCTTATATCGCTTAGTATGAAATAGATAGAAGAATAAGCTTTTGCAGAACGGATAGAGAAAGACAAATGAATGGAACACATATTTTTTCTGCGACAAATATCAAACATATTTAAACTGGAATTCTAATAGTGTTTTGTTTGTTCAAAACTTCAATTATATACACCATCAATCGCACACGTTTCCGAACGTGGGATTTAACTTCAGAATGTTTATTTTAGGTAAACAGGAAACCGTATCTGGATGTATGCCAGAAGCTTCCGTTGCATTTCCCAACTAGCACATTAAGTGAAACCAATGCTCATAAAGCCATATCTTTCTTCTGTAGAGGTTCTGCTAGTGATGATTATATTCTGGCAAGTATGAAGAATATAAGACTTTCAAAAGAACTCATGAATTTGCGGTGCAATTTAAAAGGACATTTAAAATGTCTGAAATGCTTTGATATGCTGAAGCTCGTTTACTGTTTCTGTTGCTTATTTCAACAATCCCTGCATGTTTTTATTTACTTAATTTGAAATGAGAAAAATGCTTATTACGCAACTGCTCAGTAGGTTTTATAATTCTTTACGAAGTTGATATTAGTAAGGGAATAGTAGTTTATTAGAGATTGACGAATATAAAGTGTCTTTCAAAAGTCATATTACACTTTGAAGTATTATGAATATTATGATAATTAAGATTGTAAGGAAAAATAAGATCTGCATTTTTTGTGAAGATAAGTTTTGTCTATCTCTTACGGTTTACTAGTTATACAAAATCCAGAAAAAAACATCCAGAATAAAGAGGTCTTCAGAGGCTCTTCCCAGAAAATTCAAGATATACATTTTATTTGTCATGTAAATATCTTTAATATACGCTATTTTAATCAAAATTTTCAAAAAATTTTCCATTTAAAAGGTAATTTGAGGTGGGGGGATTTTCCTCAAAATCTTCGTGTCGTATCCTTGCAAGATACTAAACTTATATATATCAAGTTTTATATTTTACTGACTATCCATTTTTGAGTTATCGTGCTCTCAGACACACGGATACACACAGAGACCTTTTTCTAAAAATACTTTTTATGGATACAGGGTACCCTAAAACGTTTATTTCCAGTGAAATCTCGGTACCAATTTTTGGGTGGAATGTAAAACCTTCTCTATACCCTATCTACGTAGTGTGTGTAGAGAAAGTAAGAAAAATATTGTATCACAAAATTGGTCTGCTTTAAAGTGGTCTACAACGTTTTTATAACAACCTTTTATCTACCTTACCGGATTTACCGGTTAAGCAAAAGGCATTCAGAACGTAGAGGACTTAAATTCAGAACTACATTTTGTTTCTCATGTAAATGTTTTTAATATAAATATAAATCCCACGACGCTGCTATTCACGTGACATTTGCCGCCAACTCAACTGTCGGCCTCACGCCCATAAACTCATGGCAGAGGCGGCCGAATATCCAACCGATACAATATCTCTATTTTGGACAAAAAAAAAAAAACTAATTTAATTTTTAAAAGGCCTATTACTACCGTTATTTCTACAACACTTTGTACATAATTTTGCAGACAATATCTTGGAGACTTCCTCCGTGGTCGAGTGGTCAGAGGCCCCGGGTTCGATTCCCGGCTGGGACGGGGAATTTTTCTCTAGCCAGAATTATTTCCTATCCCCCACAGAGTCTTGAAGTTTGTATGTGAGTGTGAATGTGTGCGTGTTTGAGTAAAACAAAATGATTTAAACCAACGTAAAAGAATCCACAGACGAGTTCTTTCAAGTGGAAAGCCCCCAATATGATCTTAGATGTTAAAGGGATATATATATATATATAAGTCTGATGGAGATCTAGTGATTGCAAATACAATATTGTTGGGTTGAACATGATCAAAGATCTTTCTCATTTAATCCTCATAATTAATATTTAATGGAGATTTAAGTTCTAAAATCGTTAAGTTCTAACGAATCGTTAGAATTTTAGCCAACAAAGTACTAGAATGTAAAAGGAAACAAACGAGAACAAAACCATTATGTCTGACCAACACAGCGAGATTTAAATTTTTCTCCCCACTTAAATATTAAAATGTTTAATAAAGCATTAATGTTTTAAGTGAATTTTTAAAAACCCCGATATTTGTTTCAGGCTCGTAGAAATTACACTATTTCGATTACATAGCAGATAGGATGTTTGTGTTATTTTGTTTTCTGTACCTTTGGAAGTCGGATTAAACTAAACGGCAATTTATGTCGGGTTGGTGAAGGGTGAATTGGTTTGGTTGGTGAGGGGTGAATTAAGTAAAATTAAACAAAGACCCATCCTTCAAAAATAAAACAAATTGCCCAAAATTCAAACTTAAAAACACATTGGTCCTACTAATGCGTTTAGTAGTGTGTTTTAATACTCACAGATTCCAAATTTTTCTTTTTTACAAAATATCTTTATAGTTTTCTCTATTAGTACATAATACATAGGGAAGGGAGAAGATATTGTATTGCATAAAAATCTGATTTGTTCCATTCACATGACTTTCTCTACATCTCCGCAACAACTTATTGTTAAAAAGCTTATATTTCTATTTACTTCATGCTAATCGAGAAAAATTAGCAGAAATAGTCTTATTACTTGCTCCCTTGTAAGTAGAAGCGAAATAAGGCAGTACCATAGGTAAAAGTAAAGTCAAAATCTGGTTGTTATGTGACTGAAGTTCCTTTGTTTGTATGGACAGGGGTTGATAAATTCCTGCATGAGAAAAGTATATTTTTTTTTAAAGCTGAAACCAATAACAAGGAATGTCTCAGACACGATCAACTCCACGAAATAAATGTATACTACATACATTTTGTGTTTTAACGTGCTCTACATTTTATGTGAGGTAAGTTTTTGTCCATCTCTTACGGTTTAGTAGTTATGCAAAATTCCGTAAAATTTATCCAGAGTGAAGTAGTCTTCAGAGGATATTTCCAGAAAATTCAAGATATACATTTTAGTCGTCAGGTAAATGTCTTTTATATACAACATTTTAATCAAAATCGTTAGAGCCATTTTTGAGAAAATCAAAATTTTCGAAAAAAGTTTCATGTAAGGAGTACCTGGGGGTGAGGGATTTTCTTGAAAATCTTCGTGTTGTATCCTTGGAAGATACCAAACCTAAATATTAAGTTTAGTTTTTAATGGACTTTTCGTTTTTGAGCTATCTGCCCACAGACACACACACGGACATTTGTCTAAAAATGATTTTTTTGGATTCAGGGGGTCCCAAAACATATATTTCCGGTCAAATCTCGGTTTCGAATTTTTGGGTGCATTACAATGCCTTCTCTATACACTATGTACATAGTACATATAGAGAAAGTAAAAAGGATTTTTGGATAACTTCCGCATGTGTGAATATGTATATGTGTCCGTATGTTCGTGTGTAAGTCTGTAAACAACATACCGCTACAACATTTTATAGTAGCTTTTTATCTACCTCTTACCATCGGTTATACACCAAACTTGACAATTAAATTCAGCATCATTCACGGAGGTACACGAAGATTTTCAAGAAAGTTCCCCACCCAAGTAATCTTTACATGGAAAAGGTTTCGAAAAGTTTGATTTTCTGAAAAATGACTAAAGATTTTAATTAAAATGCCGTATATTAAAATACATTAACATAATAAACAACATGTATATCTGGGAGTAGCATTTGTAGACCATTTCATTCTGGATATCTTTTGCATAATTGGTAAACCGTAAGAGATAGACAGAAACTTATCTTACAATGTTTTATTCATTAAAACACACAATATATGTCATATATATGACATAAATTGTGTGTTTTAATGAATTCTACATTGTTTCGGTGGAGTTAACCATTTTCGAGATATTCCTTGTTATTTGTTTCAGTTTTAAAATACTTAAACTTTTCTCAAATAGGAACTTGTCAAGACTTTTTCTTTTGTTTTTCTCCGGATATGCAAAAGAGTTGAATTTGAATCATATAGCAATCAGCGTTTAAAAACTTTGACTATTGCTTTAGCATAGTGCATTCCCTTATTTCCCTTCTGCTTATAAGGAACTGAATAATAAGACTACCTATGCTAATATTATCTTAATTAGCATGAAGTAGATAATTGAGGTGAATTCTTTTTATATTTATTGCAATTTAATTTAGATTTTCATTTAAGAAAGTTAAAACTTATTAAGGGACGAGAAGAATAGTTTGTAAGAATAGCATGTTACAGAATAGGTAGAGAAAGTCATGCGTATGGAACACAACCGATTTTTTCCACAGTGATTTAAAAATATCACACATTCAGGACATCATGGCACATAACAAATATTAACTATTAATTATATTTTATAAAACTGGGAAGAAATATTCCGTAGTAATCCAAATTACTTTAATGCTAGGTCTCTCGCGATATGCATTGGTGATAATGGTATGGTGATCATCTGTAAAGTTCTGTTATTCATACTTTTTCAATTTAGTAAATAGGGTAAAGGGTAGACACGGAGAGGACATCTCGCGCATTGTGCCTGTGCAGGTCTGTTGTGCATAACACCACCCACGAGGATGAGATGAAGAGAAGGAACAGTAGCAAACCATAGATTGCAGGCAAACAGGCCACCAGAAACACGCGGGAGTCCTTAACGTTTCCAAGTCCGATGATCCTCCCACTGCCGGGCCGCCAGATAGGGTGTGTAAGCGAACAGTCGATCTGCGGCCACCTAGCATCCACGAAAATCTTGGACTGGCGACTCTTGAAAACCACGAAAAGCTAATGTTTCAAATTGGGCCGTCGCCGGGGATTGAACCCGGGACCTTCCGAATTCCAATCGCAGACGTCACCTCAGAGCCAGATCATTGGTTTTCGGCTTGGAATCAAGAAAAGTTTATACATATCGAATGCATGGGCTTCAGAGGTTCAAATATACAGAGAATTTTCTTTTATTTGATTGTCAAAAATAACTTCTGGATCTGACTGGCGCCCATGGGTTTGAACACTTGAAGTAAATTTCAATAAATTAAAATCAACCAATGAATAAATATCACGGGTGTATCAGGGATTAGAATAAGGTTTCTGTAGCTGAAAGAACTGGAGCCTCTCTATAATTGCTCAGTACCTAGTAAGTATTTTGTGAAGTGGGGCCAATAAAGTATAGTAGGAGTAATTCCTACGTCAAAGGCATGAAAGGGAAAACATTGACTGTGGGAGCGGGACAAGCTGTTTGATATTAGAATTACGTTGCTCCTTTATTGGTAGGAGTTTTGCACTTTAATTAAGAAGTCCTTGGAAAGGTAGAGCCAGACTGAAAAATGCAATGCTATAGAAGGAATTTAAAGCGCGGCTCTCCTGATCATCAGCCAGTTGCTCTAATCACTGAGTTAAAATGGCAAAAATTCTCTTAGTCGAAGATTAGAGAACTCAGATTTGCTGTGTAGTACTTTTTTTCTATCGCTTAACTTTCACCAAAAAAATCCTTCCGAATAAAGAGAACTTGACAGGCTATTTCCAGAAATTGGAAGTATATATTTTATTCGTCATAAAAATATACTTAATTTATGGTATTTTAATAAAAGTCGTTTGAGTCATTTTAGATAAAATAGAAGATTTTAAGAATGTTCCATGTAGGGTAGCTGAGAGCGGGGAGAATTTTCTTGAAAATCTTCGTGTTTTATCTTTGGAAGATACCGGACTTTGAAACAAAGTTTAGTAATTATTCGAGTTTTTGTGTTATGCTGTTCACACGCAGATAAAACTTTTTTCCTAGTACTTTTTTGGATCAGAGTTTCTCAAAACACGTATTTCCGGTGAAATCTCAGTGTCAAATTTTTGAGTGGAGTACACTACTTTCCGTTATATTATTACAGAAAGCAAATATATGAAAAAAGTCAACGAAGTCCGCTTACCACCAAAACTCCATATGCCAAATTAAAAACCGATTACGTAAACTTTTTATAGATTTAAGTAAATTTACTTTGTTGATGAAAGAAAGTTTACTGAATGACTGTCTAAACAATTGATCAATTGCACATTGGTCAGAATGTACTTCCGAATTCGTGATTGAAACGCACACTCCTATATCCATGATTGAACTAGACTGCTATCACATTTTAAAAACCCATGTTATTAATGTACTCACCTTTCACAAAAACGACCTTTAAACTCTTGACAGTCAAACTAATCACTACTCATATATCTTATTTTACGATATACCAAGAAGTCACTTAGAAGCACGTAGGTCAATATTATGTGAAATAAAGCTTATTAAATATTAACCCATATGATAACTATAAGTAACCAAACTGCTAACTTAAAGCCTGCGTGGGTTAATGGTTACCATGCTTGCATCTAGTACTCTAGGTTGCGGTTTCAAACCCGTTGGAGAATGATGGATTTTTTCGATGTAAAAATTCTTTCCATTGCTTCCTTCGGAAGAGAAGTAAAGCCGTTGGTCCCGTGTAATGTTTATTTGCACGTAAAGGAATCTCATAGCTTGAAAGAAAATAAATTCGCTATGTTTCACGTTCACAAGCCGAGATTTCGTTCTGTAATCTCATCTTGGGTGATGAGTTCATTGATCCCTCGTCGCCATGAGCACAGTGGCCATCTTGCGAACTAGAAATTCCTTAATCAAGAAACCTCTGTGAAAGTGGACCAATATACGCTGAATGGCCCGATGAAACTTGAATTAACTTAACGCCTGCGGCAGACCGATTAGCTTTTCTAAACACGAAAATGCTCAAGAGTAGAGGTAATATTATCTCAAGCAAGGGAACTCAAATCTGCTGCCACTGCTAACTTTAGTATTCTTTAGGAATTCAAAAAATTAGTAACTAGAGTTAGAATTGCCGTATTTAATGTTTATAAACTTTGACTACTAAAGCCAATTCTATTTAAATAAAGGTGACACCATTAGCAAATATCTTCTTTTATCTACTTCACACTAATAAAGATACACATTCACAAATAGTCTTTTTACTTAGTTGCTTACAAGTGGAAAGGAAATAAGGGAATACAGTAGGCCAAATATTTTAAAAGCTACTTCCTATGTAATTGGAGTTCGGTTTTCTTTGCAAGGCCAGGAGTTAAAAAAAAAGGAAAAACAGAAAGAAAAATAAAAACAATGACAAATTCCCGTTAAGAAAAGTTTAAGCATTTAAGCATTTTAAAATTGAAACTAATAACAAGGCATATCTTAGATATGGCTAATTCCCGAAAAATGTATATGTCATAAATTATATATTAACGGGATCTATTTTTAGTTGTTGTAAGTTATTGCCTATATCTTACAGATATGTAAACCTCATCCAGAATGAAGAAATCTTCAGAGGCTGTTCTCAGAAAATTCAAGACAAACATGTTATTAGTCATGTATCTTTAAAATACGTCATTTTAATTAAAAACGTTAGAGCCATTATTGAGAAAATAAAAATGTTCAAACATTTTCCATGTAAAGGGAAGTTTGGGGTGGGGAGAGTTTTTGGAAAATCTTCGTGTCGCACTCATAGAAGATGCAGAACTTAAACATTACATTTGGTACTTAACCGATTTTTCGTTTTTCAGTTATGTTGTTTAGGGACAAACTCATGAAGATCTTTTTCTAAAAATCTAGTGTGTTCCATTCATATGAATTTCTCTACATCTCTGTGTTCCATTCACATGATATCTTTGGGAAACAAACCTTTTACTCAAAACATTAATCTGTTATCTATATCATGCTAATCAAGATAAACATAAGCAGAATTAGTCTAATTACTAACTTCCTTGTAAGTAGAAGGGAAATAAAAAATGCACAGGCTAAAGCGATAGATTCATCCTTTAAAAGCTGGTCGCTATGCGAAACAGTTGAAATTCTAATCTCTTTGCTTGCCAGGAGTAAACATACGAAAAACGAGAAAAAAACTTGTCTATCCGTTTGAGAAAAGTTTAAATGGCTTAAAATTGAAACCAATAATCCGGAATGCCTCGAAAACGGTTAACTCTACAAAAATATATACCTATGTCATATAAACTGTATGTTTTAATGAGACCTTAATTTTTTGTTTAGTAAGCTTTTGTATATCTCTTACGGTGTGCCAGTTGCATAAAAGTCATCCAGAATGAAGAGATCTTCAGAGGCTATTCCCAGAAAATTCAAGATAAACATTTCGTTTGTCATAAAAATATCTTACGCATAATGTATTTTAATCAAAATCGTTAGAGCCATTTTAGAGAGAATGGAAATTTTCGAAAAATGTTCCATGTAAAGGGTAGTTTGGAGTGAGAGGATTTTCTTGAAAATTTTCCTTAATCCTTGGAAGATACCAAACTTATATACCAAGTTTTATATTTAACGGTCTTTTCATTTTTGAGCTATGCTATCCACTGGCACACACACGGATCTTAAAACGCAGTTTTTGGATTTAGGGGTTCCCGAAACATGTATTTCTGGTGAAATTTTGGTATCGAATTTTTGGGTGCGTTACACTGTGTACACGGTACATGTAGAGAAAGTAAAAATTATATCTCTGGATACAGGGGGCCTAGTGAAACCCGGGTATCGAATTTTGTGCAGAATGCCATTCCTTTACACAATGAATAGTAATTATTCTGGTATTCAGGTATGGGAAACATCAATCACATCAATGATAAGTCGGCAGTGATATATAATATATAATAAACTATGTACACAATATCTTGATATAGAGTGTGTCCTATGTATCATATCCCGTTGATTGTAACATAACTGGAATGTGTATAAATACAAAACATGTGTATCTTGGGTGAGCGTAATCTGTGCTTTGGTTACCCTCAACTAGGAAGGTCTGAGAAGCAGAAACGCGGTTAACTGCCTCATCCGTAAAAGCCATTGTGCAACGCCATTAACTTTTCCGTTGCGGACCTGTGTAAACCATATTAATAATGACCGTGCATCCGCTCTGCTTACAGAGTAGTGCTTGTGTTTCTGACTCCTGAGTTTTCATGCTGCGTGTGCAGCCTCAAATGTCTGAAATGCATAGAAAAGTAGGATGTTTGCACTCATGTGACTTTCTCTACCCACTATCGTTTATTACTTTCGCGATTTAATACATTGTACACAGGTAGAGAAGGTTATATTCCACCCAAAATTTGATACCAAGCCTTCATTGCAAACATACTTTTAGGGTCCCCAGTATTAAAAAAAAAAAAAAATCTGATTTATTTCATTCACATGCCTTTCTCTACATATCTGCAACAAATTATTGTTAAAAAGCTAATGATTTTATTTACTTCATGCTAATCGAGAAAAATATGGCAGAAATAGTTTTATTTGCTTTTTTGTAAGTAGAAGCGAAATAAAGAAGTACCATAGGTTAAACTGATAGTCAAAAGTGGTTGCTATATGACTTAAGTTCCTTTTTTTTTTATGGACAGGGAGTTCAAAAATTCCTGTATGAAAAAAGTATAACTTTTTCAAAGCTGAAACTAATAACAAGGAATATCTCAAAAACAGTCAACTCCACTAAAAATGAATATAACATAAATAGTGTGTTTTAACGTGCTCTACTCTTTTTGTGTGGTAACCTTTTGTAGATCTCTTACAGATTAGCAGTTATGCAAAATTCCATAAAATTCGTCCAGAATAAAGTAGTCTTCAGGGACTATTCCCAGAAAATTCAAGATATACATTTCATTTGTCATGTAAATATATTTAATATAGGATATTTTAATTAAAATCGTTAGAATCATTTTTGAGAAGATCAAACATTTTGAAAAATTTTCCACGTAAAGGGTAGTTGGTGGTAGGGGGATTTTCTTGAAAATCTTCGTGTCGCATCCTCGGAAGATACCAAACTAAACTATGAACTATGCTACCCACAGACACACACATACTCACAGACAGACAGAAAGACAGACAGACCGACCGACCGACATACAGACAGACAGACCGACAGACACACTCACAGACATTTTTCTAAAAATGTTTTTTTTTTTTTTTTTTTTGTATCAGGGTGTTTGGATGCATTACAATACCTTCTCTATACACTATGTAGATAGTACGTGTAGAGAAAGTAAAAAAAAACCCGATGTGTTCCATTCTTATACATTTCTCTGTCTCTTCTGCAAACAAACTATTCTTAGAAAAACTATTATTTTATCTATATCTATAACTAAGATGAACAGTGGCCACGCCGTGGCCGCGTGGTTAGAACACTCGCCTCTCACGATAGCTCTTTTAAATAAGGCATTTTTACTAATTATTTTTCTGCATTTATTTTCTTCTTTTTAGGACATTTTTTATTCATTGCAATAAGTTATGAGTTTGATTATTAAGTTAAGTAGATTAAATTAAGTAGATTTAAGTAAAAATTGCACTTAGAATTGGGTTTGATCCCAAGCCACCGCATGTGAGATTTGTAGTCGAGAAAGTGACTCAGAGGCGGTTTTTCCAGAGTTCTCCGGTTTCCCCCACCATCACATTCCACCGGTGCTCCATCTTCATTCCATGTATCACCAGTGTCATTGCCTACGGTGCCATAGTAGTAAAAGTGGGCATTAAACACTATAAAAAAGATGAACATTACTAGAGTTCCTAGTAGTTCCTATAAATGTAAGGAAAATGAGAGAATACACTAGGCTAGAGGAACAGTCAAATGCTTTAGAAGCTGTCGCTATGCGATGAGACCCTAAAACTACGGTCCACTACACAGCGTCAACGAGGTATCTTATCGAACAGGTCGTGATATGACATAAAGCTTCGTCTTTGCAGTTCTACTTTCTCTAGTACATATGTACAGGATATTTACAAAAAAAAAATCGATGTCTAGATTTCACCGTAAATATATGTTTTGAGGTCCCCAGAGTACAAAAGAAACAGGTATGTGTGTGTCTGTGCACAGCATAAACCAAAAAATAAAAGTCCGTTAAAACAGGTTTGATATTTAACAGACTTTCTGGTTTTAGCTATGCTCTTCACATGCACTCATACGTAGACACTAACGGACTTTTTTCTAATGTTTATACTCAGGAGTCCTCAAAACACGTATTTCCGATTAATTTTCGGCATCGAATTTTTGCTTGGAGTAAAATATCTTCTCTACCTATAACACCTTCTGTACCTACATTGTATATACGTGTTAGAGAAAGTAAAACGCATTTTAGAAAAAGGTCCGCGCGCACATCTGTGAATACGATAACTTAAACACGAAAAATTGGTTAAATACCATACTTGATATTTATGTTGACAGCTTCCAAGGCTGCGACACGAATATTCTCAAGAAAATTCCCCAGTTCAAAATATCCTTTCGAAATTTATGATTTATGATTTTCTAAAAAATAATTACGATTGTGGGAATACGGCGTCGGATTTCGATATCTTTCTTATTTATATATTTATAATAACATTTTTGGGTGGAATACAACACCTATACCATAGGACGTGTAGAGAAAGTAAAAATACAAGAGATACTGGGTGGATCAGAGGATTTATCAACTTTCTCTGCCTTTCTGTTGATGAAAATGAAGCTCTTTTAACAGTATACAGGAATTGTGTACACTCTGAAGAGGAAGAAGAGGAGAAGAGATTGGGTAGAGCTAATATCTTTAAAGAATTACCTAGATTTTCTTGAATGCAGCACTTCGCTCATGAATGTAGAGAAATACTCAAGCAACAACATCAAGATGAAGACAACAGTGTCCAAACTTCCAGTCACAAGGGAAGGGCTATTACACCTCTTCCACACGATATCCTTAGACATTAGAGAAGGGATGAAAGAGCTTACAGAAGGAGGGAAGCCTACAGATATCCTGTTGCCAAAGCTCAGAGTCGAGAACTGTATTCTGCATGTAAAGTGTACTTGAGCATGAATGCAACTACTAAATATTGAGAACTCTTTCATGAAGTGTGATGTTTTAGAAACTTTCCATTTGCATTAACTGCCAATACCATTATAATCGTTAAGTGTGACATTAATTATAATAATGTCAGTATATGCGTTTTCTTTCACTTCTTATCCCTTAGTTGTTGATACGTAACACTAAATATCAGGGACATGTTTACCTTAATTAACAGTTTTCTATTGTATTAATTGAATATATATATATATATATATATATATATATATATATATATATATATTAAACAATAATCTTCCATGAAATATTTTTCAGCATAATACGCTAGTCATGGAAACATGTGAGGTAAATGCATTTTAGCATCTGCACATCAGTCGAACGAAGTGCTGTAACACAGCAGAATATTCCTTACTTGTTAAGGTTAAAGTAGTTTAAAGTAAACATTATCATTATTTTGCTTGACAGCAAAAGACAATTTCTTACTTTAACTTCATGTACTTAGTAGATTACAATATGCATCATTTTGGGTATTTTTCTGAATGAACATAGTAAACATCTGATGTGCTCCATTCACATGACTTTCTCAACATCTCTGTAACAAATTATTAAAAACCTTATGCTTCTATTTACTTCATGCTAACTGAGAGAAAATGAGCAGAAATTGTTTTATTACTTGCCTCCTTGTAAGAAGAAGCGAAATAAGGGAGTACCATAGGCTAAAGTGACAGTCAAAAGCTGGTTGCTACGTGATTGAAGTTCCTTTGTTTGTATGTATAGGAGTTGACAAAGTGTGAGAAAAGTATAAGTTTTTAAAGCTGAAACCAAACAAATACGATCAACTCAAAAAAAAAAATGCATATATCATAAATTGTGTGCTTTAAAGTGCTCTACATTTTTTGTGCGGTAAGAATTTCTCCATCTTTTACGGTTTAGCAATTATGCTAAATTCCGTAAAACTCATCCAGAATAAAGTAGTCTTCAGAAACTATTCCCAGAAAATTCAATATATACATTTTATTTGTTAGGTAAATATCTTTTATATATGATATTTTAATCAAAATTGTTACAGCCATTTTTGAGAAAATTAACATTTTCCAAAATAGTTCCATGTAAAGGGTGGTTTGGGAGGGAGATTTTTCTCAAAATTTTCGTGTCGCATCCCTGGAAGATGCTAAACTTAAATACCAAGTTTGGTATTTTACCGACTTTTCGTTTTTGAATTATCATGTTCAAATACACATGGACACACACACACGTACCTATTTTGTGAAAATGCTTTTTTTGGATACAGGGAACCCTAAAACATAAATTTCCGGTGAAATCTCGGTATCGAATTTTTGGGTGGAGTGCAATACCTTCTCTATACACTATGTACATAGTCTACGTAGAGAAAGTAAAATAAAAATAAATGGGAACAGAGTATATATATTACTGATGTACCTTTGCGTACTTTACCACGAGGTGAGCACATGTTGTAGAGAGAATGTTACATTTCGGTAAAACTTGTGCTAAGAATATGTAATCCAAAGTTTGTACAATCAACACACTGAGGGCGAGAGACTTTCATTCTTTTAAGTTTTACTATAAAATAAAATATAAGAAAACAGCAGCCGAAACATTTTTTAAATGTAACGACATTAAAAATGTCTAAGGAGTTTTAATGATAAAATGTGGTGTATGAAAATCAAGCATGGCCGCGACGTGACCCAGCTGTTAGACCACTCGCCTCTCATTGGGTTCGATCCCAAGTGACCGCATGTGAGATTTGTGGTGGACAAAGCGGCGCAGGGGTTCTCCGGTTTCCCCCGCCATCGAATTCCACCGGTGCTTCATCCTCATTCCATGTATCACCAGTGTCATCACCATAGCAGTAAAAACGGGCGTCAAACACTGTCAGAAATTAATCATGGCTCTGTAGGACTGTAAATAAGTTGTATTATTGGCAATGCCATTTGTTTTATAAGCAAAAATGGTTTTGACCGCAAGCGAATATGATTTGAACAATTATATAACCGGAAAAAGTACAATAATTCTGTAACCACAGCTTTTATGAAAAATGTTTGAAATATTAAGAAACACAGGAGAATTAAATGATGTATATAAACTATTAATTAAAGTAACATTGAACACATTAGCAGAAGTTACAAAAACAGAGAAATTGTGTCAAATTTCAGTATTTTTTGTTTTTCATGGTCACAATAATTTCTAGCAAATTCGCGCTCTCGAAACATTCCATTGAATTCCTCAGTTCTTGAAGAGAAAATTTACGTAAATTTAGATTTAGAACTTCTTACATAATGAGGGTTGATTCGTTTCTTAAAAGAAAGACAAGAAAACCCAAGTTTTCCTGTCAAATAAAAAGGTAGCTTCACTTGATGTCTATTTTAACTTAAAATCTTTAAATTGCCCAAACTTAAGCAATGCATACCACACTTATTTTTACTTTATCTACTACTTAGTTAAAGTTGAATGGCATATTCAATATTTCAGGCCCCCCAAAACATTTTTAGCAACATATTCAGATTCTTGTGTTGAGAGAGAGTGAGAGGGAGAGAGAGAAAGAGAGAGAGAGAGAGAGAGAGAGAGAGAGAAAGAGAGAGAGAGAAAGAGAGAGAGAATGTGGTGTGTGATCATTATTAATACCAAACTTTGTATTTAATTTCATCATCTTCCAAGGAGTCGCGACGTTTAGTGTTTTACATGAAGCATTTTGCTTTGTTTTTAATACTTTTAAAACGACTCTAACGATTCTGTTTACCATAATACATTTAAAATATTTGTATAAGAAATGAAATGCATATTTTGAGTTGTCTGTATATTAATATGTAATGCATATCTTGAATTATGGATATTTTATGCTAACAGCCTTTAATCTATTTGGACAGATGGTGAATGAAATCAGTGAAATGATGCTCAAATGCCCCAGGGAATCACGGAGTTTAGTTTCTCGATGTAGGTCTTCTAAGGATAGGGGGAATGCCCCAGAAAAAAGGTTAACTGTGTATCTCACCCAACCGGGAAAACATTTGAATCTGGTTAAACAATTGAAACTATACAAAACATTTGAATCTGGTAAAACAATTTATGAGACTTTTTGTGGATAGCCTTTTTCGAGGTAATAATGAGAGAGATAGATTTATTTTTTGCAAAGATACGTATTATTAGAGAAAGGTTTATTATACAAAGAATAAGAAAATCAAGTTGATTTGAATTTAATTTTGGTGAAGGTTAACCAGATATGCGGGATAAAATACTTTTAGTATTTGATTTCGAAATTTATATTCATTACAGCATTGTCTCTTTGGGTTAATTTTGGTTCCTCGCTTGTATACATTCTGTGTAATTTGGAGTGCACTGAGTGTCTGCTAAATTATGTATTTATAACTTCCGACTTGTTTTTTGGAAATCTTTAGATACAGATTCGTTTTTGATTTTGCTGCCTATATAATATTGTGTTCTGTTCTACTTGCATTTTGAACAGGTGCCCTCTGTATATTTCCCTACAAGTGTTATTTCTGATGAATGTTTACTTGGCTCGCTTGGCTCTGGAGCAAACTAAACATTAACTGTACAACGTATTGCAGAGAAACAACAGGAGCAATGCCAACACTCAACAGAAATAGCAGGCTTTTCGGAATATGTAATGGAGACTAAATGATACAAGCAAGTGGTCTAAAATCAGACAGCAAGTCTTCAGCATAGCGCAAACAAGATTGACGCGGCGTAGTCAGCACCATGCGGTCAATAGTTACGTTAAGAAGCAACAATGTAAGGGTTACTTACAGTCGTAATCTTACAAATATTAACACACTATGACAAAATAAAACAAGTGACTTGGAATTAAGTACCTTAATTGGTGATATCATTTAAAGACGTCTGATAAATTGGCATGTGGGTTAGGCGGAGCATCACTGCGATGGAATGAGGAGTGCGTCAGGGTCACAATGACTGCTAGGACGCTACAGGCCACCAAAAACAGGAAGGTCCCAATAACGATGAGCACAATAATCCTCCTCCTCCTTTCCTTCGGAGGTAGTTCCTTGTGGGGCAGCTGGAAGCTACTGCTTCCCTTCGAGACATCACGGCGGCTTCCACATCCTCCACCCTCCTGTAACCGTCTTGATCTACTCGAACTCCTTAGACTGCTGGACCGTGCGAGGTCACATTGTGAAGATGAACCTCCATGGCTTCCACGCCGATTTCCCGAACCTTGCCGTCGACTTCCACCACCGCTTCTCTTCCTCTGGAGCCTGCATGGCGCCTGTTGTCTCCTGCAGGGCGAAACATCCGAAGCGTGTCGCCTTACGGGCTTTCTGTCGTGGTGGCTCACTCTAAATGATCGCTCTCGCGTAATCAAGCTCTTGGGACCATTGTGGTGGTGATTTAGCTTTTTCTTGAGCAAAAGATTCTGTTGCTGCCTCAGATCCAAAGCTGAGGTGTCATTCCAATCCTCACTAGAGGAGGCTAAAAGATCATCCATATAGAAAGACACACGATTTGCCAGAATGTCCCTGGGCGAGTCGTCTACTAGTCTTGGGGACCTCTTCAGGTTACTTCCTGATGGAGGGCGCGAGTTTAGTTGAAGATGAGCATTGTTTTCATTTTGTTCTTCATAGTGATCTGTGGCAAATTTGTTGGCAAACATGGTGCCATTTAATGTCTTTAAATTTACTTAGTATACTATTAATAAAACCACTTCACAAACAGCAGCTTTATAATTGTTATAATTCTAATGCATTTTGATATTAAAGAAGGAAGCTTTTTAGAAGTTCAAACCTAAGTTGTCTTTTAAATGTTCGACATGCACACTTCCCTTACACGCCAATCTTCTATCTGCACAAGGATGGGCGACACGGGCAAGATTTTTTGCCTTACAGGAGACGTGAATCACTGGGCAGCTCGCCAAACTTTACTCCAACAATAACAAACATTAACGCACAGGCACCTTAACCACGCGCAGATTTCAAGGCGAGCTCTTGCTGTCAGGTGCTTGAACGTAACTTGTTGCTTCTAAACAACGAATATCCTGCTCTGATTAGAATGAAACCATAACTTAGTAAATTCATATTTTTTAAAGAAGATGGAACGTTGAAATCCCGTAAGGCATAGGGTTAAATCGTTTAAAACCTAAAGTCATTGCGTTGAATAACTTAAGTTCATACGACATAATTGAAACAATTCTACAGAAGGGAAGCCACAGGTATCCGTATGCCACGAGTAAAATTTCCAATGGTGTTCAGAAATAACGACCGGGTTTGTATGTAGAATCATAACACTTGGGCCGACTACGATCCATAAACACTTCTGCTCGGAGCGGCGAATGTTGGTTCACTGAATCCTGTGACAAGCATAAAGAGATGAACATTTTACAACGTTTTCTCTATTTCTGCTCCTCCTACCACCATCTCCACCTTCTCCTCGCACTCTTCTCCCTATTCTTCGCGTGCAACCCCGGCTTCTTGGCCCGAGTAAGCAACGTGACTGTCTGTCAATGTCTGGGATACTTGCTCTCTTTTTCTACAATCCGAATTGGTCCAGCACATCTGGAAGTAAGGTGGGCAAGAGATGGAGAGGGGGATGAGGAGTGGGATGGATAATAGGAGCATCCCAATACCGCCATGACGTCATAGGAGGTTAGAAAACAGATACAAGAGGCTGTAATAAATCACATCTAAGGATGAATGACGACTTCTCTAGGATATGTGAACGGGGATGCCTCATTCCGTTGCTTGATTTAAGAGGAAATAATGTTATGACTGTGTGTATTCTAATTTTATAACCTGTCTAGACTTTTTTCTATGCAGTAACGTATCACTGCCTTGATTCTGGAGTAGGAGTCTGAAATAAAAGATAAATTTTCTTTAAAAAAAATCTGATGTGTTACATTCACATGACTTTCTCTAGCTGCTCTACAAAACTCCTACAAAAGATTATTCTTCTTTGTACACAATGCTAATCAAGATAGATGCTAGAGGAATGTTACTACTTAGTTTCTTATAAGTAGAAGGGAATAAGGGAATGCATTATACTAAAGTGATTGCCAAATGTTTTAAAAGCTATCGTTATGCGATTGTCATTACAAATCACTTCTTTGCTTGGCCAGGAATAGAACAAAAGAAAAGCAGACACTTCCTGTGTAAGAAAAGTTTAAGTACTTCACAATTGAAACCAATAAAAAAAATATCTGTAAAACGGTTACCTCCACAACAAAAACGTAAAGAACAAAAATTGTGTGTTTTGTCATGAGGTACATTTTTTGTGCAGTACGTTTTTTCTATCTATTACTGTTTAGCAGTTAAGCAAAATTCAGCAAAATTCATCCAGAATAAAGAGGTCTTCAGAGGCTATTCCCCCAAAAAATCGAGATATACATTTTATTTCGGACATAAATAGCTTTAATACACGGAATTTTAATCAAACTTGTTAGAGCCATTTTTAAGAAAATAAAAAATTTCGAATTTTATTCCATGTAAAGGGTAGTTTATGCTGGGGGGATTTTTTTGAAAAGCTTCGTGTCGCATCCTTGGAAGATACTAAACCTAAATACCAAGTTTGGTATTTAACGGTCTTTTTGTTTTGGGGCTATGCTGTCCACAGACACACACACACACACATACAGATAGATAGATACACACACGGACCTTTTTTTAAAAATGCTTTTTTCGGACTCAGGGGATCCCTAAACACATATTTCCGGTGAAATCTCGGTATCGAATTTTTGGGTGCATTACAATACCTTCTCTATTCCTATGTACATTGTACATATGGGGCTAAAGAAAGTAAAAAGAAGTACCCGAAATTTTAAAGCATCAACCTCTTCAGTTGAAACACCCTTAACTATGAAACATAACAATGAAATATTTTGAGAACGGATAACACCACAAAGAAAAATGAATTACTTTACATAAATTTCAAGTTTTATTGAGTCATACTTTTTTTTGTGAATAAATTTTCTTCTAACTCTTATGGTAGCAACTTATAAAAATAAAATAAAATAAAAAAAAACAAACAACTATTCCATTCACATGCCTTTCTCTTTTATCCAACAAACTATTCTTATAAGAGATTATTCTTCTGGTACTTCATGCTAATCAAGATAAACATTGGCATAAATACTCATTACTTACTACCTTGTAAACGAAGGAAATACACTCGATTAAAGCGATAGTCAAATATTTTAAAAGCTGAGAGAGCATAGGCTTTCATGGCCGGAGTCAATATAATTAGGAGTTATTTCCAGGCTGTTTTGACGTGGTCTGCTGGAGGGAGATGTTTCAGACGTTTCGTCTGCAGCTGCGGTAGACATCTTCAGTGGAGCGGTCGAAATTTCCTCGAAAAAGGTTTCCTGCGTCTGAAGCGCTGACATGACACGACATGAGCAGTTGACAGGCTGAGGGCAGCTCGATGATGTGTTAGACTGTTCCCATTCTTGCTAGAATTTAACCACACTTTGACGGGAATGTGGGGTTTGCAGGATGGCGGGTGAAGATGAGGCTGGGGAGTCAAAGGAGGTAACAAGTTTGCTCCTCAACGGATGCCAATCACGGTGCAACGGCCCTTGTGCACTGCTGGTGTAATTTGTTTACAAAATATTTATTTTGGGGATGAAATTTTGAAATCCAGGCAACTCTTGAAGGATTACATCGCTGTATTTATGCTGGTTTGTTGGGGGCGGTCCTTGGGCTCCCCGGCACTGGTGCCTTCTGATTAGCCCGCTTCGATCTTGCCAGTTTTATGACGTTTCCTACCTTCGATGACAGGATGCCAGTTTCGTTGAGCTTTAAGGCCTCTTCTTTTTGTTGATATTGTTAGAGTGCTTGCAAACTTCTACGGCTTCTCGCTGTAGTCGGGCATGGTAATGTAGTGTGGATGAAAGAATGCTGGTGTCCTGGAATTTTATGTGTTCGCCTTCCGCCTCAATTGCGTGTTCGGCGACCGAAGACTTTCCTGTGTGGCCCAGTGGACAGTTGTCTTTGTGTTCCTTGATTGTGGTGTTAACACTGCGTTCTGCGGTTTCGAAGTATACCGAGCCGCAAGAACAAGGAATGCGGTATACACCGGCTGATGACAGAGGCTCCCGGGAGTCTTTAGCTGTTCAGTTGTCTCGTGGGCTTGAAAACAGTTTTAACATTCTGGCGCAGCAATATACGCTCAATCCTGTCGGTGATACTATTAAAATATGGCAAAAATATGTGCCTTTACTTTTTGGTGAGTCTGCTTTTTGAGCGGTGGAATGAGATCTGGCAGGACAGAAAGCTCTATTTACTTCTCGGCTGGAATAACCATTAGAACAACTAAGGTGCCAGAGTTCTTCTTGTAGCTGTTGCGGTTCACAGATGCGAGAAGCCCGATGTACAGGTGTTTTGATCATGGCTCGTTTTTGTCTAGCATGATGGTTTGACTCCTTGTTGAGGTAACGGTCAGTGTGGGTCGGCTTACGGTAAACAGTATACCCAAGAGAGCCGCTGGCCTTCCTGCTGACCACGACACCCAGAAAAGCTAGCTGCCCTTCCTTTTCCTTTTCCCATAGTGAACTGGGTGCGGTGATTAATGCTGTTGAGATGTAGAAGGAAATCCTGAAGAGCTTCTTCTCCGTGGGACCATATAACGAATGTGTCGTTTACATAGCGGAACTAGATTGTTGGTTTTTGAGGAGCTGTGTCCAAGGCTGATTACATGAAAAAGTTTGCTATTACCAAACGAGGGATTCCACTTGAAATATGACGAAGTAAGAACGTGATGAAACAGTGTATCTATATCGTCTGAGAAAATGTGTTTCATCAGATGTGTATAGGCTTCCTGTACCTCATTCAAATGAAGAGGACTTCAGAGGCTATTTCCAATAACTTCAAGATAATATGTGTACATTTGATTAGCCATGTACGATATTGTAATCAAAACCATTAGAGACATTTTAGAGAAATTCAAACATTTAGAAAAATATTACATGTAAAGGATAGTTTGGATTGACTTAGTGTTGCATCTCTAGAAGGAGAAGTTAAATATTAAGCGGTATTTAATCGCTTTTCGTTTTGGAGTTATTGTGTTCACACACACAGGACTTTTTTTTCTAAAAAGGTTCTTTTTGTGTACAGGGGTCCTTAAAACGTGTATTTCCAGTAAAATCGCGGTATCGACATTTTGGGATGGAATGCAATAACCTCTCAACCTATGTTTTGTGTACAAAGGAGAGAAAGTAAAATCCATAAAAATGAAGTGAATTTTTCAGGCTATTCACAGAAATAATAATAATAATAATAATAATAATAATAATAATAATAATTAATAATAATAATAATAATCTGATGTGTTTCCATTCACATGACTTTCTCTACATCTCTGCAACAAGTTGTAGTTAAAAAGCTTATGCTTCTATTTACTTCATGCTAATCGAGAAAAATTAGCAGAAATAGTATTATTACTGACTTTCTTGTAAGTAGAAGCGAAATGAGGGAGTACCATAGGTTAAGGTGATAGTCAAAAGCTGGTTGCTATGTAACTGAAGTTCCTTTGTTTGTAAGGACAGGAGTTAACAAATCCCTGTATGAGAAAACTATGTTTTCAAAGCTGAAACGAAAAACCAGGAATATCTTAAAAATGATTAACTCCACATATATATGACATAAATTGTGTTTTTTATCGTGAGCTACATTTTCTGTGTAGTAAGTTTTTGTCCAACTCTTACGGTTTAGCAGTTATGCACAATTCCGTAAAATTCATCCAGCATAAAGTAGTCTTCAGAAGTTATTCCCAGAAAATTTAAGATATACATTTTATTTGTCAGGTAATTATTTTAATATATGGTATTTTAATCAAAATTGTTGAAGACATTTTTGAGAAAATCAAAAATGTTCCATGTAAAGGATAGCTTGGGGTGGGGAGATTTTTCTCAAAATCTTTGTGTCGCATCCCTGGAAGATACTAAACTTAAATATCAAGTTTGGTATTTTATCGACTTTTCGTTTTTGAGTTATCGTGTTCATAGACACACGAACACACACATACACACAGACAGACAGACAGACAGACAGACAGACACACACACACACGGAAATTTTTCTACAAATGCTTTTTTTGGATTCCGGGAGTCTCAAAACATGTATTTCCGGTGAAATCTCGGTATCGAATTTTTGGGTGCAATACAATACCTTCCCTATACACTATGTACATAGTTTGTATAGAAAAAGTAATAATAATAATAATAATAATAATATTAATAAATGATTATCATTCCTTTACTTCGCATTTTATATAATTATATTTTGTGTTGAGCATTTCTTTTAAAGGTTTATATATATATATATATATATATATATATATATATATAAAAAACAAACACTACAATTTTTATTTATTCTGCAGTATTGAAAAGATAAACTAATATACATGAAACTCGAACAACTAAAACTAATGTATGTTTATGTTATACCATTCTACCACTATTCACAATTACTACATAATATATATATATATATATATATATAGTGTATAAATATATATATATTTTTTTTTTCATCCGGTAATAAGTAATTAGCCATATAACGCTCTCAAAAATAGTAAATTGTACATGGTAAAATAACATACGATAAAAAACATAAATAACATTTATGGTAATTAGTCGCATGGTACATATAGGCTACGCTTTTGGGCCGAATTTGGCTAGTGTAAATATTCACTAACATAGAAGGAAAGAACAAAATAAATATTTCTATACGCTAACTTATTTCACTTTAAGTTCTGATTCGTTTCTGCTGAATTAACAGATTCTAGATACTGAAGTAGTAAATATAATGACTGAGAGTGATTCACCAAATAAGGCTATTGTAAAAAAGTAAGTTAGTACGTCAGCTAATATGCTTCAATCTCAAATCAGTTAACGCTTCATGTTACATGAGTTTCTCTACTCCTTCTACCATTACTTTGCATGTTTTCTTTTAGAGAGCTGGGTGTATGGAATGTTGCATTCCTTCACCCAGAGGAACTGTAGTAAAGGTCTCACTTTCAAGAACTATAGTCAACAACTCTTTGGGGACGTGCGAGGTAATAACAGGTTTACACTAATTTTTTTCCTTATCTAACATAATGTTAAACGCGATGCGTTTCAGTAATATAAAACTTAAAAGTTTAAAGATATCACTGATTTATTTCAAAGTATTAGATATATTTCGATACCACAGAGTATTACGGTTTCATCGCTAATATTCATTCTATTCTGAGTGAAATGTTCAATGTTTAATTCAAGGAACTAAAACTGAAATATTCCTCTTTAAAGTTGACTGAAATAATAACGGAAATGTTATAAGTTAAACATTTACTTACTGTGCACTTAATTTAAAATACAGATGTG
This sequence comes from Hymenopus coronatus, assembly GCA_030762935.1. NCBI lineage: Eukaryota > Metazoa > Arthropoda > Insecta > Mantodea > Hymenopodidae > Hymenopus > Hymenopus coronatus. Next base: position 109,677,351 of record CM060894.1, on the reverse strand, counting down.
TATAATACTTTATAACTACTAGGTGTAAAATATTCAGTTGCTTATTGAAGGTTAGGTGAGAGAAAATTAAGTAAATTATTATCTTAATTGTTTAACTAGGAAATATAATGCAACAAAGTACATTTTTAGGTAAATATTCAGTAAAATAGAATAAAAGGGATGCCAAATTAACTTAAAATATTTATAGAGAAGGTATGAAACATCAGTACTAATATTAAGTAGAAATAACTTAAAACATTATAATTTCACTGAAAAGAATAATCTTAAGCATTAAGATGTCAGCTCATTTAAAGCATGCTCCAGATCATTTTCTTTATAACTACCTTTAGAGCTTTACTAACAAATGTGAAGGATGCAGCGTGTTGCTCTGATCACGTCTCTGAACTCACTTTATTGAAATTCTGTCCATTTCTGTGGACCATTATGGTTGTAAGGTACTTTAAGTCCTTAAAAATCTACTTTGTTTGAATATGTTTGTCCAGCTTTATTGTGTACAAAGATAAACTCTCCATTTATTGATTAAAAGAAGGATAGAGATAGACAGAGAGAGAAGGGAAGGAAGGAAGGAAGGGAGGAAGGTAGAGTGGGAGAGAGGAAGGAAGAAAGGAAGGAAGGAAGGAAGGAAGGAGGGTTTCCCCATTAGGGGATGACCAAAAATCGAGAGTTTAATTTGGAAGTTTATGGCCCCTCATATAAGATATATAAGGAATATTCTATTGGTATTTTGAATTCTTATATTTGTTGGTTATTATCATCATCAAGTAAATAATTTAACATCTTAATTTTTAAAATAACATGCTGGATAAATCACTTTTAATTTTACCGATCTCAATTCAGGGTAAAACATGTTGAACATTTTTTCTCAAGCTCCAGTTTTCCAGGGAATTTTTATTTAAATTACTCTTATAATAGCCACAGGTAAAATAGAGTCATAAAAGCAAAAAGATTATTCTACTGATCAATTTTTTGACAGGAGTAGAGCTACATTGACCTCTTAAATTTCCTGTATGTTTCGCGCTATTTTGACAACTACACAACGACCGTTGGTAATCAAGTTATTTTAAAAGTAGATGTTAATTATTAGAAGCACATTTGATTGAGTTTTAACAATAACTTTGTATTTACAACTATGAAATACCTAAGTCTTCAGTCAGGTTTTGTAAATGAGCTGCACATTAACATAATGGTTAGATATATTAAGAAGAAACCGGGGAGTCGTGCATACAAAATTACCGTAATGAAGATCTTGAAAATGGCCTTAAAGAAGTGTGAACTGGGAAACTATGTTAGAATTAGGCCACAGAAAAATATCACACAAATAGAATCATTCTAAGTTGATTCGATATTAAAATAATTGTGGTTTGTCTCGTTTCAGAATCAAGAAAAGATTTTAAAAGATTTTATAGAGGGGTTGTAACAAAAACTATTTTTAAAATGATAGATTAGTGTCAAAGTAGTGCCTAAGGATAGAATTGCATTGAAAACAAAGGCAATGTCAAAATAGTCCCAACACATGGTCAAAATTGATTTAAATAAAACTGGCTAGGAGATTTTATTTGAGAGAAAAACAGCATATAGGATTTGAGGTTTAAGGTTCAATAGGTGCAATCAATCATACATTTATTCTTTTCGTCGTAAACCACACAGGTTACATCTTAAAAACATTCGAAAATATTAAGTAATTGTTTCCTTCATCAATCGTGTATAGGACAGATTCTGGAGAGATAGAGTTAGATTGAAAAATTCAATGCCATAGTCGGGATGTGAACTACGGATTTCCTGGTTTCCGTCCAGTTGCTCTGATTACTGAGTTACCATGGCAATAATCTAGCATTAAATTTCCAACTGACTATGGCATTGCATTTTTAAGTCTGCTATACTTCTCCAAATCGAAAATATGTCAATATGTATACCGGTTTAGGGTATACATGCGGAACCTAATGAAATTAGCATCAGGGCGATGAAATCTACTTTCATCTATGAAATCTAGCTAGAAAAATCTAATACGTATTGCTAAAATTGTCTTAAGAAGTGAAAATATAAACTTAGCAAAGTAATTGATTCTAATAGCTTAATATTTAGATATTTCAGTTATAATATGAATCATAAGAAGGGTCATTATGTTCTTCTTCATCGAAAGATAAGGAACAGAATAAAGCAAGTCATATTTTAGGATGACCCTAAAATGCTTGACGTGTGCGCCACCTAAACAGCTTTAGATAACCCTTGATACTACCGCAAGACCTATTTCTAGTCATCTCTCTGATTCTCACTCTAGTGATTGATATGCTCTTTTACCTCTTGAGGGCTGTGTCTTATATTCGTTTACAACATGCTGTAGATATGAGGTGACCGTAAGCCTCCTCTAAGTGTTATTATCATTGTTATGTATGTTAACACTAATCTGTAAAGCATTGTACTGCTGATCGATCAAAAAAAGTCTGACGTGCTCCATTCACATGACTTTCTTTCCATCTCTGTAACAAATTATTGTAAAAAAGATATGTTTCTCTTTACTTCATGTTAATCGAGAAAAAAATAGCAGAAATAGTCTTCTTATTTGCTTCTTGTAAGTAGAAGCGAAATAAGGGAGTACCACAGATTAAAGTGATAGTCAAAATCTGGTTGCAATATGACTGAAGTTCCATTGTTTGTATGGACAGGAGTTGACACATTCCTGTATGAGATAAGTATGTTTTTTAAAGGTGAAACCAAAAAGCAAGGAATATCTCAAAAACGATGAACTCTACGAAAAAAATGTATATAACATAAATTGTGTGTTTTAACGTGCTGTACATTTTTGTGTGGTAAGTTTTTGACCATCTCTTACGGTTTAGCAGTTATGCAAAATTCCTTAAAATTCATCCAGAATAAAGTATTCTTCAGAGGCTATTCCCAGAAAAGTCAAGATATGCATTTTATTTGTCAGGTAAATATCTTTAATATATGATATTTTAATCAAAATTGTTAGAGACATTTTTGAGAAAATCAAAAATGTTCCATGTAAAGGATAGCTTGGGGTGGGGGGATTTTTCTCAAAATCTTCGTGTCGCATCCCTGGAAGATACTAAACTTAAATACCAAGTTTGGTATTTTATCGACTTTTCGTTTTTGAGTTATCGTGTTCACAGACAAACGGACACACAGACACACACACACGGACCTTTTATCTGAAAATGCATTTTTTGGTTACAGGGAACCCTAAAACATATATTTCCGGTGAAATCTCGGTATCGAATTTTTGGGTGGAGTGCAATACCTGCTCTATACACTATGTAGAGAAAGTAAAAAAGATAACCCTTGAGTGCTCGCGTGGCAAAAAGGTGCAGGGACAGACGAGTGGGGTCAGTTTGACCTAGGTGTATTATGTATATATATTCTTTCAAAATTTAAAATGTGTGTAATGTGAAATTTCCTGTAAATATGCTGGTATGAAATTAAAGAACTTGATTTATTTCTTTACAGTATTTACTGACATGTCATGAGATATAAAGAAATATATAAAGAATACTTTTCATATTGAACCAAACGTTTTAAAGCATTAAATTAGATAAGTTTGTGTTTTAGTCTTCACATTTTGTGTAAACAACTTTGTAATGTGTTGGTGCCACGTAGTATATTGCGTTGAATATTTATGCTCTATTTAGTCATCTCTATCCGAAAATAAGATTCATTATCGCTTAAAAGATTTTATCACCTTGAAAGACCTTGGTGTCTAAACTAGAATCATGTTCGCTTTCTTCAATATCTAATATTCAATATTATAGCGAAAAAATTCCTTTAAAGGTTCATCAGTTACTAGTTACTTTGCTTTCTGTGAAGGAAAAAGGTACAATAATATCATATTCCTCTTGTGATTGAGAATGACAAAGATACTGTGAAAACAATGTACGAGTATACCAATCATGATGTTTTTCTGCTTATAAAACATCACAAAGTTCCCAAACAGAAAGAAACTAGCTAGTTGCAAAAATTATGAAACCAAAAATTATGATAGAGTCCAAACATCGGAGTATGTTCACAAAATATATGGATGTTAACATCGGCTTATATGTTACTCTATGTTAATAATCCTTGAGCGCTATGGCGATTTTGTAATCAAGGTAATTATAATGAATCACTTTGTGTTGTTTTATGCAATAAACAATAAATAATCACATGAAGATAAATCAAATGATAATGAAGAACTATATTGCCTGATTTGTTACTGTTATTACGATCTAATATGAGGCAGTTCGAATTTTTTTAAACTTTTCAACCATGTGATGATATCGCCTTTGCATTAGTGCAAGCATAATAGCTACTTGTAATTATTTGATTGTAATTATTTATTGCTCCACGATCAATGTCATAAGGAATAATATGTGAATTCGATGTATTTTATGGGCCATGAAAACCTAAGTAGGTAATTATTTTTCTTTACATTGGCAATATTGGAGCAATTACAACAACCATTGAGAAAGATAGATGATCTTGCCTGCGTTTGTAGGCATTGCATGATATGGAATAATTTAACATAAGAAATGGGACAGAATTTCGAATTCTAAGCTAGACAGTAATTTTTGCCTTGTGCCAAATGTTATATGTGGCAAGTTTGGTGAAAATCGGTGCAACGCTGTATAGGCCTATAAAGAATATACGTTCGTACATGCATATATACATAAATACACTGACTTTTATATATTAAGATTATCTACCGCTAGCAACTTTTATGCTGTCAGGTGTCAAAGAATATAAGGGAAAGAATTATCGCTCGGGTCATGCTGACCAACGCGAGTACCGAAGGGTTAAAGTGATTCTTTGGTAAACGGTGCTAGTTTGAAATCAAACACCACATGCACAACATTTTTCTCTAAATATATCCTATAAATAGAAGAGACGGCATTAGCATTCGAACTTCAAGGAGGAAATAAATTATTGTATGTTGTCATCCTAGAACAGGCAGAGTAATTGGTATTTGGACGTATTCCGACACTTTGAGGATTAGAAATGCACCATAGCGTTGACATTTACGTTTGGTAAACCGGAGAACGACCGGGCGCTCAAGGGTTTGAGACGCAGCTGTGCATGCTGTGCTACCGACATATGTCAACCGCTGAGCTATTAGATCTTTTGATTATCTGGCTACTTGCCCGCTATATTAATAGCACGATGTATTTATAAACTACTGGTATAGTTGAGGCTCAACTGGAAACTGCTTTCTATTAGAGATGTCTTTGTCTCGGTGCAAGGCACCCTTCCTGCTCGGTTTAGGGTCTTGTTTGTTGAGTGATGCCCTTAGAAGTACTCGGCATCCCCTCATTCCAATGAGGCTTTAACGTGAAACTGATATGTACTACTGATTTTTTCTCTCTTCTGTAGTGTAGTGGTTACCATGCTAGCCTTTAAAACCCAAGGTTGTTGGTTCAAACTCGGAGGGCTGAAAAATTCTTAGCATGGATCCTTCGGAAGGGAAATAAAGGCGTTGCTCCCGTGTAAAGTTTATTTGCACATAAAAGATCCCCATATCTTGAAAGAAGAGGTCCCTGGGCTAAATTCTACATATTTTTGTATCTATGCAAGCCATGATTTCGTCCGAAAGTGCCATATGTGGGCGATGAGCTGATAACTCATCATCGTGTGTATGAAGTGACGAACTCACCAACTAAACAATTCCCTGATCAAGAACCCAGTGTAAAAGTGGTTTATACGTTTGAAGCAGTAATAAAATATATTAATTTTATTAGTATGTTCAAATGAAAGATAACTGGAAACCTTATAACGTTGTACATCTGAGTGAGAAGTCCGATCGGCAAAATTTGGTCGAAATTCATTAAAATTATAATTAAGCATTTTAATTTATTATCTCCGATTCTCTAGGAGGGTTTTCGTGTAGTATGTATTGTGACCAGAGCGTTACATAATACGGAGAAGAATGGCTCAGACAGTAACATTCGTGACTCGCATTCGGAAATTGCGGGTTCAATCCCCGACGACTCTCACTCTAAACCTGGGTTCAGCAGGGGAATACTGGGATGATACATCTTTTACAACGATTTTCCTGAATATTTCCGATACCAATTACTTTTTGTTATGTGTTTCAGGTGAGGGCTAGGCCACGGCGTTCCGCAACTTGCGGCTGGGCGGTGTTCTGTAAAGGTTTCTTCCTGACATCGTTGGGGGTGGGGGACTCCCGGTCAGGGCTTGCTCCGGGATTCTTCAAATGGGCCGCTCCTGTGTAGTAGCACTGAGGGATTAGGATGTTATGGGAATGCATCGGGCAACGTAGGATGCGTTCTGTCTGCACAAGTTTTGCCCGTCGTCATCCGGATCCTGCCACGCTTCGGGTCTCCCCCTCATCTACCGTCGCAGGAATCGCGGAGAAGAAGAAGAAAAAGAAGAAAAAATGGACCGGGAACTTATTTGCGATGCTTAGTCCCGGTTGAGGGGGGCCCTTTCGTTTTCAGTAGTATATTTTATGTGTTGAGGTACAAGATTTTAAGCCAAGGGTATATTAGCCACGATTGAGGCTTTTTGTCATGTTTTTTAGAATGCCTGGAAGTGGTTTAGTTAAATTTACTGCAGCATGTTGCACTCAAAATTATATATTATAAGTTAAATGTCTATTGTTTAATAAAAATACATAAGAAGAATTGAAAACAAAATCCATTATCAGTATAAGGTAAATGAGCCAAGCAAACGATCATCAAAGTTTAATAAGTGTACCGGGAGAAGAGAAGTTATTTCATTAATCTAAACTAACTACAGATATGATTGGAACATATTTTGAATATTTCATTTTTTCTGCACCATTTTATAGGGACTTATTTTAGGTTTCTCGAGAATATAAAGCGCGCACGCTGGCAACGTCGCAACGGCAGCCAACTAGTAGCTGGGAGCGTGATCGGCACCCTCTTTTCCAAAACCAGTCGTAGGTCAGCGCGTAAACAGGTTTCAATTTCGCTGTATGGAACGTTTCTCACAAATGCAGATGAACTTCTTTTTGTCTATAACCTTGAAATAATAACATCTGCATCTTCCAACACATTTTGTAATTTAAACTCAGAATCTACGGTTTTCTCTCATTTAGCATAAACTTAAATACGTTTGGCATTGATATTCTAATTAAAAATAAAACAATTTTTCTGATTTGTGAGCAGCAGAAACAACAATAACATAAAAAACAAAACAAAAAGAAACACACAGTTAAGCTGTTAAAAGCTTACTAAATTTACCTTATAACAGCAAAATAATAAACAATAAACCAAATGTTTCACAGGATTTACATCTGACATAAAATGAGGTGCTTTTCAGTCAGCGACCTCGAAACGCTTATTGGATGATGAAGGCGTTGCTTCCATATTGTTAGTGTAAGCCAATAGCTACCATAGCAAAACGTTACACCACCCAATCGTGTATTTGTTTGGATTTGTGAAAAACAAAACCATTAGATTCAGGTATTTGATTTGTTTAAAACCGGGAGCCGGTTTTCACACTGACTTACCTTGACCTAGCAACATTGCCTACGTCTCCAATTACACTACGTCTGCAAAAAGGTGTTCGGAAGATGATTTATTTTGTCAAAACCCTTATGATATCTTATAGTTACTACCGAAACTAGATCAGAAACAGGACAACTTTTCTTCATACCTGCAATAATCCATATAATTAAAAAGATCGGAAACAGCCGATCAAAAAAAAAAAATGCTATTATAGTTTTTTGTAATACTTGTATAAAGTGGATATTAGAAGAAGTGTTATACATTTATTTCCAACCTGTGCGTATTTATCAAGAGCCGAAACTAACAACTGAACAAATGTATGTTTTAAAACCGGTTTATTTAAAAAAATATAATTCTTATCTGGTTTCTAGCACAATAAGTAATATAAATCTGAAACGCGGTTTAAAAATCATGAAAACTGTATATTATTGAGTAATGCTATTACTATAACTTAAATTTGTGTCTTAATTCACAAAATCCAGAAACAACTACAGGCATGTATGCCACAAAATTTGCAAGTAGATTCGATATAGACTAAATGAGGTAAAAAAATCAGAGAATATTTTCGGCTTTGGAAAACTCACAAATCTATCCTCTTAGATGCTCATATAGGCTTGATGTTTGAAACTCATTAATGGCAAGTGCTACTTTATAACTAAAAATAAGAAGAATATCGTAAACAATAAAGACCTTGACAGTTATATACAGGTTGAAACTTCAACACTATACTCGGGAATTCATCCACGAATCTACCGGTGATGGCATTGATTTCTTTAGTCTGATTCTGATTTTCCAACTTGACCTATAAACGGCTTGAATTAATTTCTATTGGCTGACCTAATAGTTGATTCAACTATGAAGCTCCGCACTACATCGTTAGTCACAGTTGGTGTGTGACAACTCAAAATTAATTTGAGATGTTTTTGTGGTCTATGGAACAAATACGAGTCAATTGGGGAATTTAATGTCGTGCCGGCATGTAGCCTTGGTAGCTCAATTGGTTAGAGCATCTATTCGGAAACAGGAGAGGGATGATTCATATCCCAGCTAATGCATTCAAGCTTTCTCACTGAATCTAACTTTCCAGACCTTCTGTTACATACTTCTTAAATTTAGTAATAACATCTTAAAAGAAATTACATCTCCAACTGTGTCCCACAAAAATTCATTTATTCATTCATTTTGTAGTTTAGCCGGGTTGGTTATTTCGGACGATGAATGAAATCGGTGAAATGACACTCAAACAATCCCGGGGTCCATGGGGCTTAAGGTTACTTAACATTCGTCTTTTCAGGATAAGGGAAAAGCCCAGAAAACCTGATTCGGCTAACTCGCCCTAAGCGAGATTTGAACCTCTTTAATGAGAGGCAGACACGCCACCCCTAGACTACAAAACTCATAGTTATATAGTTATTTTGATGCAAATTTTGGAATACCCAGCAAATTAAAAAAACAAAAACAAAAATACATACACACAACTATTGGATACACGTAACTGATTCCTAATGATGACTTCACGGAATAACATCTGTGTTAAATTGGAGTCGCAAGAATCCAAGCTTTCGACCATCTTACTCTGTGGTATTCATCAGGGACACAGAGATAAGATGGCGAGAGTTTAAATTTTAATGACTCCAATTTAACTCGGCTGATATCCCGTGAAGTCATAATTAATAACTAACTCCGAGAACGTTTAAAATCTTTACCTGGCTCCTGAACAACTCTAGAAAGTTGGTGTGCGCCTTATTACAAAAGATTTTAGAAATATGTGTCAGCTGCTGGGTACAACCTCACCATTTTTTTTTAATTTAAATGAATTATTACATATACCCCATTATTCGTGTAACGTTATATACATGTGTGGCATAATTAATTGTACTGGGTAAGTAGATTTTTAAAATCGCTTTCCATATTTCTCTATATCTTTCTGCTTTCTCTAGCCCATATGTACTATGTACATAGTGGAAAGAGAAGGTGTTGTATTCCACCCAAAATTTGATGTCGAGATTTCAGCTGAAATATATATCCGAAATTTTTTTTTACTTTCTCTACACGTACTACGCACGTAGTGTATAGAGAAGGTATTGCAATGCACCAAAAATTCGATACCGATTTCACCGGAAATGTATGTTTTGAGACCCCCTGAACCCAAAAAAAGCGTTTTTAGAAAAAATGTTCGTGCTAGTGTCTGTCAGTCAATCAATGTGTGTGTGTGTGTGTGTGTGTGTGTGTGTGTGTGTGTGTGTGTGTGCAGCATGTGATCCACATTTATCTTCATTTCTATTTTTTCAGTGTGTGTCTAGTATCTGACAAGGATGCGACACGAAGATTTTCAAGAAAATTCCCCCACCATAATCTGTCCTTTACATGGAAAAATTTTTGAAAATTATGATTTTGGCAAAAAATAGGTCTAACGATTTTGTATAAAATATCGTATATTAAATATATTTACATCCCAAATAAAATTTATCTCTTAAATTTTCTGGGAATAGCCTCTGAGAAGATCTTATTCTGGATGAATTTTGCCGAATTTTGCATAACTGCTAAACTGTAAGAGATGGACAAAAACTCACTACACAAAAAATGTAGATCTCATCAAAGCACACAACTCGTATAAGTTGTCACTTTCACTGCCACTGTAGCTATAATTTTTCAATTTCATTATAGATTTGAACCTAGTTTAAGTTATAATTTTTGAATATTCCAAGTTTGCATTTGTTTGCGAAATCCTATAAGTGTGTATATATTTTAGTAGAAGTATAACTTTTACTGTCACATTCAGTTTGATCCTGATTTAGTCTAGGTTTTTAAATTATCAAAGTGTATATTATTTCAAATTAGAAACGCGTTTTAAATATCTTATCACAAATCACTTTTGCTGGTGTACTCGACTGAAGCTCACGTATTTAACTATGTACATTAATTGTGTACTGTCAGAGTAGGTAGTGGAATCAAATAGAAATAGGGATTTTGTATCCCTTTGTAATTTAATGCACAACATCCAACAGCACACACATGCACACACTAAGTTTTTTTACATTCTCTAGCACGTATGCACAATATACACAGTAGATAGAGTAGGTATTGTATTTCACCTAAAAATTTGACATGGAGATTTCATCGGACGCATATATTTTGAGACACCCTAAATAAAAGCATTTTTAGAAAATTGTCGCTATTTGTGTGTTTGTGTGAGTGAGGTAATTTGGTATTTAAGTTCAGTATTTTCCAAGGATGCGATACGAAGATTTTCAAGAAAATTCCCTCACACGCAAGTACCCTTTACATGGAAGATTTTTAGAAAATTTTGATTTTTTAAAAAAAATGGCTTTGTTGATTTTGATTAAACTACCGTGTATATCTAGATTAATCTGGGAATGGTCGATTCATTCTAAAGAACTTTTATATAACTGTAAACCGTAAGAGATAGACAAAACTTACCACACAAAAAATATAGAGCTCGTTAAAACACCCAAATTATGTCATATGTACTTTTTTATTGTTATCAGTTTCAATTTTAAACTACTTGATCTTTTCTCAAAGGGGAACTTATCTTTCGTCTCATCTCTCATTTGTTTTACTTCTGGAAAGCAAAGGGAACCGAATGCCAACTGTTTCACATAACGATGAGCTTTCAAAAGTTTTGACTGCCGCTTTACCCTAGTATATTCCCTTATTTTCCTTTTACTTACATGGAAGCAAGTAATAACACAAATTCTGCTAAAGTCTATCGCCATTAGCATGATATAGATAAAAACTAATATTTTGTAAGAAAATTTGTCCGTGGAACAGCTTGATAGGGTCATGTGAATGGAAAACATCAGATTTTTGGGAATGCTTTTCATTATGCCACGGCGCTTTGACTATCGAGAATTTTAAAGTAAATAATCTTTACTATCATTATTATTATTATTATTATTATTATTATAGATTCGAGGTTTCAATTAAAATTCCTCCATAGAGTACAACATCTCCCGGATATGCATCGTTTACCATGTTTTTAAATATAGTTGAAGTAACAGAGTGATGAGTTGCCATCCGGCCTCTTGAAATTCTGGCAGCTCCGGAGAACATGTATTAAGTTTCAATCTCTAATTTTAACTACTGTTTGCTTAGTAATATTTAATATATTTTTTGGACAGGAAACGCGCTTTTAAATATGTCTGAGCTAGTACATCAAATATGGGTTAGGATTAAGAATAGGATGTGGACGGAGGAGGCCAATGTAGGTTATTGTACCTATGCCCCATGACGGGCCGCCTCCGGAAGGAAGGGTTAAGATGAGAGGATGCATCTGGCTCCCGGAACCAAGAGCAATGACGAGGTCCCTACAGTTTCCAGATTGTAGGGACCCCAACAGTCGGGCAGGCAGGCTGGGTACCCTGCCCAACATAGGATCCAACATCCCCACCAGTGGTGGTCCTCATCCAGGACACCAGCAGAATTTGGAGGACGAAGAAAGTCACTAAGAATATCCTTTCACCCTGCCACACCGCACTTCCAACCCTGAAAGGGGCCAATGAATAAAATGACAGTGGTAAAGACATGGAGGGACAGGAAATTCGGGAGATAGAAGGAGCTCACCCAGAATTCGTCTGGTGACCCTGCAAAACTCCTGAAAAAATCTATGGGTCAGATAGATTGGTCGCGGAGATCGAACCCGCCATCTCCCGAACGTGGGTTATAGACGAAACTACCTGAGCCATCCTGCTTGATAAATATGAATTGCGGTTATGGATTGCATTTATTTTGTGTATAAAGTAGAATGCATTGAACGTTAATAAATCCATTTTTAGTGAGTAATACATTATTTGAATATTGTACAGAAGTCCGTGAATATAAATGTGTGTATATATATACACACACACCGCCTGCGGTGCCATAAGTAGTTAAAGCGGGCGTTAATACTACAAAAAATACACACATACACCACACACACACACACACACACACAGACAGTGCTTTTTTAATTAAAAGAATTCCCCTGTTTTTCCAGCAGGTCAAGAGGAAGTTACACTTAGAATGCGAGAATTTTCATTGGGAAGATCTTAATAGCAACAACGTGGTTACTTTAACGTCGATACTTATTCAAATAACTTAAGGTCTGATTTACCAGGTGGCCCAACCGCCCCGTATTTGACGTGTGCAGGTATTCAATATGTGCAGGTATATTGCAGAACTCATGGGAACTATTTCAAGCTGACCAGTGGAGAATTGGCCTTCGGTTTGCCGCTCTCAATAAGCGCAATCCCCTTACCGTCTCCTCTGATGAGCAAGAAGTATAAAATGAAAGTCGCTCGCGCCAGATTCCCACTCTCCAGTTTTAGCTTGAAAAAATAGTCCCGTTGAGTTCTGCAAGTCTTTTAATGTATGAAGGGATATCTGCATGCGTAAATTACGGGGCAGTTGGGCCACCTGGTATCGTATGTCCTCAAGTATCCTTATTGGTTACTAGCTGATGATGCATACAGGATTAAGATGGTGTAAGCAGAAAATTTATGCGCTTAACTGAGTATGCTGAACAGTTTTTACTTTCTCTACACGTACTAACTACATAGTGTATAGAGAAGGTGTTGTATTCCACCCAAATATTCGATACTGAGATTTCACTGGAAATACATGAATAAAAAATCTGATGTGTACCATTCACATGACTTTCTCCATATTCCTGCAACAAATTATTCTTAAAAAGCTTATACTTCTATTTACTTTATGCTAATCAGAAAGAATTAGCAGAAATAGTCTTATTACTCGCTTCCTTGTAAGTAGAAGTGAAATAAGGGACAACCATAGGTTAAAATGATAGTCAAAAGTTGGTTGCTATGTGACTGAAGTTCCTTTGTTTGTATGGATAGGAGTTGACAAGTTCCTATATGAGAAAAGTATATGTTTTTCATAGCAGAAACCAAAAATAAGGAATGTCTCAAAAACGACGAACTCCAAGAAAAAAATGTATATACCATAAATTGTGTGTTTTAATGTGCTCTACATTTTTTATTTAGTAAGTTTTTGTCCATCTCTTACGGTTTAGCAGTTATTCAAAATTTAGTAAAATTCATCCAGAATAAACTACTTTTCACAGGCTATTCCCAGAAAATTCAAGATATACATTTTATTTGTCAGGTAAATATGTTTAATATCCGAAATTTTAATAAAAATCGTTTGAGCCATTTTTGAGAAAATCCAAACGTTCGAAAAAAGTTCCATGTAAAGGGTAGTTGGGGTGGGGGGATTTTTCTCAAAATCTTCGTGTCGCATCCCTGGAAGATACTAAACTTAAATACCAAGTTTGGTATTTGACCGATTTTTGGTTTTTGAGTTATCGTGTTCACAGACACACGGACACACGGACACACACACACACACACACGGACCTTTTTGTGAAAATGCTTTTTTTGGATATTGGGGACCCTAAAACATATATTTTCGGTGAAATCTCGGTATCGAATTTTTGGGTGGAGTGCAATACTTTCTCTATACACTATGTACATAGTGCGTATGGAGAAAGTAAAAAAACATTTTTAGAAAAATGTCCGGTTGTGTGTCACTCTGTTTACGAGTCTGTGTGTATGTGTGTGTATCTGTGGGCAGCATAGCTCAAAATGAAAAGACCGTTAAATGACAAACTTGGCATTTAAGTTTGATATCTCCAAGGATGACACGAAGATTCTCAAGAAAATCCCCCATCCTCCAACTACCCTTTAAATGGAAAATTTTTCGAAAAAATTTATTTTCTCAAAAATGGCTCTAACGAGTTTGATTAAAATACCTTATGTTTCAGATATTTTGATTTTGATTAAACCGCCATATATATATATATATAGATTAATCTGGAATAGTCACTTTATTCTGGATTACTTTTGTATAAATGGCAACCCGTAAGATAGATCTCATTAAAACACATTATAATGTTAAATACATTTTTTGTGTAGATTTAACCGTTTTCAAGATATTTCGGATTATTTGTTTCATTTTTATATCACGTAAATTTTTATTTCTCTATACGTACTATGTATATAGTGTATAGAGAAGGTATTACATTCCACCCAAAAATTCGATTCCGAGATTTCACCGGAAATACATGTTTTGGATCCCCCTGAATCCAAGAAAAGCATTTTTACAAAAAGGTCCGTGTGTGCGCGTGTGAGTATGTCTGTATGTGTGTCTTTGGACAGCATAGCTCAAAAACGAAAAGTCCGTTAAAAACCAAATTTTGTACTTAGGTTTAGTATCTTCCAAGGATGCGACACGAAGATTTTCAAGAAAATCTCCCCAAGCCTAACTACCCTTTACATGGACCTTATTTTGATAATTTTGATTTTCTAAAAAAACGGCTATAACGATTTTGATTAAAATATCCTATATTACAGATACTTATCTGAAAAATAAAATGTATATCTTGAATTTTCTGGGAATAGCCTCTAAAGACTACTTTATTCTGGATGCATTTTATGGAATTTTGCATAACTGCTAAACCGTAAGACATGGATAAAAACTTACTATACAGAAAATGTAGAGCACATTAAAACACACAAGTTATGATATATATAAATATTTTTCGTGGAGGTGATCGTTTTTAAGGTATCCGTTGTTTTTGGTTTTATCTCTGAAAAACATACTTTTCTCATAGCATTTGTCAACTCCTATCCATATAAACAAATCAACTTCAGTAACATAGCAACCAGCTTTTGTCTATCACTTTAACCTATGGTACTCTCTTATTTTGCTTCTACTTACAAGGTAGCAAGTAATAAAACCATTTCTTCTATTTTTTTCTCGATTGGCATGAAGTAAATAGAAGCATAAGCTTTTTAACTATAATTTGTTACAGAGATGTAGAGAAAGTCAGTCGCTCTCCGTGATGTGATTGTTACCATGCTAACTTCATATACCCAGGGTCGCGGGTTCAAACCCGGCGAAGGACGATGGATTTTTTCGGGTGTAAAAATCCTTAGCATGGCTTCCTTCGGAAGGGAAGTAAATCCCTTGGTGCCGTGTCGTAGATTTGCGGCACGTAAAAGAACCTCAAACCTGACAATTAAGTGGTCTTTCACACCCAATATAGAATGGGACGCTGAGAACTACAGCAGTGAAAGAGCGTCTATAAATAACATGACATTTAGAGAAAGTCATGTGAATGAAACACATCAGATTTTTCTCAAACGGGAAGACATCTATCTTCTCAGTTCTCGTTTGTTTACTCCTGGCAAAGAGATTAGAATTTCAAGTGTTTCACATAGCGACCGTCTTTTAAAGGACAATATTTTCTTATTTCCCATCTACTTACAAGCAGCTAGTAATAAGACTAATTCTGCTTATATTTATCTTGATTAGCATAATGTAGATAACAGATAAATGTTTTGAATAAAAGGTTTGTGTGCTGAACAGCTAGAGAACATCATATGAATGGAGCACAGTAGATTTTTTCCCTTCTACTTACAAGGGGCCAAATTCTGCTAATGTTTATCTCGAACAGCATAAAGTAGACAGAAGAATAATCTTTTAATACTCATTTGTTGTAAGCAAGTCATGTGAATGGAACACATCAGAATTTTGGATCTTACATCTCAGCCGTTGAATAGAGAAGGGGGCATAGGTTTATTCTTACACAGATTACGCACAGATTGTCGTTTGTTTTGTAATTAAGAAGCGGTAAATTACAAAATCTGTGAATGATTTAAGCATCAAAGTATATGTATGGATCGCATGCTTTATTTCTTGCGCAGGCATGCAGTGTATTCCAGTTCAAATGCTTGCCACAATCATTTAACCTAAAACCCGCTGCAAATTCCTGTCGCGCTCTTTTTTTGGAAAAAACTTTATTTCAATTCTAAAGCCTAAACTAAGAAGCGCCATTATAACATTGATGATTTCATCGCAGACTGGGCTGGAATTTTTATAGTGAAAATGCTTGGGAAACAAAAATACTATTTGTTTTTATTTATCTACTACCATTTCAAATTGATTGATACTTTTCTATTGCAAACGCTTCTGTTTATTTTCGTACAAAGTAAATAACAGTCATTATGTATTTTCACTTAGCAACCTGTTACAAAGTACTTTATAAATTATTCTCAAGAAATAAATATTTCCCTTTCACATTTTTAATATACTGTTTTCTCGAGTTCAATAAAAGGCTTTAGAAAAACGACATTCTTCTTCTGAATATTGCCAACCAATCAAATATGAAAACAAGTTATAACGTTTAGGTTAAGTATGACTTCAACCATAAATCATACATAAGAATTATAATCTGATAATTTGTAAGCTAATAATACTTATATACCAATAATATATTGCTTCATATGTTTTTCTAGACTTTCCAGCAATAATCTTATAATGGTACTATTTGCAGCTGCTTCAATACCCTCTTTAGCATAAAAGTCACCCATAATTGTAACATCCATTATCGAAGATGGCAATTTATTGATTTCAATTAAATATAACGGTTACCATAACAACAATCAGGTTCACAATATGAATAATAATAATATTGTTATTATTATTATTATTATTATTAATAATAGAATTAAAATTTTTAACTGATATAAGATTTAATATGCCATATTATAATTATTTCCTACATTAGAAACGTATCTCCTTAAATAAACGTAAATAAAATATTGTATTTAACTTGGTGCAAATGTAGCTTTATTGATTCATGGGTCACTCTAACTTGACTCGCTCATTAATAAAGCTCGACTTTTGCACCTAGTTAAATAATATATTATTGTCTCCCACAGGAACCCTATTCGGCGGGAAGAAAGAGTTTTAATTTGAAACTGCTACTTTTAGCTCCGACTTCCGCTCAACGAGCAACTAACTACCTGGTACTATGCCAAGTGATAAAAATGAATCTTGCCCGCACCGAGAGTATAAGTCTGTGCACTAAAGATATATTATACTTATCCAAATCTTCGCAACGATTTTTAAAAACTATTTGTTTATCACATATTGAAATATCTGATCTTCTGCATCTTTACGATTTTGTATGCACACGTATTCATTGTTCAATAAATTAACTTTAGTTGCCATATAGCATTGTAATCTCCTCATAACTAATATATCTGTCAGTTTATAATTAATTCAAAATCGCCGTTAGTCATTTAAGCAGTATATTTTAAAGCTTATTGTTATTTAGAGATTTCTATAACTATATCGCATTTGTTTTGTTAGAATGAGTCGTTAAATTTGTAACAGAACTGGAAATTTTTTAGGAAGTATATAGAAGGTTGTATTTAGAAGATGCTCCTCTTATGATATTTATGGAAATTAAGAATAACTGAAATGCAAACTATTCTTTGGTCCGATTCTTTTGAAACACTTTCAATTTTGTGGCAGTGAATATCAACAGGCATCTTAGTAATTGTTTGATGTTGAACACATTCAAAGAAACTTCTTCTTCTTCTTCTTGGTAGCTATCAGACTTACTTGCACAGGTTGCATAATGATGCAATTCTATGCGGTAGAAAAAGTAAAAATCAATGCCATAGCTGGGATTTGAACCATGGATATTACTTTCCGAGCTATTGCTATGGCGCTGAGCTATCCGGGAACATACTGGCACGACACTAAATTCTCCAGCTGACTCGCGGTTTTCCCTATAGACCACAAGGTGTTCTCAAAATCATTTTGAAAATACACACTTCAATGGTGACTTACAATTTTGTAACAACTACCCCATCTCACCTCATGTTACCGGTGGCAAACGCTCATACTGTTACGTCATACACTGCACAGGCACTATGGAAAATCAGTGTGCATTAAACGAGTGTTCCAGTGTACAGTGGTGTATTAAATGAACATGTTCACTCATCGTGCACGACGTCCTATTGCAGCAGTGCTGGTATTACAGAGATGAGACATAAGTCTATTAATTATTGCCTACTATCTAGTGTTGATGAAATAAATGGAGTATAAATATTAAATACCCAAAGTTTATTGCATTACGCGATGGACTGTGCCATGTGCTCGATTCCCGTAACTGCACGCATGTCCTCAGTAGTCTACATTCGTTAGACAACAGCAGCACTAGCGACACCGCCGTCAACGGTAGCCTGAACTAGAACGGGCTATACTACTAAGTCCTGAACTTTATTAGCTAACCACTACTAACCAATTAAATCATTAATGTTCTTCCTTACATACCGTGTTTAGGTGGAAGTTTGAAGGGTAAAATCAGGTCTGAAAATTCAAAGCTGCCCTTAGCCGGGATTTGAACCACGGTGGTTCATCAATCTCACATGGGCCTTATATATGCGTAGAACGTGCTGTATCAATGAACAGGTTGGCCAGCTCTAATGGAAATTGCCCAGAATGAATAGTGGAAAACTTCTTGGAAAACTGCCAGAACTCTTCCCCTTCGGATAATCATTCAACTGTTTGCCCATTTGGTGACTTAATGCTGCATATTCCCCACTTGGCAAATCGCCAGGCATTCAGTCCAGAGGAAGCCGAGCTCCCATAACTATTCTCTTATTTTTTCTTTTCATGTCACTTTGGCGGACCACAGAGACTGTAATAAAGGGTGGCACATCTGTTCACCTAGAAGCTTGCATCTCAAGATTCCATATTTCATTTGGAGTGCCGACATTTAAAAAAAATACATGCCCAAAGCTCTTGAGAAATAAATGTAATTTTCAGAAATCGCTAACCACTTGGGCTTCCAGGAAACGTTTTATCTTACAGTCTTTCTACGTAATCCAAGTTGAACTTGGCATGTATCTTTGTACACAGGGAAAGAGCTTCCAAATATATTCATGACCTTATTTATGTGTTTCTTTAAAAAGCTACTTCTATCTTGATATTTATTTTATTTTATTTTATTTATTACTGGAGAAACATTGCATAAATCTAAATAATTGTGGATAATTTCTACCAATATCTCTAGATGAGAAAACCTCGCGTTCAGAGACATTTCTCATATAATACCTTACATAGAGAAGATATCTAATGATTGTGACGATATATTCAATAAGACAACGTTAATTTTAAGTTACAACAGCTAATTTTTTTACACAAAACTTCGGTATTATTGCACTACTCTATGCGCTTTGCCTTTCATTTTTAGGAGTCTCTCAGGTAACACACACTGCAACATTGTTTGTTCTCGGAAGTCGCTGATATTTCAATAAGCGAGAAAACGCAACAACGTTGATTTCGCAACACTGAATACTTCATGTTCTCACCCGACTTTGTTGCGCCGTATGCTAATCATTAGGGTAGCACAATAATAACTCACTCTCCATTCAGCTCAAGAAGGCTCCTGGTGTAAAAAATGCACGTGTTACCACCACATCACACCGAATAAAATAGTTCCTTTACTGCATTCACATATTATTCACCCATTTTATACTTAAAAATTAGGTAATTCATAACAGCATTTTTACAATTTTTCTTTTAAACATAAGTTAAACAAATTAGTTTTTATTCCTTATCATGGACACGCGCGCATATATGTGTCATTTCTTAGGGGGTTCCGCAATGCAGCCATCATGAGCTTATTTTGCGTCAGACCCCAAAAGGATAGGATAAGAGTATTATCGACGGACGGAAGCGAGCCGTAGGCAAAGATCTACAGTAGTCCAAGCAGTGCTTCATCTCGACACGGATAGTATTAAGAGCCCTCGCTCCAGGTGTGATCGACCTCCTTGGAGCCTACAGACGACTCCAGCGCCATTTCAAAGTGCATTCACCATCACGGAAGAGCAACAATACCACAGTCCTCGCCGACCTTACAACTCTGAAAGAGACCGGTTGATGTACTGGGGATGAAATAAAGGGACAGGAAGTTCGGGGAATGAAGAAACCTTCCCAGTATTTGCCTAGTGACACGGGAAAACCCACGAAAAACCATGGATCAGAGAGGTCGGAACCCAGGATCTCCCGAATGACATTGTAAGACGAAACGCCTGAGCTACTACTTCCTCGGTCTTCATGGAATTTGGACCACCAGAAGAAGGTAGAGCAGGGTGTATTTGCTCACATAGTCGATTTATTTACTAGAGAATGTATGTTTGTATGTAAGTCACCCATGCCTCCATATTTAACAATTCCTGCGATAGGTATAATTATTCATTTCCAGATTCTAATTGAGGCGCGCGAGCTGACAACGATATTAATGTTTATCGGTTCGAGCGTGCAAGAATTTTTTCGCGGCCCCTGAGTATTTTGGCGGAAGCGCGTCTGCCTTCACATTCAACAGGTTGCGAGATCATTTGAGCATCATTTCACCATTTTAGTTCATCGTCCTTTATGACCAATCAGGTTAAAGATGTCAAACTGCGAAAAAAAAAAAAAGAAACCTTTTTCGCCAGACCTGAAAATCTTTACGCAGCACATTCTTCTTGCTGGCCTTCTTCTCGTGGATGGACAGTATTCCCCACGTTGTTTACCGGAGCGTAACAAAGGTCATGCTAATCAGTATTGTTTATTTCTCAATTATGGGTGTTGCGTAAACGGTCAGAATTACTTAAGGGCAAAAGTGGCAAAACCCCTAAAAGTGGTGACACACAAATTTGGAATGATTCAACCTTTTGTTTGGGCGTTAATATACCCTTGCTGTTAAGGATGACATTAAATCAGAAATATCTGTGTGTGTGTGTGTGTGTGTGTGTGTGTGTGTGAATGCCTTGCAACCAATTTGAAGGCAGATTGCTTAGGAACCTAGAAGATACCAAAGCGATATTAATGCTTTGATTCAGAAGTTGGGCATCGCGCTATTATCCTTGGACTCCGATGAACACATAGGATTTTACTAATGATATATCTTTCATAACCTTTTTTTACTTTCTCTAGCACGTATGTACAATATCCGAAGTAGTTACAGAAGATATTGTATTCCACCCAAAATTTCAAAACCCTTCATGTTCTCAAAAATGGCCCAAATGATTTTAATTAAGAGATATATATATATATATCCTGAATTTTATGGGACTTCTGAAGTCTTGTTAACTTTGAATGACTCTTGCATAACTGGTAAACCGTAAAATAAATACAAAAACTTACTGTACAAGAAATGTAGATCCTACCAAAATACTAATGTCTTATAAATTTTTGTTATGAGCTAT
The DNA here is from genome assembly GCA_030762935.1 of Hymenopus coronatus. NCBI lineage: Eukaryota > Metazoa > Arthropoda > Insecta > Mantodea > Hymenopodidae > Hymenopus > Hymenopus coronatus. Next base: position 109,655,801 of record CM060894.1, on the reverse strand, counting down.
TTCAGAGTTTAAATTAATAATTACTTTTCTCAAACGCCAAGTCGTTATTCATATTTTTACATTCTACTCAAGCAAACAAAACGAATTTTTTTTAGCTTATTGTATTTCCTTATACCCCTTTATATAAGGCAATACTACTACTACTACAGTAAAACCATTTCTGCTAATGTTTACTTTGATAAGTATAAAGTAAACTGAAGGAATAGTTTGCGTCAGCATAGGTAATGAAATTGTAATTGTGTCTCATCAGATTTGTTTATTTGGGAAAACTGCATTTTGTATATACAAATTATATGCCGTACTATTTTTTAAAAAATATTAGTATAATCAATTCAATTGTGCCTTAAAACAAATTTTAGTACATAAGTGTTTTATTAAATCAGTAAGTTATTTAGAATCTACTAGAATACCTAAATTATTACCTTCCATTTATCTATAGTGCAGCTGTTTTCAGAGTAAGGATGACAGAAATTCAAGTGGTTTTATATAAATTAAAGCACCTGAAACATCGTCTTAACTGATATCAATCGTTAAATATTACGTTAGGCTATATGTCCTTATAACACTTAATAGATACACCAGGAATAGAACCTTTAATGTTGTCTGTTTTCCGAGAATATTCTGATGTTCAAAGTTACACATTTCTAAATTGAGACAGTTTATTCTGGGCCAGCCGATATATTTATATAAACAGAGGCGACGCTTGCGATGTCATATCGACCCGCCGGCTAACTCCATTTTCTCGGCATCTAAATGTTTAGTATTTTATCTTACTACTCAAATCTGCTAATTTTCTATATTTTCTAATTTAAGGATATATAAATCAATTTTAATACAGTAAAACACTAATTTTTATTCTAAAGAGTAGTTAACTGCAGTACAAATACTTAACTGATAATACTAAATTGTAGGTAAAATTGAATCACATGTTGGTTCTGTTCTCTCGATTCATGTGCAACATTACATTTATTAATTGCCATGCCAAGAAGCACTGTAAGCACTTGCAGTAAGTCTGAGAGGTCATTAATATTTACAGTACAATTAGGAAATGGCAATACTCAAGTAAAGAATCTATTACAAAATCCACTAACAAGATAGTGTAGCCCACGTGAGTAGTGTGGTGGTAGCGTGTCTGCCTCACGCTCATAAGGTCGCGAGTTCGAATCTCGCTTAGGGTGAGTTACCCGGATAAGGTTTTTACGGGGGTTTCCCTTATCCTGAGAAGACGAATGTCGAGTAACTTGAAGCTCCATGGACCCTGAGATCATTTGAACTTTTTTTCACCAATTTCATACATCGTCCGATGTGACCAATCAGGCTAAAGGACGTTAAGATAAAAAAAAAATGTATAAGAAGGCTTTCTCCATATAATCTAGATGTTCACATCGATGATTAATTTTTTCTTAATGTTCAATAAAATATTGAAAAGCAATTTTGATTCATTATTGTTTTTTTTTTAACATTTTCTCAAGTATTTCAAAAAGTAATTGGCTAACCACAAACTGTAAGCTACTTTTAGATGGATCTCGATCTGCTATGTATAACTTACAGTTCTTACAGTAGCATTAAAAGCAGCTTAGAACTTTTGCATAATTATTACCAAATTATTTTAGGTTATGTTCAGATTCAACAGCATCATGCTATAATTAAGCCAAATAAGCTATTGAACCAATAGAAATAGCTAATTGAAACTGAAATAACTAATTTAAGAGAATAGAATACGCAAAAATAATTATATGTTGCTTTCACGTGACTTGCTCTGCCCGTTCTTCAACAAACTATTATTACAGAAGCTAATTCTTCTATATACCTCAGGTTAATCCAGATAAACATTTGGAAACTATATTATCGCGTGTTTTCCTGTAGGTTGTAGGCAAAAGGGATAAGGACATTACAATGGCCTTTAACCGATAACTACATCTTTTAAGAGTGAATCGGAAGGCGATGGCTTTGAAATGCCTTCTTTCTGCATGGCCAACAGAAAAAACATCTGATATGTTTCTTTCACATGGCTTGCTATACCTGTTCTGCAACAAAATATTCTTACCAAATCTTATTCTACCATCTATTTCATGCTAATAGACGTAGTTATTAGCAACAATGGTTTATTATATATTATTTCCATATAAGCATAATATGCAATAGTAAAATATTCTAAGAGACGATCGCTCTGTGAACGATCAACGAATAAGTACTTCCCATTTGAGCATAATTTAAGTATTGGAATATATAAGAAATGAATATATCGGCAATAGTTAACTCTCAAAGGAGTATTTAAAAGCTTTAATGGGGTCTACATTTTTGTGTAGTAATACTTTGTCTATCTCTTACGGTTTATCAGATGTTCAAAAGTCATCCAGAATGAGCAGGACTTCAGATGCTGTTTTCAGAAAATCCATGATATAAATTTCATTTTCATAAAATATCTTAAACGTGGCATTTTAATGTTACATGTTAGAGCCATTTCTGAGAAAATCAAAGCTTTCACAAATGTTTAATGAGTTGTAAAGGGTTGTTTGGAGTGGGGATTTTCTTGAAAATGTTCGTTCGTATCCTTGGGAGACACACATACACACACACAGATATTTTTTTCTAAAATGCTTTTCCTTTTTGGATTCAGGGAGTTTCTAAACATATATTTACGGCGAAACCTTAGTATCGAATTTTGGGTGAATACAATGCCTTCTCTATTTACTATATACATTAAACCTATGAACGAGCTAGAGAAAGAAAAATATTGCATATATGGAAATTAAATTAACTTAAATTTGTCTCAGTGGTAAGTGTGGTAGAAAAGTGTAAGTACAGCATTTTTCAGAACATTCTACCGCCAGATGCGTGTTACTTTAAAGTTTGTGATTACGAAGTCTGAGGCTGTAAACCAACCCACATAGCTGCCAAGTCTTCCACTTACTGGTCTCTTAACATGTGCATAACTCTCTGGTTTAGATACGTACTAACACAAAACTTAATTGCCTACAGAGTCCACAGGAAACAGAGGTTTTTCTATGATGCTTCTCGCCTCTAGTAGAACGTCGCCTTTTATTGTTGTTTTTTTTTTGTTTGTTTTTGCTAACAGTTATTGCCCACTGGCAGGGATCGGTTCTTTTTGAGGGCTATCATGTTTTGGGTAAAATTGTATTTTTCCGGAAGCTAGGTAATTTTTTCCAGAGACAACTAAGTAAATGTAAATTAGATGATTATTATGTGTGCAAATTATCCAATGCAGTCTTTAATAACCAACACGAAAATATTATTTATGGGCTCTAAAACTATCTTATGGTGTTTTATAACAATTGTTTGCAAGGCATGAAGATCTTGATATGAAAAGTATTAAAATATCGGAATTACAAACCTCATAGCTCATTAAATCTCAATTTATTAACTGTAATGATTAAAAATGAATGTTGTCACACAATCCTTTAACGGTAAAGCTACATAGACAACGGCGGGGAACGCCTCACGCATCGCAATATGAATAAATAGATTGTGTGCTAACATCCCCAGGAAGAAAGAATGAAGTGAGGGAACCACAGGCGGCCAGAGCCACGCGAAAGTCCCTAACTGATAGTTCATCTCGGCGCCAGGAGCGCCACGCAGCCGCTAAACGACGGATTCCAGTAGTTGGAAAGGAAACCGAATCCGTCATCGAAAGGATAGCGACCACAACACCACCCCAACGCCAAGAACAGCATTCACAATGCATGCGTATTGTCATTCACCCCGAGTAAAGAGGCATACACACCTGAAAACTGGTAAGAAAAGAAAAGAAAAGAGAGTCGTGGAGAATAAATATCTCTGCATTCGCCTAAATGAGAAGGGGTAAGTCAAAGTGCGCGGTCGACGGGAATCTAACCCGCAATCTCCCTAATGTCACTCCTCACGTTACCTTGGTGCCATCTCGCTCGGTCACAACCCCTTAAGACAAAGATTTTTAGAAAATGTCCTCACCTTTATAACCTTTTTAATTAACCTTGATCATTACTCTTAATTTTAGTTTCATTTATTTGTATATTCAAATTACTTTAATGATTTGAATGATTCATTATGATTGTGTTGACAACTTTACTCGTATATATCTCAGACTACGGTGTTTGAATCAGAAGCTTTATAACCATTTTCGATAAAATAAAAAATAAAAACACCTTTTTACACGTGCAAGGCTATTTAGGGTGGAATACCTGAATAATCTCCTTGTCAGATCCTTAGAAATGTTCCGATTTTAATAAAGGAATTTGAGATTCATCGAACTATTCGTTTTTAAGTCCAGTATTTAAGGCAGACAAACTGAATGGCTACTGACTGAATGTATTTTTCTTTCTCTGCTAATTACCTACAGTAAGTAGAATATGTATTGTGCTCCGCCAAAACTTCTATACCAAGATTTCACTGGAAATACACGCTTTGAGGCCCCTTGAATATAAATATATTGAGGGAAATGTCTTATGGGAGTGTATATCAGGAGTCAGCAACATTACCCTCGAGTAAAACAAATGTTCCAGTGAATCGTCTTCTGTGTACTGCGTGACCAACTGTGCGGAAAACAACATATATTCCTTCAGTGCTGTGGCAGTATGAAACATTTTGCGTTTGAAATACGCAATTCACCTTTCATACGTTAATATGGCTATTGTAGGTTCCTCCTTGGTAGAACATTTGCTCTATTAGGTCTCTTGTATTAGTATTTATGTCTCATATGAACACATACTTTTTTCATGATAATTTTGGTGATAATTGGTAATCGCAACATAAATAATGCATAAAAATAATGACAATTACTATATTATTAACAGAATAAAATAAGCTCCTTAACTTGGTTAATACCTATGTCGCATTTTATCGCCAATGGTATGAGAAACGAAAAGCTTTCGCATTTATTGCAGTGAATGTGAATAGGCATCTTGGTAATTAATTAGGACCGAACACAATTCGAAAGAAACGTTCTTCTCCTTGGTAACTGTCGTACTCATTAACCGGGTAGCTTAATGACGCTGCAAATTGAAATGTATGAGTGATTACAATACTTTGCCAAAATCTAGATACTTATTACTCCATTTTCTCTAAATAAGAAATATTGGTTCTTTGGCAGGCATAAACGTAAGAGTCGATGATTTACGTATTGGATTGCTTTCTGTTCTCGACGTTATTAACAATCACACGACGAAGAGAGGCAATTCTTACTGATAGGTGTTTACCCATGTAGGCATGAGCAAGGCTATTTGCTTCGGCAGAAAATCAAGCGAGTTGGTGTTTGTGAACAACATAAATGTTCAGCATCTTCCAGGAATGCGACACGAACATTTTCAAGAGAATCCCTCATACCAAACTAGACTTTACATGGAAAAAATTCTTTATTTTTTAATTTCTCAAAAAATGGCTCTAACGGTTTTTTTTAAAAAAATCATATGTTTAAGTATATATTGTTATTTTTGAGAAGAATGTTAAAAGTACTTTATAGAGAGTAAACATCCATCTACAAAAATTAGATCTTGTTAAATCACACAATTTATGTTAATGATGTTTGTTGCGTTTACCATTTTCAAGAACTTTTTTGTTATTTGCTTGAATTTTCAAATACTTTATACTCTTTTAAACCGCAAATTCATATTTGTCTTTCTTTCACGATCATCCACAGTAAAATTTTAAAGACATCACATAGCGGTCCACTTTTAAACGATGTTATCACTTTAATTTACTGTATTCTTCTTATAACAACAATGAATGTGATAAGTTTAGCTCAATTAACAATAATAAGATATAAGAATAACATTTTGTAAGAATGATTTGAGGAGAGTGAATATAGAAGGTCGTGTAAATGCAACACATCTGTATTTTTTCTAAAATTGCATTCTGTTTGGCTTCATATGACCTCATAACTTGTATTTCTGTTGAAATATGGATAGAGACTTTTTGAATGAAATTTAGTGGTTTCCATACTCCAGGCATAAGGGAAAGTATAGCAGATAGTCTTCAAAACTTCGGCTTAAAGTTTATAAACATTAATAACTAAAGATAGATTTTTTCTCCTTATTTTTTGTGTACTTTCAGTGATTTCCCTGTTAATGCTATATATAGGAGAAAATTCCACATTTCTGAACATATGTATTTGAGTCTTATAGCATAAGAAATCACATATCATTAGAATTGTAAGCAACTTTTCATTGAAATATCTCAGGTAGTTTTCATCTTATGTTTAACTATCTAATTATTTTATTGGTAAAAATGTCCTTTCGATGAAGATGTTAACTATTTTGATTCTCACCTTTATTTAAGAAAACATATTGGAGATATATTTTTACTGATGTTTTTAGTTTTTTTAGGAAAAAGTGATAAATTAATGAAAAGCAAAAGTTTTCGCTAACTTTAGTGTGTTATTAGATGTTCAATTAATATTCCTCTAATAATAACCAATAAAGAAAACTCCTTCAGAATATTTTTGAACGTATAATGTTGGTGTTTCTCTAGAACAATGGGAAGGAAATTCAACAACATTTTCATCGTATGTAACATTTTGAAAGCTCCAATACATTTAAACATTCCTGTAAATTATTTCATCATCAGTAATATGCACCAAATATATATTATGAAACTCGATGATTATTCTTAATAGACCTAAAAACAAAATTATGAGGGTTTCATTCACATGACTTTCTCTAAAATTATTGTTAAAAAGGTTATTCCTCTATTTTGTTCATGCTAATTGAGAAAAAAATTAGCAGAAATGTGTTATAACTTACTTTATTGTAAGTATAAGGGAAATAAGAGACTAAATTAGGCTAAAGCGATAGTCACATCTTTTAAAAGCTAATTGCTATGTGATTGAAGTTTCTTTGTTTGTATGGCCAGTACTTGACAAAAAATCCCGTATGAGAAAAATATAACTATTTTACAACTGAAACAAGGAATGCTTAAACAACGGTGGACTTCACGAAAAAATGTATATAACATAAATTGTGTGTTTTAAAGAGCTCTAAATTGTGTACTAAGTAAGTTTTTGTCTATCTTTTACGGTTTATCAGTTATGAAAAATACCACAAAATTCATCCAGAATAAAGATCTCTTGAGAGGCTATTCCCATAAAATTCAAGATATACATTTTATTTGTCATGTAAATATCTTTGATTTAGAATATTTTAATCAAAATTGTTAGAGCCATTTTTGAGAAAATCAACATTTTGGAATTTTTTTTCATGTAAATGGTAGTTGGCGGTTGGGGAATTCTCTGAAAAATCTTCGGGTGGCATCCTTGGAAGATATTGAACTTAAGTTTGGTATTTAACGGACTTCTCGTTTTTTAACTATGCTGCCCACAGACACACACAGAGACAGATAGACAGGCACACACACGGATATTTTTCTAAAATTGTTACTTTTAGATTCAGGGGGACTGAATCTAATGATGAAATCTCGGTAACGAATTTTTGAGTAGGATACAATAGTTTATCTATACACTATGAACATAGTACCTACGAGTAGAGGATGTAAAACTGGACTTTGTGAAGGATTTCGCTCAATGTTTACATATCTACCTATCTATTATGACGCCTCAGCCCAATTTAGAGCGTTGACCTGCCGATCGGACTTTTGATCAATTGAATATCTGGTAATGAGGGCCAATTCGTCAACTACAGATCACACCGGGGTTTTTACGACCCTCCACCGGGTTGAAGTCGCAACCTTGGGTACTGTAGGTTAGCATAGTAATCATTATACCCCCGAGGGCGAAAACCTTCACTTACCTGTAGTTCTAAGTTTAGAGTAGACGAAAACTTCATGCATGTCATTATTCATGGTTGTATGCTTGTGCAAAGGAAACCAACCAACATGCACTAACATAAATTTAGTTCGTTCAAGCAGTTTGTTGCATCTGCGGAAGAGATTCGACATATGGCGAGGAAGACACGTGTATGCTAGAGAGGGCTTTAGCCTCAGCGGAAATTTACAAGCGCGCCCGACAACCCGATTTCGGCACAAAAAGAGAAACACGGATTGCCTAATGCCTGCATCATGGCCACGCGTATGATGCTCCAGTTTCTGGGCAAACAAACCGAAACCCTGCGGTTTTAAATCTTTATTGCTGCTCTGTTTTGTTTCAATGTACACGAGGATCAAAATTAGAGGCATATGCTGTACAGACGGATTCAATTACATAAATATTGGTTTCATACTTACGCTGCTTCCGATATTTTTACGTCCAATGGAGGATGAATACGAAGGAGTGTAAAAAATTCGGAGGTTATATTCTATAGATTTAAACCCACTATGTTTTATTTTACTCGTATATAACTATTGTAAAATGCCCTACGAACCTGCTCACATTCGTGCGATAATATTGTCACCCCTTTTTACCCACTCCACTGTACCTGCTTAACCTTTATAAGTACATGACGAATAACAACATACAGTTAGATTTCACTGAGATTAGCACACGGGTATGCTAAATACAAAGTTCGCATAGAATGGGAAATTAATTATTTCTGTGCTCAGAATAATAAAAAGGCTGAATGTTTATTGTTTTCTAAACATTTGGGTTACATGAACGTAGTTATTATAACATCAGAGGACATTTAATTCTGAACATGTTAATCAATAGAACTCGGTTTTGGGTTCTGAAGCCCACACAGTTACGATACACTGAATCGTCAGCGGTATGAAGAGTGTAGTGGGGTGGGGTTTGTAGTGTAAACGCTGAGATATAATCAACGTTGAGGTAAGTATAATCTATTCCAAAAGTAGCTCATTATATGCATTGACATTATATGCATTCTTCTTAATCATAAAGTAACACAGTAAAACATTTATATCATAACGTTTTTATTAAATAAAAACGCCTTGTATTTTTACAAATAAAAGTATAAAGCTTGATACAAAAGCTTTAGTATAACAATGTGTAGTAGACCTTTGAGAAGGCAATGAATATAAATCAACAAAACTCACTCAGAATTCATTGCAGTGAATAATAAGATACATCTTTATTATATTGAAAAAAAAAGGCTCAACATGTGTTTGAATCCTCCACAAGTTTGTTCTGTGTCGAACGCCTACCCCAAATATAAATCACTCAGAATTCATTGCAGTGCACAAGATACATCTCTATTGTATTGAAAGAAAAGGCTCGTCTCCTGTCAGTCAAAATGTGTTTGAACCCTCCACAAGTTTGCTCAATGTCGAACAAACATTTTCAACATTTTAATCTGCACTCTCTTTCAGTGTTCATTAGTTTATCTACCAGCAGGAACTGAACGAGGCCAGGCAGTGAGCAATGCATGAAACGAGCTGTAGAGACCACGCCTACTCCATCACATTACAGTTATACTCATTTTCACCGTACTTCAATGTGGCAATTTCGTGACCCCGGACCAAGCTCTACTAATCAGCATGTAAAAATTAAATTTTCAGATATGCTTATAAAATTAAACTCTAGTGTAAATGAAGAAACTGCCAATGCCTCTATCTGTGTCGACCATTAAGCCTCACATTGATACATCTATGTTGAGTAAAGGTGTCAGCTTTCTACTATACGCCCAAAAAGGTTTGAAAAGCGTCATTTGATGTAGAAAGATTGCAAACTATTTTTTGATACCCGTCCACTCGTTTTTAAAATTGTCTAACTCCACCGCTGTCTTACTTTATATGCCGAACAACAATCTTAATAACAACTACAGATGGAATGGGGAGACATCACACTTCCTCTCTATTTAGGTCTTGAAGAAGAAGCAAATATCAAATAACAAATAACTCAGGCGGAACCGTGGCTTCTGTTGTTTAAGTTCCGGAATAGCGGTTAGGAATTTAAAATATCTATATTCTTGCTTGCAATGCACAAGGCGAGAAGACAAGCTTATTCAGCCCAAGACTGAGCGAATTCAACAGGTGCCTTGTTAAGGGTGAGATGTTCTGTCTGGTCTGATAAGCCCAAGTCGAAAACCTTGACCTTGTGACAAAGATTAACTGTTGTATTCTGCATCGCTGAACAGAATCATTATAGCTCATAGTATGTGCGTGACAGAGGGACAATGAGTTCCACTGCCCTAAAGGGTTTCTTTGATGTCCTGTCAAGCACAGCCATCTCTTGATCAAGCGGCGGCTATCAATGGGGTTAATAAGCTCTGCAGTTCTCTAATCGATGGTTCATCTCATGTTTCTGAGAGATAAGAACCTAATTTCACAACAGAACTGCGCTGTTCTATCTACTGCAGAATCTACGCAGCTTTGAGTGCATTTCAGTTATCCCGTGTATAACAAACTAAAAAATAATGTTTTCTAACGTAAGCTAATGTAATCGTTGAGACGTTTATTACTCTTTGATTGACCTGTGTCACTACATTTTAGGAAGCAGTTAGCTAATTATCACTGATTACGGAAAAGAGATTATACTCAGGAATTAAAAGCAATAAGGTTTGAGGATGATGAAATCATAAGAAAGAAAATGAAAATCGCATACAAGAAGCAACATATTGCTTAAACCAATTATGACAGAACTATAATTGCAAACCAGCAAACATGCTTTAAAAATAATAAAAACAGTAAATATATTTTTAATAAACTTTGGTTGTACCACTTAAACTTCCATTAAGTCTAAGTATTTTTACTTTCTCTGTATGCACTATGTACACAGTATATAGAGATGGTATTGTAATACCCCCAAAAATTCAATACCTAGATTTCACTGGAAATACATGTTTTGGGTCCCCCTGAATCCAAAAAAAAAAAAATCATTTTTAGAAAAATGTTTGTGTGTTGTCTGTGTGTGTGTCTGTGGGAAAGATAGCTCAAAATACGTTAAATACCAAACTTGGTATTTAAGTTTGGTATCTTCCAAGGATGCGACACGAAGATTTTCAGGAAAATCCCCTATCCTAACTACCCTTTACATGGAACTTTTTTGAAGATTTTGATTTTCTCAAAAATGGCTCTAACGATTTTGATCAAAATATCGTATATTCAAGATATTTACCTTACAAATAAAATGTATATCTTGAATTTTCTGGGAATAGCCTCTCAAGACTATTTTATTCTGGATGAATGTTACGGAATTTTGCACAACTGCTAAAACGGAAGAAATGCTTAAAAACTTACCACACAAAAGGTGTAGAGGATATTAACACGCACAATTTATTATATATACATTTTTTTTCGGAGACTTGATCGTTTTTGAGATATTCCTTGTTTTTGGTTTCAGCTTTGAAAAACTTATATTTTTTTCATACGGGAGTTTATCATCAACTCCTGTGCATACAAGCAAAGGAACTTCAGTCACATAGCAACCAGACATTGATTATCACTTTAACCTATGGTACTCACTTATTTCGCTTCTACTTACAAGGAAGCAAGTAATAAGACTATTTATACAATAATTTTTTCTCGATTAGTATGAAGTAAATAGAAGCATTAGCTTTTTAACAATAATTTGTTGCAGAGATGTAGAGAAAGTCATATGAATGGAACATATCAGATTTTTTTCTTCACTTTTACTCACGGTAATCTCCCATTACAAAACTTTAAGGATTTCTCAAAGTTTATTTCGTTATAGTTCAATAAAACACGCGAAATATACAAGTAATTCGTTTCCTTTGGTTTCGTACACCAATTTCCATTGTTTCACTAGCTATTGGACAGGTATTGTTCAGCTCACTTATAGTTGAGGTTCATATCCCAAAATTCAGAGCTACCAATATTTGAATACAACTTACCTCTAGCTACTAAAAGATCATAGAACCAGAGCGAAGCAGGAATGCTCTGTGTTAGGCATAGTTTAGTGTGTGTGTGTGTGTGTGTGTGTATGTGTGTGTGTGTGGAAATGAACTGTGTCGGCGTTTAATAACATTATCTACATAAGTTTAAGTTTTGGTAATTTCTACTGGTTTCTTCTCTGGTGACTTTATCTACGTTGGCAGAATCCATATTCAGTTACTTCCCGGCTAGTTCCGCTGTTATATCTCCCCCACAATGTAAATTTTCGTAAATTTTGCTATTTCAGAAATGGTCCTTACAGGGTTGGGGTGGCGAGAACATCTACACAGTGGACAATAAGGTAAATTTCACTTCTTAAATGCATTATAATATGGTGGGTAGCCATCGTATATTTCTACCAATTTAATTAATATGAAGTGATGTATAGCTCAACACAGAGAGCACCAAAAGCGAAACAAGTAAGACACAAATTAAAAAAAAATTGAAATGTTCCATTCACATTTCTTTCTCTACATCTCTGCAACAAATTATTGTAAAAAAGCTTATTCTTATAATTACTTCATGCTAATCGAGAAAAAAATTAGCAGAAATAGTCTTATTACTGGCTTCCTTGTAAGTAGAAGTGATATAAAGAATATCATAGGCTAAAGCAATAGTCAAATCTTTTAATAGCTGGTTGCTATTTGAATTACTTCAGTTCAACTTCTCCTTTGTTTATAAGACCAGGAGTTGACAAATTCTCGTATGAGAAATGTATAAGTATTTTAAAACTGAAACCAAAAGCAAGGAATATCTCAAAAACGGTTAACTACACGAAAACATTTATATAACATAAACTGCATGTTTTAACGAGCTCTACATTTTAATAGGTTTTCGTCTATCTCTTACGGTTTAACAGTTACGCAACATTCTGCAAAATTTATGCTGAATAAAGATGTCTTTAGAGGATATGCCCGGAAAATTCAAGATATACATTTTATTTGTTATGCAAACATGTTTAATATACCATATTTTAATAAAATAATTAGAACCATTTTTGAGAATATTTTCAAAAAATGTTCCATATAAAGGGTAGTTGAGTGTTGTGGATTTTCTTGAAAATCTTCGTGTCGCATCCTTAGAAGATACTGAACTTAAATATCAAGACTTCTCGTTTTTGAGCTGTTCTGCCCATAGACATACACACACACACTCACACACACACACACACACACACACACAGATTGACAGACAGCCACAGGGACATTTTTTCTAAAAATGTTTTTTTTTATTCAGGAGGAATGAAAGCATTTATTTCCGGTGAAATCTTTGTATCGAATTTTTGGGTGCAATACAATACCTTCTCTATAAACTGTGTATATAGTACGTGTAGAGAAAGTAATTGTATAGAGTAATGGAAACTCTAGTTTTAACTTGTGGAAGTGAAAAATGGATAAAAAACGTCTGATATGTTGCACTCATGTGTAAACTTGTACAAACTATTTCTATGGTCTCCCTGGTCTAGGCGGGTTCTTGTTTTCGAAGTCGCTGATTCAAGGATTTCTTTCATGCACAAAAATCGTTAGCTTGACTTCCTTCGGAAGGGAAGGAAAGCGGTGGTCCGTGTCTTAGATTTACAGCACGCAAAGGAACCTCAAGCCTGATAAAGAGGCCTCTGTGCAAAACTACGCTAAATATAGAATGGCTAAAGAGCTTCCGCAAATAAAACTCAATTTAATTTTTGTTTATAAACGCGTGTTCTATTATCCATTTAATGCGAATCGGTACACACATTTTGCAGAAATTATCGCTATGTAAAGCCTTTAAAATTTAGTTTTCTCTGCATGATCGAGAGAGAGACAGAAAGAATAACGACTTCCTACTTTAATAAATCCGATGTATTACACTCACATGACTTTCTCTAGCTACTCTACAAACTTCTTACGAAAGAAGTTCTTTCTTCTTTCAACACCATCGTGATATACATTAGCAGAATTTTATTACTTAGTTACTTATAAGTAGAATGGAAATAAGGGAATGCACTAGGCTAAAATAATAATCAAATTCTTTAAAAGCTGTCGCTATGCGATTGTCATTGCAAATCGCTTCTTTGCTTGGCCAGCAGTAGAACAAAAGAAACACGGACACTTCCATCTGAGAGAAGGATAAGTACTTCACAATTGAAACTTATAACAAGGAATGCCTCGAAAACGGTAAGCTCCACGAAAAAAATGTATGATATATCCTGTGTATTATAACAAGATCTATATTTTTTGTATAGTAAGTTTATGTCTATCTCTTATGGTTTACTTATTATGCCAAATTAAGCAAAATTCATTTAGAATAAACAGGTCTTTAAACCAGAAAATTCAAGATATACATTTTATTTGTGATAGAAATGGCTTTAATATGTGGTATTTTAATCAAAATCGTTAGAGCCATTTTTAAGAAAAACAAAATTTTCGAAAATTTTTCCATGTAAAGGGTAATTAGGGGTTGGGGGATTTTCTTGAAAACCTTCGTGTCGCATCCTTGGAAGATACCAATTTGGTATATAACGGTCTTTTCGTTTTTGAGCTATGCTGCCCACAGACACAGACAGACAGACAGACAGAGAGACAGACAAACACAAGTACATTTTTCCAAAAATTGCTTTTTTTTGGATTCAGGGGGGCCCAAAATATTTATTTCCGGTGAAATCTCGGTATCGAATTTTTGGGTGCATTACAATACCTTCTCTATTCCTATGTACATTGTACATATGGGACTAGAGAAAGTAAAAATATGACGTGTACCATTCACATTACTTTCTCTATATCCTTGCAACAAATTATTCTTAAAAGGCTTATACTTCTATTTACTTTATGCTAATCAGAAAAAATCAGCAGAAATAGTCTTCTTACTTGCTTCCTTGTAAGTAGAAGCGAAATAAGGGACTACCATAGGCTAAAGTGATAGTCAAAAGCTGGTTGTTATGTGAAGTTCCTTTGTTTATATGGATCGGAGTTCACAAGTTCCTGTATGAGAAAAATATGTTTTTCATAGCAGAAACCAAAAATAAGGAATGTATCAAAAACGACGAACTCCACGAAAAAAAATTATATAACATAAATTGTGTGTTTTAACGTGCTCTACATGTTTTGTGTAGTAAGTTTTTATCCATCTCTTACGGTTTAGCAGTTATTCAAAATTCCGTAAAATTCATCCAGAATAAACTACTCTTCAGAGACTATTCCTAGAAAATTCAAGATATACATTTTATTTGTCAGGTAAATATGTTCAATATACGAAGTTTTAATCAAAACCCTTAGAACCATTTTTGAGAAAATAAAATTTTTCAAAAAAAGTTCCATGTAAAGGGCAGTTGGTGGTGGGGGGATTTTTCTCAAAATCTTCGTGTCGCATCCCTGGAAGATACTAAACATAAATACCAAGCTTGGTATTTTACCGACTTTTCGTTTTTGAGTTATCATGTTCACAGACACACGGACATACGGACACACACACACACACATACACACACGGACCTTTTGGTGAAAATGCTTTTTTTTTTATATTGGGGACTCTAAAACATATATTTCCGGCGAAATCTCGGTATCGAATTTTTGGATGGAGTGCAATACCTTCTGTATACACTATGTACATAGTGCGTATAGATAAAGTAAAAAAAGTTGAAAACTCAAACATAACAACGAATGTCTAGTAAATGCTTAAATTCTCAGAAAAAATGTGATTAATATAACTTGTGCGCTTTAGGGTGATGCATCTTCGAAATTTGGAAGATCCACAGTATTTTTAACATATATTATTGAAATCTATACCAATTATTCTACACAATAATAGTAACATTTCTCCATTTATCAAAATTCCAGCTTACATGGTTATTTAAATAATTACTTACCGTCGAAATTGTTTATTCTAGTACAAATGAGCCACGTGATGTATTTTTAAGAATATTGTAAATGAATTTACAAAAATAAGTTATATTATATTACATAATATTGGTCCTAATTAGTGTAGAAACATTAATACTTTTTGTACTCTCCAAAACTCTTGATTTTTCAAAATTTAATTATTTATCGAAATTGGAGGAATATTTCGAAAAAGTAGCATGAATATTTTCTTTAATGTGCTTTTAAGAGGCAGTGTAAAAATTAAAAAAATAGTGAAAATTGCATCGTGTGGAACATTTTGTATATAGAAAAAAATGTTGGAAAATGGTTTGTGAGAAAGTAAGGTTTAAATTTGGAGGTGCCTATTAACAAGTACGCGCATATCTATATACAGTTTCAGTTAATTGGTTGTTAAAGTTTGCCAATTATCTTAATCCTTAGAACTCATACTTTTTAATATGAAAAATAATTTTTGAATTTTTCACAATTGCTAGTCAATTTCACAGATGCATCACCTTAAGAAGATCTACATTTTTGTGAATTAAGTTTTTGTTTATCTTTTACAGTTTACCAGCTATGCAAAGATCTTTCCTAATAAAGAAGCCTATTCACAGAAAATTCAAGTTATACATTTCATTTGTAATGAAAACGTCCTTGACATATGGTGTTTTAATCAAAATCGTCAGGAATAGCGAGTTCCCATTTGAGAGAATTTGAATATTGGAAAATTTAAATAAATTATGAAGAATATCTCGAAAATGCTTAACTCCATTCACACAAAAATATACACTCACAATAAAATGTGTGTGACAAATAATGTGTTTTAACCAATTTACTCTTTTTTGTGCAGTAAAGTTTTTGCCTGTATCTTACGGCTTAGCAGTTAAGCAAAACTCACCCAGGATGAAGAGGACTTCAGAGTTTGTTCCTAGAAAATTCAAGAAATACATTTTGTCATGAAAATGTCTTAAACATATGGTATTTTAATCAAATTCGTTATGATCATTTTTCAGAAAATCAAAATCCAAGTAAAAAGAAGTTTAGTTGTGTGGAGTTTTATGAAAATCTTCCTGTCCTATCCTTTTTTTTTTTACACCCTACTTTTTATTTACCTAATTATTTTTTTACTGAATGTAATTGTTTGATTACTGAATTTCTGTTTTCTTCCTTTTACACATGCACAAACATATAACACCAATGCCCAAGGCGGGACTCGAACCCACGATCCCCTACGCTACGAAGCACCAAAGCGAACGCGCCCACAGGGACCGGCAGCATAACTCAAAAACGAAACCTCATCCTTGTGAGATGCTAAACTAGACACATTTGATATTTACCCGAGGTTTCGTTTTTGAGTTATGCTGCTTATAGACACGTCCTCACAGACGAGCACACGAGCTTTTTCTAAAAAGATCCTTTCTTTTTTAAATTTAGGGGACCCAATAAAGGGGTTATTTCCAGTGAAATCTTGATGTCTAATTTTTTTGATGAAGTGTAATACTTTATATACGTACTATGCAGATAAAGTTAAAATATATTTTGGAAAGCGTTCATGTTTTGCATTATTTCTGAGTTTCGGTGAAATCATAAGAGCCTAGTGAACAAACAATCGCCGGTAATTTATAACATATGCCCCCCCCCCCCTTGTGTAGATATCAATTTAACATAACCAATTCTTTTCTGAGTTACTTTTTACTATATCCCTAATTATGTGATTTGGATGACGTAGTGGATGCAGCGTTGCCATTTTGCAGTATCATTGAGTTACCAGTGATTTCAGGTTGGGAGTTGAATTTGGCAGAGAAACGTGCCTTTTAATTAGCTAAGAGTTACAGCTTCCTGCATCTCCCCATTAACAGACACAGATAAGAACAGCAACAAACTTTCGGTTATCGTCTCTGTCGAGCTGAGGCAACTCCGGCGGTATCTATTATTAGAATAGTATCACTGTTACGTGTATCGGCATTCTGCCGTCCCCTGCGCGGATAGGCTACTAGCCGAACAAAACTCTCCCTCCGTCTCACCGCTTGTCTGCACCTGTCTATGCCTCGCATTCAGGCACTTTATCTCCAGAACAGCTTCTCTGGAACAAAGCATGAAATGCGGCAAGCTGGTGGAAACTCAATTTTCGCAGTTAGAGCGAGTTATGCTGCTGAAGCTTACTCTATTACTTCATTTCAGAATCTTCTGTAGATGCATTTGAAAATCATACCCTATGGAACAAGTCAATAACAATTAATAAACAAATAAATAAATATAATAATGATGAATCTAACGTGTTTCATTCAAATTACCTTCTTTTCTGCACACAAACCATTCTTATGAAGAATATTGTCTTTTTACATAATTCTAATCAAGGTATATATTGCCAGAAATGGTATTATTACTTAGATCCTTAAAATTACAAGCAAACTAAGCAAATGCACTAGGCTAAAGCACTAGTTAAATCTTTTAAAAACCGTAGCTCTACGTTTATCATTGAAATTCGTTTCTCTTTACATGGTCAGGGGTAAACCAAAAGAGGTAGGAGACAGATGAGGGCTTCCCGTGATAAAAGTTTTAGTTTTAAAACTGAAACCAATAATCTATCTCTGATATGGTTAGCTCTACAGGAAACTGTATATGGCATAAATTATGTGTTTTAACTAGATCTACATTTTTATGTAGATACACAAATAAATTAAATACACGGATAAATTTACCTAGACTGATGCTTATTTTTCAACTATAACAGAGCACGCGTTGTGCACTAACCATTTAGCAATAAATTATGATAACGATTACTCCTGTAGCAGTAAAATAGAAAGAAATGATAGTCAAGAAGAAATATCACAGCTGTAAATCAAAGCGAAATTCAAATTCTTAGCACAAGTGTTTCTACGAAGAAAAACAGATGCTGAAAGAAAATACTGATGAAGTGTAAATTAATAGAAATGTGTGATTTCTAAAGAGGTTGCAAAAGAAGCCCTATATCTTACTTATCATGGGTTCGTGATATGTTTATTTAAGCGGAATTTCTTATTTTATTTAGTAATAATTGTAGATATTTATTTTACTACCAAGGGCGACAACTACTGAAATTACCACTATATTTCTACTTACCTGGATGATTCTGTAATGGAAATTACTTGTTAATTGAAATACACTGGCAGTTCTTCCTATCATATATCAGATTAAAATGCAGTAAAGATCTTACTGCATTTAATGAAGAAGCTAGAAGAGTAACGCTGCGTCAACATTCTCAAATATTATTTGCAATTCTCAGTGACTCCAAATAACACATTCTGCAATTTATAACTTATTTACTCATTTTCACTTCCAATTTGAAAGAATATGACAGCTTTCACAGAATCTTTCGCACAACTTAGGTGAAATTTCTGCAACTCTTTTAACGCACGAAGGGCTATCTGCACAAATCAAATGCGGGGTCATTGGGCCACCTGATGCTTAGAGAGAGAGAGAGAAACAAACTATGTAGACATTTTTTTAATCCGTGCTCTTTAACTCTATATGCGAAACTACCTTAAAGTTGAAATCCATTGGTATATAATACGTATACTCTTTTCAACATCTACATCACTTTTAAAAACATTTCTGAATCCCTTTGCCGCTTTCTTTGGAACACACACCTCTAATATACCAAGCGACCCAACAGTGCCACATTTCAAGTGTGCAAATATCCCTTCGTGCGTTTAAAGAATTACAGAGCTCAACGGAGAACTTCCTGGTAAATACCGATTAGTGAGGTTCTACGCCTCTTGCATATCAACAGAAACAGAGAGAGAATCTCGCTCATTGAGAGGCGTTCCCAGGTTTGTATTAGAGCCTGTGATCACATACATAAGAACAGTGGAAACAGGTCGTAAATGTTAATATGCTTTCCACTTTAGTTACAAAACTTTTATTCTTGAGAGATGGTCACCTTTTAGATTGAGAATTAATTAAAACGTCTTTCTTCCCTCCCTTCCCCATCATATTCGCCAATAGCTAGTTATACGCTGTTCTATTTAAGATTAGACACTAGATCCAGTATAAAGTTCAATCAAAATTTTAATGCTCCGTCACAAAAACGTCCATCAGAGCACGTAATGTTTCGTTTAATTATTATTATTATTATTATTATTATTACCATCTTAACACACATGTTTTAAAGCATAGAGTCAGCATAAAATGTAACGAATTTGTGAAGCAACAGAAACATTAAATATCGTATTTAAAAATGATAAGATCTGGTTGTAAAGTTTAACCTTAATCTTCTAATCGGGCTTAAGTGGAGACACAATGCATTTGAGATTACTGTAGTGGAATCCTTCAGTAAGTAGCGAAAAGCAGAGCTTATCCATGGCCTGGCTTAAACCGCTCTGAACTAATTAAACTAATGATTAAACCGTACTCAACTTCGGTTTAAACTAAGAGTCACCATGTTATCTAAATGACGATATTATGATAAAAATGTAAATCGTTTTAATTATCTAGAATGTTTAGAATGTGAACCATTCTCATGTATCGAACACCTAGAATTCTACAAGTGATTTAGATTGAGTAAATAGTTGGCAACCTAAATAACAGGAATTGTTGATAATATAAATAGATATAAAGCCCACTGGTAAACAAAACTTAATTTTAAATTTATACATAATTCCTTCTATTGTATACTTTGTCATTTACGTTGCGTAACTCAGTAATAAAGACTTTCATAAGAAGTAATGGTTTTCTTGAAAATAAGGTTACATACAAGTGGAGGCATGTTAATTGTAATTAGACATTTTCCGTCATATCAAAGTTTACAGCATGCAGCGCATTCAAAACCTTTTCACATCATTATAATCTACTCGAAATTCTCTTCCATTTTGGCTTTTCTTACTCCATAGTATACAATTGGTTCGATTGCTTCACAACTAGAAGAATTTGGAATTCTTGAGTAGTAAAATTTGCAGTGCGTTTTGACTGAATTTTTTTTAACTATATATCTGAATAAACTACAAAATATTATTTTAGGCTCAGTATGGTCATAGATAAGGATGGAACTACATTTGATATGCATGCGCAATTTGCTGTTCCGTAGAACTGTTCAGGTCAGTAAAAGCTTACGGGGTTGCACTTCTATAAACCTCACGGAGCTTAAACCAAAGGCAAGCCGGCCTAAGTGGCGTACATTAAAGATCTGGTTAAATCTGGTCCTAAACATTCTAATACAAGACAATTACATTGTATTGCTAAGAAAGTAATGGGAATTCAAAATGATCGCCTAGGGAGGTAAATATTGTAGAACTTGTCTGGGGTTTTACATAACTTTTGTTTTAATAATTATCCATGGCTTATATTCTTCTCGTTTATGTTGGTTATCAAGTATTGGTTTTGAAAGTTAAGGAAGATAAAGATTAATTAATAAAGGTTTGTTGAATTTAATACAAAGAATGCCATTATGGTATTCACCAGTGTTGTAAGTAAGCTTAAGGAAACTAAGACAACTGCCAACTGTTTAAAACAAGTCGACAGATGGTGTCCTTGATATTACATACTCTTTGCACGAAAACATGAAAGTCAGAAGGATGATTACTAATATTCAGACTATTCTTAGCAAATGTATTTCTATATCTGCTTCACCTTGGTAGAGATAAACTTTGAGGAGTTTCATTATTCATTTCTTTTGAAGGTAGGAATATGTAATATAAAACAAGTGAACAAGTGACTTTAAAGCATTACAAAATAAAAAAAAATTGAACCAATGTTAATAGATATTTCGAAAATGGCTGAGACCATAATATGTTATTTGAAATAAACTGTGTGTTTTAAACTGTCTACATCTTTTTCTGTTGTATGATTTTCTCTATCTCTAAGGTTTACCAGCTATGCAGAATTATAAAAAATTATTTATAAATGAAGAGGACCTCAGAAACTATTCCCAGAGAATTTAAGGTATATATTTATTTTTCATTTACAAATCTTAAATATATGGTACGTTAATAAACAATGTTAGAACTATTTTGAGAAAGTAAACGTAAAGGAAATTATTAATACGATTATAGATATAAACGTTAGAACATGAATTATTTATTCTAAAATATTAGACTTTTTGATAGGAAATCAACTGTACTTATGATACTAAATCAATATTTTACTTTATCTTTCTCATCAGTATAAGAATGATCAGAAAAGTATTATTTATAGAACCAATGTTTTATTTTGTTTTTAAAAATGCGAATTTTGGGCGCAAATTCTCTTTTTTTGGGGGGGGGGGAGGAAGGGATTTGTTTGATTTTAAGTAATCTGTCCCAAGTATTAATTTATTAATACTTTTAATACATGTTAATGTTATTTTAACTAACTTCTTAATTATTTTTATTTATAATGTTAATATTGTTAATTATATTTTACTTTTTGTAGATAATATATATATTTTTTTTTACTACATTAATGAGATGTCAATATCTTTAAACCCATATTCGATGTAAAGGGTATTTTGGGTGGGAGATTTTCTTGAAAACCTTTGGGGATGCTACTTGATCCTAAATACCAAGTTTGGTATTCATCAAAATTTTCGTTTTTCAATTATACCCTTCACATACACGCGGGCGCACCTTTTTTCACACATGCTCTTTTTTTTTTTTTTTTGGATTCAGATGTCCTCAAAACGTATTTTCGGTGAAATATGTATAAAGAATTTTTGGGTGAAATGCAATAGATATATTTACCGCACTAGGTACATGGTGGATAAAACAAACAGTAATAATCTCCTTGAAGTGGTAATGTTTAAAGGAATTATTTGTGAGATTCGAATTTTGTTTATTCTCGCAACAGTGCTAGCAGAAAGTGCTCGTGAATTTGTACTTACTAAACAAATTCAGATGTGTACGGAGAATTTGTGAGCCAACTCTGTGTAGAGCAGCTTGTGTGTAACATGAAACATTAGTGCCCTACATCACAGCGTGTCAGTACCAGCAGGCAGGCAGGTAGGGCCGGACCGAGCGTACTGGAGAATGCTGAAACCGTGACTCAGATCTGGCGCAGCAAAGCAGGCCACTGCCCCTCCCACACCCATCTGCTGACGTCACCAGTCTATAAATAGTTGACGGTGCAAGTTATCCTCCCGTCGCGGAAAGGGTGATGCGGGGGAGGTTTGGAAACAAACCCAACATTTGAGAAAGAGAAAGCGAGGTCCTTGTTTTTGTACAGCTGTAGAAATAGGCCAGACGTTACCGTGTCATTAATTTTGAGCTAAACATTTTCATTTGTGTTGAAACAATATCTTGCGTCATGATATATGTGGTGAAGAAGTGGAAAACTTGGCTGTTTATTTCATGACAACGAAAACTTTATTAAAAACGTGATGTACAACGTTCGCAAGACTTTATTTATCCACTATCGTTTATTTGTGGTTATATAAACTATTCCTACGAGAACTTATTACTTTCTCTAGTCCGCATGCACAATGTACATAGTGGATAGAGAAGGTATTGCATTCCACCCAAAAATTCGATGTCAAGATTTCACCGGAAATATATGTTTTAGGGTCCCCTATGTCCGAAAAAACATTTTTAGAAAATTGTCCGTGTGAGTCTGTCTGTGCGTGTGTCTGTGGACAACATAGCTCAAAAAGGAAAATACCGTTACATACCAAACTTTGTATTTAGGATTAATATCTTCCGAGAATGCGACACAAAAATGCTCAAGAAAATCGCCCCACCAAAAACTACCCTTTAGGTAGAAAAATGTTCGAGCACTTCAATTTACTCAGAATGGTTCTAACAATCTTGATTAAAATCTTGTATATTAAAGATATTTGCATCCCAAATAAAATGTATAACTTGAATTTTCTGGAAATATCCTCTGAAGTTCTCTTTATTTTGGATGAATTTTGCCGAATTTAGCTTAACTGCTAAACCGTAAGAAATAACAAAAGCTACTACACAAAAAATATAAAATTCATTAGAACACACAATTTATGCCCTTAACATTTTTGTTGTAGAGGTAATTGTTTCCAAGATAATCCTTGTTATTGACTTCAATTTAAAGTACTTATACTTGACTCTGATAGGAAATGTCAGTTTTTCTTTTGTACTTCTCCTGGCCAAGCAAGAAGTAAATTGCAATGACAATCACATAACGACAGTTTTTAAAACATTTGACTATCACTTTAGTCTAGTGTATTCCTTTAGTTCCCTTCTACTTATAAGGAACAAAGTAATAAGAACATTCTGCTAATGTTTATCTCGATTAGCATGGTTTAGAAACAAGAATAATCTTTTGTAAGAAGTTTATTTATAGATCAGCTAGAGAAAGTCATACATAGAGGTTAACCTTTGCGGAAATAGGTACATTACTCATTTCGCTATATGTAGATAGAGAGGGAGAGCGAGAGAGAGGGAGACAGAGAGAGAGAGGGAGAGAGGGAGAGAAGGAGGGAAGAAGGGCGAGAGAGGGAGGCGCTTTTAGTAAACGAATGAATCTTTGAGAAACTGAATATCGATAGAATTAGGGTTTATTTGAATTCAATTGTGTGTATTAAATAGATGTACGTTTTTTCAGTGTACGTTTCCATCTGTTGCTTAACGTATAACAGTTACACAACATTTTACAAAATTCCTTCCGAATGAGGAGGACTTCACAGGCAATTCCCAGAAAATTAAAAATTTATATTTTATTTCTCATATAAATCTTTAATATATGATATGTAGTAACATCAGTAAGACCATTTTTAAAAAAAATCAAACATTTGAAAAAATTCTCCATGTAAAGGTACTTGGCGGTGAGGGATTTTCTTTAAATTTTTCATGTTGCAGTTTTAGAAGACATTGAATTTAAGTGCGGATTATGCGAAGTTTTATTTTTGAGTTATGGTGTTCATAGGCACACACAGACAAACCCACAGACTTAAACTTTCTTCTAAATGTGTGTTTTTTAATTTAAGGGTGCTCAAAAGACCTATATTCAGTAAAACCTCGGTATCAACATTTTGGGTGCAATGAGACACTTGCTGTACCTACTACGTACGTAACAGAGAAAATAAAAATAAATAAACGATGGTGCACTGAGAGAAACAACATTTCACACTGGTGTTATGTAAATAGTCGCCTCTGAGAAGAGAGGAATTCCTTGCCCAATGTTTTCCATAAATTCTAACTATTTTGGGTCAGTATACGTCTTCAGTTTTATTAATTAATATATTTATTTGAATTTATGTTTAATACTGGTATAATGCATCGGGTATCAACTGTAACTAATGCCCCAATTAATATTTAAAATAAAATATACCTATACATAACACAACCAGAGCAGGCTAATTGGTGGAGGTCGTGCCGGGCCACCGCCAGTTGGCGGAAGGGCTAAGGGGCGGCAAAATCTTAAACAAATGAACAGTATATGTGAAACTATGATTTAGCTAAAAAGTATGCTTAATATCTAGTGACTTTCAGGAAATTATTTGTTATAAAAGTGAGAAATCAAGTGCCAGAGTTGGTCACTTTGGATGCGGCCCTTATTATTGATATTCGAAACACTGTTACGCGTAAGTTTTACACAGTAATCGTCACTGGTAATTAAATGTTTTTCTACACAAGCTGTGTGTAGCACAAGAATTGGAGAAATAGAATAAAGCTGGAAAATGCAATGTCATAACCAGAATTTGGACACGGATAGCCCGTCTCCTTACGTTGCTCTTAACAACTTAATTATCACGGCAACATGCCGACATGATATTAAATTCCTTACCTGACTCGCATTTTTCTAGATAAACCACAAAGAGGCTTCAAATTATTTTGATATGGCGTTTCCGCAATGGCGACTTACAATGGCGTAAGTACTTTAAGACCAGGACTTCATAGTTTAACCATCTAATGGACAAATCAAAGTAAGCATTACGTTTACAAAACAGTAGTTTTTCAAGATAGTTTAAAGCTTATTGGCTTAAATTACACACAATTTATTTCTTTTCTGAACGAAGGAGCTATTTCTGGAAAACCTTAGATCTTTGAACAATTGAGTTCAACAATAAATAAGAGTAAAGAATTCTCGAAACATACATAAGAGCATTATTTTTAAAGATAAATACAAAATAAGAATTTCCGTGAATTAAATTATCGCCAAAAACATGGTTAAACCCAAAACCACATCAAAGTGATGGGCTGATAACAATACTTTATTATTCCCTGTTAGTACTCTTTTTATAGCTACTTACTGTTTTTAAATGGTCACGAGATATGTATGTAGATAGATGTAATAAACAAGAGAGAGAGAGATAAGAACAGGAGCAGTACTTTTGAAGGTATGAGAGGCAATGAACTAGAACGTTGTATTTTATGCGGGAGAAATGCAGTATTGTTCACTGTAAGAGGTAAGAAACTGGAGGAAAATTTGGGAAAACAAATGGAATAGTATGCCAAAATGTTGAGCGTCAAGGGAAAGAGAAGAACTAAAGACATAGGCAATATTTGGGAAATATTGAAGAAAAGTGGATAAGAAGAGAGAGAGAGGGAGGGAGAGAGAGAGCACAGGAGAGAAAATTAAGAGTTTGGAATGAAATAGGTATCACAAACCAAAGAGCTTCACTCGCTAATAGCCAGCCAGCTATGCGAATGTATTGGCTAAGCAGTACTCAGACCTATGTGTATTAGGATAAATAAACTAATTTAAGTAAAAGGATGTGACTAAATCATTGTAAATGTAACCAAAATACAATAAAATATGTTAATAAATGTTATTACTGCTTTAAATTCAAAAAGATCTGGGATAACATGACTATTTCTTCGACGGTTTAAGGATTTATCATTTATTACTATGTAAAATGACCCATACAAAATCACTAAGCACAACTCTTAACATAAAATTGAATAGGAATAGCATGTATAATATTACAACGAAAATGGGAAATGTTTACTTTCTCTGCATGTACTATGTACACAGTGTATATAGAAAGTATTATGTGTCACCCAAAAATTCAGTACCGAGATTTCATCGGAAACACAAGTTTTGAGAACTCCTGAAAAAATTTAGAAAAATGTCCGTGTGTATGTGTGTCTGCGGGCAGCATAGCTCTAAAACGAAAAGTCTGTTAAATACTAAACTTGATGTTTAAGTTGAGTAACTTCCAAAGATGCGGCACGAAGATTTTCAAGAAAATTCCCCCACCAAACTCCCTTTATATGGAATCATTTCGAAAATTTTGATTTTCTCAAAAACGACTCTAACAATTTTGGTTAAAATCTCTAAAGTTTAAGACATTTACATGCCAAGTAAAATGTTTATCTTGAATTCTGTGGGAATAGCCTCTAAAGACCTCTTTATTCTGAATGATTTTCATTGAATTTTGTTAACTGGTAAACCATAATAGATAGACAAAAACTCACTACACAAAAAATGTAGAACTCGATAAAACATACAATTTATTTCTTATACATATTTTCATGGTATTGGCAATTTTAGGGACATTCCTGGTTATTGATTTAAATGTTAAAATGCTTACGTTTCTCATACGGGAACTTGTTAACTACTAGCCACGCAAAGAAACGGATTTCAATCCCATAGCAACCACTTTTTAAAATATTTGACTTTAGCCTAGTGTATTCTCTTATTTCCTTCGGTAATAAGACCGTTTCTACTAATCTTTTAGTGTTAAATAGATAGAAGAACAAACTTACTAACAATAATTTGTTACAGAGATGTAAAGAAAGTCATGTTTATTGAGCACATTAGATTTTTATAACTTTTTTACTGATAAGTAAAAACAAACCCAACCAAAATACGTATGAATGAACTAGCTAAAGAACACTGCCAAGGAGCCTTTAGATTCTCCATATCACTGGTACTTTCACCCCATACAGGTAATTTGAGTATAGGTAAAAGCTTGGCCCCGCCGCAGTGGCCGAGAGGTTAGACACCTCTACTCTCACCTAGACGGCCAGGCTTCGATCCCAAGCGACGCATGTGAGATTTGTAGTGGACAAAGCGGCGCTGGGGCGGATTTTCTCCGGGTACTCCGGTTTCCCCCGCCATCGCATTCCACCGGTGTTCCATCATCATTCATGTATCATCAGTGTCACCGCCTGCGATGCCATCAGTAGTTAAAGTGGGCAATAAACACTACCCAAAAACAATGTAAAAGCTATGTCGGAAGACATAATAAAACACTTAATTTGGTGGAAATGGAGCACCTCATAATGGTAGTAATTAGTGAAGTGACACGAGAAAGATAAAGAGTACTAATAAAGATGGTTATTAACCAGCACAACCGACCGTCAAATATGTTTTCATATTGTGTGAGTTTTTAATACTTTAATAGGCGATGTGTCATTTTGCGTGTTTTATATGTCAATCAGAACAATCATGTTCTTCACCACACATACACACATCTCAATATGCAGAGTGTTAATGAACTGTATCGAAATATTTTCATAGAATATGTAGATTACTTAAATAAGTCATTTGAGATAGAAGACTTATGGCCTGTTTATTGAAATTTCGAAGTAACGGCTATAAGCTTCTGAAGTGCAAGTACGTCACTGGCTAATTTATCAACCATTCGAGGGCATAACACGAACAATTTGATGTGTACCATTCACATGACTTTCTCTATATCCCTGCAACAAATTTCTTAAAAAGCTTATACTTCTATTTACTTCATGTTAATCGGAAAAAAAAAAAAAAAATAGCAGAAATAGTCTTATTACTTGCTTCCTTGTAAGTAGAAGCGAAATAAGGGACTACCATAGGTTAAAGTGACAGTCAAAAGCTGGTTGCTATGTCAATGAAGTTCCTTTGTTTGAATGGACAGGATTTGACAAATCCCTGTATGAGAAAAATATACGTTTTTCAAAGCAGAAACCAAAAACACGGAATGTCTCAAAAACGATGAACTCCACGAAAAAAATATATATAACATAAATTGTGTGTTTTAACGTGCTCTACATTTTTCGCGTAGTACGTTTTTGTCCATCTGTTACGGTTTAGCAGTTATTCAAAATTCCGTAAAATTCATCCAGAATAAAGCACTCTTCAGAGGATATTCCCAGAAAATTCGAAATATACATTTTATTTGTCAGGTAAATGTCTTTAATATACGATATTTTGATCAAAATCGTTTGAACCATTTTTGAAAAAATTAGAATTTTCGAAAAAAGTTCCATGTAAAGGGTAGTTGGGGGTGGTGGGATTGGTCTCAAAAGCTTCGTGTTGCATCCCTGGAAGATACTAAACTTAAATATGAAGTTTGGTATTTTACCGACTTTTCGTTTTTGAGATATCGTGTTCACAGGCACACCGGCAGACGGACACACGAACTCACACACGGACCTTTTTCCAAAAATACTTTTTTTAGTTAAAAGGGACCCTAAAACATATTTCCGGTGAAATCTTGGTATCGAATTTTTGGACGAAGTGCAATACCTTCTCTATAACTATGTACATAGTGCGTATAGAGAAAGTAAAAACGAAGGGACATATTACAGCGCACCTCTCTAGCGTAGTGGCTATAATACTGGCTTTCAAGTGAAAGATAGTTTCCGAGTTCGGGTCTCGTTCACGTATCGCGGCACTTCGTCTGGATTGAAAAGCATAATAATAAAAAACGTTTACTTTATGACAGGAACCGAACTCATGTCCTTTGGGATAGCAGCTTCCCGCTTTACGTATTAAGCCACCAGAGCAAGTGTAAAGCCTCCTCCAGAGTAGGCTACATACTGAAGAATGTAGTTAATAAATGCTCAGTGTCACACTGTCACGTGATTAGTTGAGATTTTACAGAATTTTGCGACATTAAATGTTGAGAACGCTAGTAACGAGCTGCTAAAATCGATATTTCTATATTGGGAAAGCAGTTTTAAAGACATTCTAAGCCAATTTTTCAACCTGCTTTGCTTTAATACTGACTAATCAGCACCTGATACCGACACGTTTAACGCCATTTAGTTGCGTTATGTTTATCCGGGGACCATGCATCGCCGATCTCAAATTATTATATCAGTACGTGCACAATCTCGCAAATTATTTCGGTGTAGTTCATTAATGTATATATTGTATGTATGTATGTATGTATGTATGTATGTATGTATGTATGTATGTATGTATGTATGTATGTATGTATGTATGTATGTATGTATGTATGTATGTATGTATGTATGTATGTATGTATGTATGTATGTATGTATGTATGTATGTATGTATGTATGTATGTATGTATGTATGTATGTATGTATGTATGTATGTATGTATGTATGTATGTATGTATGTATGTATGTATGTATGTATGTATGTATGTATGTATGTATGTATGTATGTATGTATGTATGTATGTATGTATGTATGTATGTATGTATGTATGTATGTATGTATGTATGTATGTATGTATGTATGTATGTATGTATGTATGTATGTATGTATGTATGTATGTATGTATGTATGTATGTATGTATGTATGTATGTATGTATGTATGTATGTATGTATGTATGTATGTATGTATGTATGTATGTATGTATGTATGTATGTATGTATGTATGTATGTATGTATGTATGTATGTATGTATGTATGTATGTATGTATGTATGTATGTATGTATGTATGTATGTATGTATGTATGTATGTATGTATGTATGTATGTATGTATGTATGTATGTATGTATGTATGTATGTATGTATGTATGTATGTATGTATGTATGTATGTATGTATGTATGTATGTATGTATGTATGTATGTATGTATGTATGTATGTATGTATGTATGTATGTATGCATGTATGTGTTTTTATAGAATTCTACATTGTTGCACCAATTTCGACCAAACTTGATACACATAACCTTTAACACAAGGGAAAAATTACTGCCAAGATTAAAATTCGAAATTCTTAACCATGTCACAAGACTATTTCATTTCATGTAATGCCTTCAAAAGTTTGTAAGGCCATCTATGTATTAATCGTGGTTGTAGTAATAGCTGGAGAATTGCCAATATAAGAAAAGTAATTACGTATTTTGGCTTTCACAAACAAAATAACAGCAAATGCACATGTTATTTATTAATCTAATATCTGAAATTGATCATAGAGTAATAAAGCAGTCAAATGATTACAACTACTCTTATGCTTAAACAAAATAAACGCGATATAATCGCATGATTGAAAGATTAACGCCATTTTGAACTACATTATATTACATTATAATAATAGCAAAAATATCAAACTAGACAAAATACGTTTTATCATTATCACCTCATTTATCTGCAAGTGATTATTTATTCTATATTTGTATAAAATAGCTCAAAAGGATTCAACATAATCGCATTGATTACAAAACTTACGTGGCGCTCAAACATTACTAACATAGAGTGTTAGATAAGTCAATCCATATATTCTGTGAGCATATTCCGATGTTCAGAAACACACTTATTATAATATTTAGTTTTTCAATTTGTGTAACCAGCGGATTTCTTGCTGTAAGGGAAGTTTGTGATGCTTTATTAGCAGAAATACTAAACTATAAACGATAAATGAGTGTGGATAACAACAATAACATCAAACCAGACGAAGTATCTCCTCTTTTTCTCCATCTCCTTTATATGTTCATTTTGTTGATTTTCTATTTTATGTTTGTCATTCTTGTGTTTACTTAGTAATTTTATGCGTGTTGGTTACTGAGAATAAACAATGATATATTGGCGTCACTGAAGCTTGTATTTCTTCTTCCCAGCTGAGATTTTCTCTGTAAATAGCGACGAGTCACCCCAAGTGTGACAACGCGTAAATCACTGCTGCATTCCCTATCATTACATACTGATATTTGTGGTTGTTCTACTGTGCTTTTATATATAATTTTTTGTTACTTTTCTTTCTTTGTAGTTTCCTGAGTTTTAATTAATTATTATTTGTTTGAGTGTGTTACTTAGTAATTTCTAAATACGTCCGAAGAAACGCACGACTATTGCACAAACTAAAAGTTGAAAGGATAAACTGTCAAAACACGGGCAAGGGCCTGATTCCAGCATATATATCGTTTATATGTATATGATTTACTTTACAATGCCTATTTATTAAAACGCATTAAATAGAAAAAAAATTATTGTTATACTGCAATAAAGGTTTAAGGAGGTCCTCTGTTCGAATGTAGGTTAGGGTGAGGATACCAAGAAAATCTGTGGTGATTAAAAATACTACCATGAAGGACTTCAGAGGATTGTTGAATCACAGAAGTTGTATTTTTGTTGTATTCTTCCACCCCAAGATTAAAACCACTGAGTATAGAGGAGCATGATAACTACTTACAACGCAAACTAAAATACTATCAGTAATTATTTGCTCCAACGATAAGATGTTTGGCGAATACTATCAGCTTTATTACTGCTAAATCGTGCATTCAAATCCCTCGCTGCACTGATACAATGCGGAGACGTTTTCCAATCAACGAGTACTTTAATTCCTCTAGTCATAACGCATTGTGAGTATGATGGGTTCATTCTCATTTATAGGAGCGTTGCATACCTACCAACCTTCAATGCCTTTTCTAATGACGGTATCTGCCAATTATTTAACGTTTCATCTGACGTTTCTTAGGTATGGCCTGGTTGCCGACTAAAATAAAAGCTAGCACGAATGATCGGCGAAGAGTGGAGCTAATAGCTAAGTGTAATACGCTGAAATTGTAGTAGAATTTAATGCAGTTTGAAATTGATCAGTTCCAATTAGACACAACGTAATCTGCACACACAGTAGC
Organism: Hymenopus coronatus; assembly: GCA_030762935.1. Classification (NCBI taxonomy): domain Eukaryota; kingdom Metazoa; phylum Arthropoda; class Insecta; order Mantodea; family Hymenopodidae; genus Hymenopus; species Hymenopus coronatus. The sequence goes on along the minus strand of CM060894.1, from coordinate 109,623,539 downwards.
CTCGACTAAGTGAAAAACGGAGATCCGAATGATACATGTTTAAAGGTGTTGAAGTTGTTACTGATTCTTAAGGCACGCCTTCAGGAATTGTTTGATCAGTTGTGATTCATTTTAATTTAATAAGTGAGATACAAAACAAGTGTGAGTGACATGTAAAATAAATGATTTGTACTACACTTTAAAACTAATCCAATCTAATAATAGGTTAAACAAACTATTACATACATACATTGCAGTAAAATTGTCCAAATGAAACCATTGACAATTGGCTTTCAATGACGTGTACATTAACACACCTGACCTTGAATTATTTATTGTTATTCTCTAAATGGTGTTGCAGATACTATTTGAGGTTTTGCCTTCTTAGCTACACTAGCTCCACATGCTCGTGGAATTGTAAACAAAAACGGAGCTCATGGTGTCGCTTTATCTACTCGAAAGACTTATTTTGTTTTGTTTTATAGCTCAATATCCTTTAACCTGGTAGGTTGTAGCTTAAATTTAAATTACTGGTTGAAGCTGATGTAAGGAGATAATTCCACCCTACGTTCCATATGTTATAAATTCAGCGGGATAACTTGTCTTCCAAGTCTTGGGCTGCTGAACGCGAAAGAGGTCTGAGAAGAATGACAGGGGGTCAGTGTGGTAAAGAAACATATGGATTGGTGTCAAAAAGGTTAGCAGATATCAGCTGGTAAGAAATTGAATCGAGTTATAAAATTAAACCCTCTCAAGCACTAACAAATGAAATAAAACGCATTGGGATAACGAGTCATGTCTACTTCACTTAGGAAGAGAGGAAATATCAGGAATGGCATGGTTTAGGCTGGGAGATTGGAGGACACAGAAAGTGGCAGACAATTCTAGTTGGAGAATCTGCCCATTCTGTGGTTTGGATGAAGTATGGGTAAATGTTTGGTGGAATGTGCACAGTGGAGGAACCTGCAAACAATTAAGCTAAAGTATGAATGTTTAAGTCCTATTGGAAGGAGATTGGCATGTTTAGATCTATTGACTGACCAGAAGAACTGCAAAAATGTGCGTGATTTCCTGACTAAAGTGCACAAAGCCAGATCAAATTTGTTCAGTTATCCAGAGTAAATTTATATCTACGGTTTCGCGTTCTTTTTTCTTCAATGTTCTCTTTTGTTTCTTTTTGTCATCTTGAACTTGAATATGAAATTTGCTTGCCACTACGACCCATGCAGTAAGTGCTTTGTGAAATAATTTTAACAATTTTACATCAGTAAAGACACCTGTCTATCTAACCTAGAAGGTGATATCGGACGACCGCATGCGAGATTTGTTGTGGACAAAACGGCGCAGGGGCGGGTTTTCTCCGTGTTCTCTGGTTTCCCCCGTCATCACATTCTACCGGTGCTCCATCTTCATTTCAGTGTTATCGCATGCGGTGCCATATGTAGTAAAAGTAGGCGTTAAACACTATAAACAAATCGTACGATGAATGAAATTACTGAAAGGACGCTCAAAATAAGCCCGGGTCCCTGATGCTTAAAGTTACGCAACACTTGTCTTCTCAAGATAAGGGAAAACTCGGAAAGACCCTTATCCGGGCTAGGTTAACCTAGACCGAGATTCCAACTTGGGATCTCTAGAGTGTGAGGCAGACACAGTGACCCAACAATACAGAGGCGGGCTCTGGAAGATTGTTTTGATTAATTCCTAAAGCTAAATCTTGTCGAACGCTATATGCAGTCCAATTGTAATGGTGTGTTATTTATAAAGAAATGTGTTATTTATATCAGTCCTAATATAAACTTAAAACATCGAGCATACCTGTAAATACAAACCCGAGATAATATTGTGAAATAAATTGGAGATGAAACTTTACAACACCTATAATACATTTGATTGCAATGGAGGGTGGCTAGAAAAACATTGAGCGACGCGCGGCTTCTGAAGCACATCTACGGTCGCCCACGCATAAACGCCGCGCCAAGGGCGGGGCATTGCTGACACTGGAAGAGGCCATTTGAAGAGTCCACTCTGACGAAAAGGAGTAACTTCCCTTGTTCTCACCACATAACGGATTGACAAACAAAATAAGCCTCTTATAGCTTGGCATTATTTTGTGATGGCCTATTGTTATTGGCTTAAATACATGTATTATAAACATGCTAATTATATTGCAACGTTGTAATATATTCTATAATCTCAAAAAACCAAGAAACCCTATAATTCTTGATATGTGATTGAGTGAGAGAAACATTTTCCCGTCTTTTTATAAGGATCATGAAAGAAAATAATGTTTTTATCCACTATGACTGATGGAGATATATGACTGATTATAATTAGCTTCATTTGGGTAATATTTTATTATTTGGGTTGAAACAAAGTTCAAGTGTTAAATAAAACAAGCCAGCCTTTATGACAGTTATAAATTTGAGATTAATCAATTAATAGGTGAAAAAAAAATATTTCTTCTACGTGGGAAAGCTTGATATCTAGAGGTAACTTTAAAGCAGCTATTGGCTTTTAAAATCGACATAACTTGTGCAGTTATTGAATATATATATATATATATATATATATATATATATATATATATATATATATACTTATGCATACATTTTTAATTTTATTTATTTTTCTTATTTTTTATAAATTCGGCTAGAATGAATGTAATATGGATGGATTTTTATTTTTAAATTAAAACATAGGAACTATTTGCCAGAAGAATGCTTAGCTCAAAATCCACAATATTTTGGTGTAAATCTTTGGGACCATTTTTAAGAAGTAACAAACATTAACATTTTTGGAACTTAAAAGTATAGTTTATTTGGGGAATGTTAGTTATTTAGTCTTTATTTTACTGCTCGGATGTGGTTGGTATATTACAAATTTGATAGTACCATGTTTTCTTTCTTGAGTTGCATTATTCATACAGACACAAACAGTAATTCGCGTAGATAATTTTCTAAAAATATATTTCTACTTTCAATTGTACGGATCAAAAATGGTGAAATCGCATAATTAATTATTGAAATCTAAACATACATTCCTGGTGAAATCCCAATAGCACTTACAGAAACAAAAACTATAGTATTCTTGGAAAAAGGAAGACTAAAATATGAGACCAGCTCTTTTTATTTAATTGAACTCATACAGAATTATTTTATAAATAGCTTCGATGAAAATGATATTCATTATTTTGTTTATCATAACTGCATTAGTAATAGTTTCAACTCAGTGCTTTTCACACGATCTCAGCATTATCAATAGTTTCAACTCAGCACTTTTCACACGATCTTTTAATAAAGAAACTACTCTATTAGAATACTATCTTAGAATGAAAATCATCGTATCAAAAGATTGCTTCAGCAATAGAGATTAAATTATATATTTAAAACCGTTGGCATCTATTCGTTAAGTGTCATTATGGGAGTGCAGCAAGGCTCTGTTCTTGGACCATCTTTTCCCTTTGGCATGATTTAATTTCTGACATAAGTACTGTTCACACAAATTAAACCGGCTTTAGGTACATTATAGATATATTAGGAACTCAATCGTCCATAATTGCTTTCTTACACTGTACATAATGTTACCTTTCTTATCCCCCTCTCTATATATATGCATGAATCAGAAATAACGTTTTAAGGTTCCTTGTATAAAAAACCAACACATTTTTGGAAAAATTACCGTGAAAAATTACCTTGTTCACTTTGAATTTCTATAACTAGGTAAAGAAATTCGTTTCCATGTGTCCTTATATTTGCAAACACGATAGCTCAAAAACGAAAACTCATTAAAATACCAAACTTGGTATTTAAGTTTAGTTTTTTCCAAGGATGCGACAAGAAGATTTTGAGGAAAATACCCCACCCCAAACTGCGCTTTAGATGGAAAAAGTTTCGAACATTTTGATCTTCCCAAAAGTGGCTATAATGATTTTGATTAAAATAGCCTATATTAAGGATATTTACAAGACAAATAAAATATATATTTTGTATTTTCTGAGAATAGCCACTGAATATCTCTTCAATCTGGATGAATTTTAGATAACTGGTAAACCGTAAGAAATATACCATACAAACACTTACTAGGCAAAAAATCAGCTCTCGTAAAAGCACAATTTATGCCATATACATTTTCTTCGTGTAGTTGACCATTTCCTGGTTACTACTTTATATTGGTTTCAGTTTTAAAGTACTTAAAATTTTTCTCTTACTCGAATTTGTCAGCTCCTGGCCATGCAAAGAAAGAATTTTAATCACATAGCAACATCTTTTAAACGATTTGATTACCGCTTATTTCCCTTATTTCCTTTCTACTTATAAGGATGTAATTAATACGGTCATTTATGCTTCTTTTGTTTATCTTGATTAGCACGAAGTAGAGAGAAGAATAAGCTTTTATAATCTGTGTGAGAGTAGCCAGTCATGTGAACGGAACATCAGCTTTTTTATACCCCTTACACCTCTTACCATTACAAATTCTCGAGGATTACAGTATTATCCAATAAATCAATTTATACTCTTATCTATAGTTATAGGTGTTATTTATTATCCTGAATTGGACCTCGTCCAATTAAAGATCCGTTTACTCTAACATGTCAAATTCTCACTGTTTATACATTTACTTCAGGTGTTCTAAACATCGAGTTTATTCGTTTTATTATTTAATATGAGTACATTTCCACTCACCATCTTGTTTTTCATATTCATGGAGAACAGAGAATATGGCTACTCCCCTTCAAAGTGGAAACTGAATATTATTCCTTTGAGATTGAAAATCAGAATTTGACCGTTATATCATGTCAGTCTGCTACATAGATACATATTGCACAAAAACAGCATAGCTATGCCTATATATTTATTTTGTCTGTGTAACCAGATTTAAAAAACTGATATATTCCATTTGCCTGGCTTTCTCTACCTGTTTTGCAAAAAGCTATTTCTACAGATTATTCTTTTGCCTACATCACGCTAATCAAGATAAGTATTAGGATAAATTGTTTTATTACTTTCTTCCTTGTAAATTGAAGGGAAATTAGGTGATTCGTGACTGTCAAATCTTTTAAAACTTGGTCGATATGTGAACAATTGCAGTTCAATTCTCTTTGCATTGTCAGTAAAACAAACGAGAGATGAAACGAAAGAGGACACAGTTTGAGAAAAGTTACGTAGTTCAAAATTGAAATCCATAACAAGAATATCTCGGAAATGGTTAACTTTACAACAAAAGTGTATGCCATATAACGAGATTTGCATTTTTTGTAGTAAGCTCTTGGCTTTTTCTTATAGTTTACTTGATACCAATGCAAAATTCAGCGGAATTTGTGAGTGGAATACAATACCTTCTCTATACACTATGTACATATGTAGTTCGTGTAAAGAAAGTAGAAAGTGAAAAAAGTTTTAAATGTTGAATAAAATAAACTCCATTGCACTTAACCTTAACAATTGAATGACTTTCCTTCAAAATGATTTCGCTTTAATGACTTTCAAGTAAATCTTGTATATTAGACCTTTGCTTTAATGTTACTCAATTTATTCTGTTACGAAAAAACCTCTGAAGTTTCAAGTATAAGATATTTTCTCTTTTTGTGTATATCCATGCAACAAGTTTAACGGCCTTGAGAAACATTTCCCTTGATATATCTATCATAGCAGTATACTAAGTGAAACAATATATGATGCCTTGCTTACTATGCTTAAACCAACGTGGTTGCAAAACACCTGCGGAACTCGTGGCTCAGGTGTTCAAAAGAGCAATTAGGAAGAGTTAATTATGTTTGCTGGGAATTAGCTCTGAAGCAGTAAAACATCCGGATTCATCCTTAATACCTTGAAGATACTCAAGGGAAATTATAAACCTCGAGTTAGATATCCCACAATGTTACAGTATAGGGTGATTATTTATTTACTAGGAAGTGCTAATGAGAAAAGTATCTTCTAATTTCAAAGAATTTCATTTACTGATCAGTTATAAACGAGCTCAAAGTTGATCATCGCCTAAGTTTTGATACATTTTTACTTTCCCTACACGTACTATGTACATAGTGTACAGAGAAAGTATTGCATTTCACCCAAAAATTCGATACCGAGATCTCACCGGAAATAGACGATTTAAGCCCCACGGTATATAAAAAAATGTGATGTAATCCATTCACATGATTTTCTCTATATCTCTGCAACAAATTTTTGTTAAAAAGTTTATGCTTCTATTTACTTCATGCTAAGTGAGAAAAAATTAGCAGAAATAGTCTTGTTACTTGCTTCTCTGTAAGTAGAAGCGAAATAAGGGAGTAACATAGGTTAAAGTGATAGCAAAAGAGGTTGCTATGTGACTGAGGTTCCTTTGTTTGTACGGACAGTAATTGCTAAATTCCTGTATGAGAAAATACGTTTTAAAGCTGAAACAAAATACAAGGAGTATCTCAAAAACGATCAACTCCACGAAAAATATGTATATAACATAAATTGTGTGTTTTAATGTGCTCTACATTTTTGTGTGGTAAGTTTTTGTGGTTATTCAAGATATACATTTTATTTTTCAGGCAAATATATTTAATATACATTATTTTAGTCAAAATCGTTAGAGCCATTTTTAAAAAATAAAACATTTCGCAAAACGTTCCATGTAAAGTGCAGTTTGGGGTGGGGAGATTTTTCTAAAAATCTTCGTGTCGCATCCCTGGAAGATACTAAACTTAAATACCAAGTTTGGTATTTTACCGAGTTTTCGTTTTTGAGTTATCGTGTTCACAGTCACTCGTACACATGGACATACACACATACACACACACACACACACACACACACACACACGCTGACCTTTTTTCTGAAAATGCTGTTTTTGGTTACGGGAGACCCTAAAACGTATATTTACGGTGAAATCTCGGTATCGAAATTTTTGGCGGAGTAGAATACCTTCTGTATACACTATGTGCGTAGTACGTATAGAGAAAGTAAAAAGTATTGCATTACGTTGCTGTTTGAAAGGGATCAGCTTCTCTACACACATGTTACAGAATAGTCTCAATAAGTATTAGAAACTCATAAATTAATTGATTTAGAACTTTTTTGGACATATTCAACCCCTTTTGTGACTAATCCGCTTTGGAAACTAAAAATTAATATAAGATTAATCGAAACAATTTAACGTAATCTAACAAAATATTGTACACCTTTTTGCTTGAAGTATAACATCCTTTAATATGCTACATCACATTGGATGGCGAATGAACGAAATGGTTGAAATGATACTCAAATTGACCCAGAATAAAAAGTCCACCGGAAACCTTATTCACATAACCCACCCTAACCGAACTTGAGACTCTTGAATGAGGTATATACGCCTCGTCATGGTGTTTGGCTATCTCTGATATTTTTCAGTGATGTTTAACCATTTTTATTTTGGAATTTCCTAAGCATCCGCAGCTGTATTTACGAAAGTAATATTGGTTACAGGCCAGAAATGAGTTCCGCTAGCTGAATAGACTCAAATATATGTAGTTGCTGATATATTTAACTACATTCTCATTACGAGGGACTTTCCCGTGTTAGCTATTCTTGGATACCAAAAGAATCGTCCTGTTTATTCCTGAGATTGATGTTATATTTTGACATTTCCTTGATGGCAAACCAAATATTAAACATATTTGTTTCCTGGATCGCCGTGCTTACTTTCAAAGGATTCTTAAGAAAGGATTACCTCATCCAATGATTTGACAGCCTTTCATAACAAATGACTCCTTGTGAGCAGGCGCATTTTCTTCTCTCACAATGTAAATGACCCGCTAACCTTTCTTCTACGTGTTTATTTTTTGTATTTGTAACAATGATTTTCTCTCTTAAGTCGGCCAAACTGAAAAGTATTGACCTATGTATGAAAATAACCTATGCTTATGTTTACTCATATGCTCTGTATCTGAACAGGAACTCGGAAGCGATTGGAAACATAATTATTAACCGTATTATTCGTCCGTCACAAAAATCGAATAAACATTTCCCCGTCTGCGTCTGACTATTAAAAATAATTGATGATAACCAACATATGACCTGGTGTAGGGTTAGGGCATTTTCGGAGAGGACTCGGGACCAACCCAGTGAGGATGTTGTATCTACGTCCCTTGAAGGGGCGCCCGGGAGGGAAGGATGGATGAGGTGAGAAGAAACACTGGGCAGCCGGAACCAGGAATGACAACACAGCAATCCAGGGTTTTTACTGTTACCAGATTGAAACCCGCCGGCATTTGGATATAAACTACACAGCAATATCCTGACAACCCAGCATTCCGTGGGGGCCTGTATTAGGCCGGTACCTATGTTATAAAGGACCCCCTTGCTCCGGCAAGGACGGAAGTCAACCCATAAAGGATGACTACCGAAGACCTCGGAGGGGAAGACATCTACACCTTGTCTACTAACTACCCAGGTTAGTAGCGGAGGACATTGAGGCGTCTCACAACCCCGCCCAGGTACCACCATCCAGGTGTACCCAAACTCTCAAGGGTTTCGAGTCCTCTGCCACGCCATGTCCAACCCTGAATAGCTCCTTTTCGGGAGGGGTTCAGATGTTCGGAAAGGCTACTTCTAGAAACGTCAGAAGTGTCACAGGTGCTCGAAGTTCGCAGCGCTCACACCGCAGAAGCTGAAGAGGTCGGAACCTTCCCCACTAAAGGGTACGAGGATAGCCACCCACCTAGAGGGTCCAACGCCCCCTCCCAAAGAGGATGGTCCTATAACCTAGTAACCAGCCAAAGGTTCAGGGAAGGAGAAAGAGCCAAAAGAATATCCTTTTTCCCTGTTACACTACGCCGAAACACCATCGCCGACACTTCCTGAAGCAAGCAAAAGGGCGTGAAATTTGATTGAAATGGAGGGACAGGAAATTCAAGGGATGAGGGAAACCGCTTTCGCCTGACGACCCAGAAAACCCGGAATAAACCATCGCTTTAGAGCGGGCAGTCATTGGACATCGAAAGCGCGATCTTTAGAAAGCTAGTTGCACGCGTTGCCACGACACCATCTTAGCCCGGTATTTTTTTTTTTTTTTTTAATAAAGTTCAGGAGTCTGGTCAGGACTAAAGCGCTGTATACCCTTTTTTCTATTTATCTAACTTTTTACTTCGTTTGCTGTTTGATTACTGTATTCTTCTGTTACACACACACATACATATATACAGGATGTTAATGAACTACACCGAAATAATTTGCGAGATTGTGTACGTGATTGATATAATGGTCCCTGGATAAACATAAGGCAGCTACATAGTGTTAAATGTGTGGGTATCAAGTGCTGATAAGTCGGTGTTAAAACAAAGCAGGTTGACAAAATGGCTTAGAATGTCTTTAAAACTGCTACCCGAATATAGAAATATCGATTTTTAGCAGCTCGTTATTAACGTTCTCAAGAATCTGTAAAATATCGAACTAATCACTTGACAGTGCGACCCTGAGCTTCATTAACTACGTTCTTGAGGTAACCTACTTTGTCAACTGCTCTGGTGGCTTAATACGAAATAGGGGAAGCAGCTATCGCAAAGGTCATGGGTTCGATTCCTGTCATTGAGTAAATATTTTTTATTATTATTTTTTTTTCATTCCAGACTAAGTGCCGCGATACGTGAACGAGACCCGAACTCGGAAACTATCTTTCACTTGAAAGCTAGTATCATAACCACTACGCTAGAGAGGTACGCTGTAATATGTCCCTTCATTTTTCGTGTTATGCTCTCGAATGGTTGATAAATTAGCCCGTGGCGTACTAGCACTTCATAAACTTATAGCCGTTATTTCGACATTTCAATAACAGACCATAAGTCTCCTATCTCAAATTACTTATTCAAGTAATCTACATATTCTGTGAAAATATTTCGGTATAGTTCATTAACTCCCTGTATATATGTAATTCATAAAGGTTAATTTTTAAAAGATTAAAAATAATAAGGTTGATGATGCAATTAGAAAAATGGTGAGAGAATTATTAAATTTGATATTAGTACGTTATTTTTAATTATTTTTGTAATAGTAGGGGTAGCATTTTTTACTTTATAGAACGCAATTTGTATTTAACGCATTTCTTTTGTAGGTTTAGCCTTAAAGAGGTATTGCTATTGTTATTTTGAATTTTCCTGTATTTAGAGCAATACACTAATGAAACAGTGCAGTTCCTAGCTTTTCAGTTAGATCTGCTAAGAGGATGTCTTAAGACCATATAAGGCGACCTACTTTTGGCTATTTTCTCATCCTCCTATATGATATATGTAACTAAAACAAAATGTATCTACACTGAAACAATATCGCACTGGGTAGTGTGCCGGCAGGGTCTGCCTCCCATTCAACAAGTCGCGAGTTCTAATCTCGCTTAGGACAAGTTACCGGATAAGGTTTTTTCAGAGTTTTCCTTTATCTTGAGAAGACGAACGGACCCTGAGATCATTTGAGGATCATTTCATTAACCGATATGATACAGCAGGTTAACGGACGCTAAACTTAAAAAAAAAAATCGCCCAACAATTATCACATTTAATTAGAAGTAAAAAGAAAAATATTTACGTATGCTTTTTTGAATACCTATGAAAAATGAGATGTATTCCATTCACATGGCTTTCCCTATCTGTTCCGCAAACAAACCTTTCTTTTATCTACATGATGTTTTGAGGACTCCTGAATCCAAAAAAGCATTCTTAAAAAAAGTTCCACGTGTGTCTGCGGACTGTATAACTCAAAAACGAAAAGAAGATTAAATACTAAACTTGGTATTTAAAGTTAAGTATCTTCTAAAGATGCGACATAAATATTTTCTGAAACCCCACTCACCCCAAACTACCTTCTACATGGAACAATTTTCGGAAATTTTGATTTTATCAAAAATGGCTTTGACGATTTTAACTAAAATACCGTATATTAAAGATATTTACACAAAATGAAATATATATCTTGAATTTTCTGGGAATAGCCCCTGAAGACCTCTTCATCTGGATGCAATTTTTATAACTGATAAACCATGAGATAGACAAAAACTTACTTCATAAACATGTAATCTAGTTAAAACACACAATTTATACCATATACAATTTTTAGAGAAATAAATTTATGAGATATTCCTTGATATTGGCTTAAAATACTTAAACATTTTATTAAAAGGAAATTTGTCATTCATTTTCCTTTGTTTTTCTCTTGGTCCTGCAAAGGAACCAGCTTTTAAAATACTTGACTATTACTTTAGCCTAGTGCATTTCTTTATTTCCCTTCATATTATCTGGTACTAAGTAATGCGACCTATTCTGCTAATGCTTATCTCGATTAGAATGAAGCAGATGCAAGAACAGTCATTTGTATGAATAGTTTGCAGAACATGTAGAGGAAACTATGTAACACATCAGATTTTTTGGTGTATATCGTGAAAGAATTGTCATGCTTAAAATACGATATTATAACGATATGGTGCTATACAAGTTTTATATGCAAATTTTGCCATTACAGATTCCATTGCTTTTCAGTTCAATTCGATTTAAGTTTCATTACGTCATGTTGGTGTATATTAGATCCATTATAGTGCTTTCTTGATCAGGGAATTTATAGTTCGCCACTACCTATAAGCACATGGTAACAAAGGATCAACTCATCGTCCTTACATGCCATTGCTTTTAATGTACAGCTGATCTGAACCTTTATATGATACTCTTTGTCACCTGATATAGAAAAAATTAAAAAAGTATTCAATCAGATAGGAAAGCACTTCCGAAAAATAGAACTGTGCATCTATGAGGTAATAAAAATGCTTCTACAACAGCTGTAGGATGAACCTAGGTCCTTGCGGCTATTGCAGACTGTTCTATATCAAGAAACAAACAAACACTTTTCGATAAAATGTTCTCTTGAAGAAACCAGGGCAAAATGCCAAGCTATCCTCTGGCCCTGGTTTCTAGGCCATGCTTGTTAAATCAGAACATTATTAAGTTGCAGAATCACTCAGAACTATCAGTGTATCCGTCCAAATTCTGAAGGGGAATGCCCTGAGTTGAGTATTTTTCTCCAGCTTAACGTAAAACGTTGTTGTAAGAGCATCTAGGTCGTAAACTAGAATGTGAATTTCAGTTTAACTAAATATTATTGAATCCTACCGGACACGAAATATGGCAGATTTAACAGCGAGACTTGAAAATTAACCTGGACGTGAAAAACAAACGCGAAGTATTTAAACATTTAAAGAAGGGTTATCGGACAATTATTAATGCTTCGAAAAAGATTCTAATGAGTTGCATTAACTTTCTTACCCTCTATCGTTTATTGATAAGTATAACATTTATTCGTAGAGAGTCTAGTCCTCTGGTCTAATTCAAATTAGTCGATATTAACCTTTGACGAAATAGTTTATGTCATGTTTCGTTATGGAATAATGAGTAAGATGTTTAAGAATTGGACGATAGATGTTGGCCTTAAAATTTTATACACTTTGCATGCAATCGCCAGAAACAACTGAATGTCAGTAGGAATTGAAATGTCAAAGTAGTGAACATAGCCAACCAATCGGCTGGCCCCATAGCTCAGTCGGTAGAGCATCTGCCTGCTGTACGGGGATCCCGAGTTGATTCCTGCCTGAGCGGTGTAGATTTTTCCGTAGCAAAGTTTATTCACTATCTTCCACTATCTGGAAGTGTGGATAAGAGTGAGAATATATGTGTGTTCTAATGTGCAATGAAAGCCAAAAAAACAAAATTCAATGACAACTTTTATGGATATACACCATGGCCAATATATTCGAAAGGGAAAAGCTTGACGATATGAACATTGTAGTTAAAGGGGATATAAAAAAAATGGCGTAATATTTATGGACGCTCTTTAACTACGTGGTTCTCAGCGTCCCATTCTAAATTGGGCGTGAAAGACCGCTTAATTTCACTCAGAGGCCTCTCTATCAGGCTTGAGGTTCTTTTATGTGCCGTAAATCTACGACACGGGACCAACGCTTTACTTCCCTTCCGAAGGAAGCCATGCTAAGGATTTTTACACTCGAAAAAAGTCATCGTCCTCCGCCGGGTTTGAAACCGCAACCTTGGGTATATGAAGTTAGCATGGTAACCATTACACCACGGATGGCGACTAGTTAAAGGTGGGGGGGGGGGTTAACTGCAACAAATAAAATAAAGCTAATCATTAATAATGAAATTCTAGGAAATAAATGATGTCAAAATAAGATAATTTGAAATACATTATGTTTTTAAGATACATTTTTGTGCAGTGCGTTTTGGTCTATGCTTAACGTTTGCAAGGTTATATAAATTTCCCCATAATGAAGAGGACTTCACAGGTTAATAAGAAAGTTCAAAATATATATTTTATTTGTCATGTAAATATCGTAATACGAGTATATGGAATTTTAACAAAAATAGTTAAAGTTTTTTTTTATAAAATCAAAGATTTCAACAAGTATTCCAGTAAAGGGTGAGTAGGAAGATTTTCCAGGAAAGCTTCGTGTCACATCTTTGGAAGATACTGAACTAAATACTTAGTTTGGTATTTATCCGATCTTTCGTTTTTAAATTATGCTGTCACCGACACATACACAAACGCACACCCACAGCTACACGAGCAAACAGGCGCGTATATTTAGGAAGCATACTTGTATTTTCGTCAAATGTAGTAGTACTTCTTTTACCATAAACAAGCTGTAGAGAAAGTTAAATTTAAATCCAGTACAGATAAATACGAAAATATAATAATCATTTAGGATCTAAATGTGCAAGATGGCTGACTTATTTTTAGCTGAAAAACACATTTTTAGGGAAGAGCATTTTACAATGGCTCCGCCCTAAGATAGCCGTTGTTATGTAATAAATGCTCTTTTTACATTTTCTACACGTGCAACATCACTTCGTCTTCTGCTTCGATGGGGAAGAGCAAACAACGCCGAGCCGCAGCCTCTAGGATGGCCACCTCCGCCGCGAGTATTGCTTCAACATCGACGGCGATACCCGAGGCAACTCCTGCCTCGATTGAATCGCCTCCGCCAGCCGCCGCTACTTCACCGACCGCTAGCAGCGCTTCGCCTCGGCGATTGCAGCCGCAGTCGCCGACTGCGCAAAGCTCCACTCCCCGGTTCAGCGCCGTGGTTCGGGGGGTCCCTAAATAGGCATTATTTTTATAATTAAAGGTAAACAAATAAAATAAGGAGTAAAAAAAAAAATTATTGATCTATTCCTAATAAATTAGGAGGGGTAATTGCTTTAGTTATATCAATTGCAATTCTATTTTTTATACCCTTAACTATTACAAATTCACGAGGATTACAATATTATCCAATTAATCAATTTATTAATTGGATAATATTGTAATCCTCGTGAATTTGTAATAGTTAAGGGTATAAAAAATAGAACTGCAATTGATATAACTAAAGCAATTACTCCTCCTAATTTATTAGGAATAGATCAATACTTTTTTTTACTCCTTATTTTATTTGTTTACCTTTAATTATAAAAATAATGCCTAGGGACCTTTCCACCCGGCTCTTCACCGCCGCAGCGAAGTCGCAGTGGCCCTCATGCTTGAGGGCTACTCGCATCGTCAATGGCTGGGGACCAACACCACTGATGAGGGTCGAGCTGCGGGATCGTGCGGATCTGGAGGCTGCCTTAGCGACTGGGTTGCCCTTGTTAGGGCAACTTCTTGTTGTTGAGGCGAGCCAAAGGGAACGACACAGGCCCTGCAGACGCTGCTGCGCCTACGGTCACACGACCAACGCCTGTACCTTTCCGCCGCGGTGCCCTTATTGTGTTGCCAACTCCGCCACCGCAGACTGTACAGGGCATGATCTTCATCACCGCCGCCGGTTCTGTGCCACCTGTCGTGGCACAGGTCACTTCACGGGACAATCCCAGTGCCCTCAATACCCAAGGACCAGGGAGACACCACCGCAGAACTCCAACGTCGACGTCACACCGCCTGAACCCTCAACTGACGCAGCGACGCGGGGTGCAATTCAGGACCTCCACGCGGAGATCCTGAACGTCGGCGCCCGCTTAGCAGCGCTAGAAGAGGCATTCTCCAGCGTCATACACGAGAAGCTTCAGGAGCTACAAGCTTCCACCACCACAGCAATCACAACACTGCAGTCTACAGCAGGTGGCTTTTCAGCACGTGTAGAAGGCATCTCAACGCAGCTCAAACAGGTTCTCCTGCAGCAGGCTGCCTACTCCGCCGAGTTATTCCGACCAAATCGCCAGCACAACAGCGCTCCTCCTGCACAGGCTGAGGGGCGCAGACACAACAGTGAACTCCGGAACGCTCCTGTCCAGCTCCGTTCGAACACCAGGGCAGCGGGGTCAAAGTTCTCACATGACTTCATGAATCGTCAGATTCACATATAATTTCACCACCCAAACTCCTGCACAACCTTCACCTACATTCCTTCCCAATATCACCTTTAATTCCCTAGGCTGCAGTCAGGTTTCATGGCTGTAGCCTAGAAATTACCTTTACCCGCTCCCGCACATAGTGCGGCAGCATCCTAGATTCCACGTGCTACCGCGGGTGCAATTGCGGTACCGCGCAAAGCTTCGAACACGGTGAAATACAGCAAACTACGTGATATAACGTGGAGGGTTTTTTAGTGGGTATGCCGCAGCAGGGCGGAGAGTCCCACATATCCTCTCAGCCATTGCACTTCGGCTGGGGGTTGAATGCGTAATTCATTTTCCCCCTCCACGGTAAAAAAAAATATACACGTGCTATGTACATGATGTATAGAGAAAGCATTGCACTCCACCCAAAAATTCGGTACCGAGATTTCACCGGAAATTAGGGTCCGCTATAACCAAAAAAAGTATTTTCAGAAAAAAGGTCCATGTGTGTGTGTGTGTGTTTGTGTGGTATTCAACTTTAGTATCTTCCAGGGTTTCGACACGAAGATTTTGAGAAAAATCACCCCAATCCAAACTACCCTTTACATGGAACTTTTTTCGAAATTTTTTATTTTCTTAAAACTGGCTCTAATGATTTTGATTAAAATATTGTATATTAACGTTATTTACCTGACAAATAAAATGTATATTTTACATTTTGTGGGAATAGCCTCTGAAGACCACTTTATTCTGGATGAATTTTACGGAATTATGCATAACTGCTAAACTGCAAGGGATGGACAAAAACTTACCACACAGACAATGTACAGCACGTTAAACCATACAATTTAAGTTATATACATTTTTTCGTGAAATTGGTCGTTTTTTAGATATTCCTTGTATTTGGTTTCAGCTTTGAAAGACTTGCAGGCATTTGTCAACTCCCATCAATACAAACAAAGGAATTTCTGTCGCGTAGCAACCAGCTTTTGACTGTAAATTTAACCTATGCTACTTCCTTATTTCGCTCCTACTTACAAAGAAGCAAGTAATAAGACTATTTCTGCTAATTTTTTCTCGATTAGCGTAAGTTTTTTTAACAATAATTTGTTGCAGAGATGTAGAGAAAGTAATGTGAATGGAACACATCAGATACTTTTATTAATTTCCTGATAAACATTAATTGAAAGTGGATATTACATAGTTTAGCAATGTAACAACTCACGAAGGAGAATTTTGTTCTTCTGTGATAACTGTAGGTAAGTAAATAATGTCTGTTGGGGTTCATTATATTTTGTTATAAGCTTCATGAAAAATATCAGAGGAATTGATCTAACAATCACGAATGCCTTTCGGATAGGCGTCACCAACTGGTTACTTATGAGTAAAACGAGAAAAGCAAATTTGTTCGATGCTTCTACGATTCGCCCACTGCACACTGCGCGACCAATGGTGCAGAAAGCAAGAACAGTTTGCAGTTAACTTTCTCCTATGTTTTATTGTGTTAAGTAGTCTATCAATTTATTATTACTAGAAATAATGCAACATCTGACGTTAGAAAAGAATGTTGATATCACAAAATTCTTTAGTCATGTTGTCAACAATGGGTCATTGACTCAGTAGGAAATATTAATTGCAATACTAAGATTATCATCTCATTAATAAATAGCCACCAATAACAAAAACAATGAAATTACGAGAGGTAAAATCATTGATAAAATGTATCATTACAGAAAAAGTCCATAAAAAAGCCCTTAGGCTTATTAAAAGGCAAACATTGAGAATAGGCAATTGTAGACACTATAAAATTAGCACATTTTACTTCAGGAACCATAAAACATATGTACATCCGATACAAAGTCTACAACTGTAATGTTTTATTACATTTGCTAATTAGCAATGAGGAACCCTAATCATTATTATTCTAAGCTGACTTTATGAAGGCTAAGAGTTCAACTCCACGCGGATCTTGCGAGAACATAGTATTTAACAAAAAATAGCTGAAGGAAGGGAGGAAGTTGCATTTTAAGTAATTTTAAATGGCAATGCAGCATACTTCTATATTTTCAATATCTTTTGGTTAATTCTCTGTGATTTTTAGTAACTAAATATGTAGGTAAACTTCCACAAAACCAGCATATTGAACACAATTGTTCTAACGGTTTCCATTTGTTTAACAAACTAATGAAATCTTGATGGAAAGAATGGAGAGTAAATTGCCTTTCCAAGGAGTTATTGGCAATAGAATATGTTATGCCTCATCGTACCAAACTGTGCTTGTTTTTCTCCAAAGCTGTGTGTTGACCATTATCTTAAATCTAGCGAAAACGTGTTTCGGTAGAGCACATTTAACAAAAGCGGCTTTGCTATATGGGTTTGCTCTGGTCTTGGCAGTTAATTATCTGTACTTTGAGACAAGATTTATGTCAATCCTTTTACACTTGGTAATTAAGCTGCAGATAATCTAGCATATAAATGGCTCTGGTGAACGTAGAACCAGTAACAGACTGGTAGACGAAGATATGCGGATAAGAAAGCTCTTCTGCACATTCATCATATGATAATGCTACTTAAGTCCCCTATTGCCAGAAAAATACAAAATAAAGAATATTAAAAGTCGTTCATATCGCTCGTGTTAATCTTGAAAAACACTTAAGGAAAGATTAAAATCCCTGTCTCGCAAAAGCTAAACGTGCTAAGTTCATAATAAGTTTATAAGACTTTTTGTACAAACGTTTATCTTGATATACATGTAGATAAAAGAAAAACTTTTTAATAATAATTTGTTAAAAGGGGTAGATGAAATCATGTGAATGTTGATACCAGAATTATTGTCTTATTAAATTAGCAATTAAAACCAAATAGCACTTAAGTACGCGCGGATGGCATCACTCACTTAGCGGTGATCATTTGTATAGTATTTTAACTAGTCAAGGTAACTTAAACTTCTTAATTTTACTATACAAACAAATTTTGACCACAATATAAAGTTCAGATATGTCCCATTTTTTCGCTACCTACTTAAAAACATGTTTCTGGTGAAATCTTGCTATCGAATATTTGGGTGGAATACAATATCTTTTCTATACAGTATACACATAGTACGTGGAGGAAAAGCAAACGTGCTATTTTTTATACAGGGGACCATAAAACGCGCATTTCCAGTGAAATATTGATATCGAACTTTTGTATGGAATGCAATATCTTCTCTACCAGCTCTATCTACGAGGTAGGGAAAGTAAAAATTGCATACGCTTATCAAGCTTAGTCCTTTGATCTACATTAATGCATATTTTGTCTCACTGTGCTCCTGTCGATATTGTATTTGTGGAAATGATTTATACAACTTGCCAGAGTGCACAGCCATTTTGTCAAGATCTCTTTGGATAAATTAGGAATCAACTGCCACTCGGTTTTGTGTAGTTTTAAACAAAACTACATAGGAATTCCGATGTGACCACTTCAATAGGTTGTCCATTCTGCGGTATTCCTATTCAACAGCCGCAAATGGGAGAAATTAAAATGTTGGGCAATACACATTCGAAACTGTGCACAAAAAATGCAAAATGTGTAGTGCGGGGCACTTAACAGGGGAGGAAAGCGCACATGGATCTTCTACGTGACTGTCTGTTATGCGAAAGCTCATGTTCAGATAATTTTTACTCAACCGCACAAAAACCTCGACGCTACAGAGACGTCACCTCAATTTGCTCTCGCAGGTTTCATTCTAAAGATGGAATCATAATGCAATGTTCGCCACTAGACAAGAAGAATTGCATTTAAATCAGCCAGTGGGTTCTCGTACCTAACCTGTTTTAGCCAGGGCTGTGTTTATACCAATTGTAGAATATGTTTATTTATTTCGTTTATCCCACTCTTATTACGTAGTTCTACTTTTGACCAATAAGAAGTCACAACACGACGTCTTTCAACCAATCATGGATGCTTATCCTACATTTTATCACCTTTTATCACCTTTTGCCAGCTCCGTAGCGTTTGTCTGTTTTAAAACATGTCCCTAGCATTTGTTAATTTGTTTGCGACTCTCATTTATTTTCTGCATAAATATTCAAAGTTCGCTTCACCTAAACAACAACAAACAACGCAGAAAGAAACAGAAACAATATATGGAAGCGGTTAGATTAATTAACACAATGAGTAAATAATAATTTATTGCACTTATTACGTTTAAGTTCTATATTCTTTGATTTAATCGTGAATAGTCAATTAAATCTGGTCGTGTCTTACGCGCAGTTTTATCGAAACAATAAGTTAGATTACTATTGATAGGTGAACTTAATTTATTATTCGAGTTGAATAAACCATTCGAAGAATGGCAGAATATTAGAGAATCTTTTAACCTGTGGTTTCACTTCGATTCGAATTTAGCATACCTAAACCAGCGCGCGCGCTCATACACACATATACAACATTCATACCTCGCCCGTGCACACAATAAACACTCACTACAAAGAGAGAGAAACAGAGAGAGAGAGAGAGAGAGAGAGAGATTATGTATTTTTACGTACTTTTACTTTCTCTATTTAGCACATAGTATATAGGTAGATAATGTATAGCATTCCACCCAAAAAAATTATACCGGCATTTCACTGGAAAAACACGTTTTAGGGTCTCCACGTGCGCGGATCTTTATCTAAAAATCTGATGTGTTTCATTCGCATGACTTTCTTTACCTGTCCTACAAATTATTCTTAAAACTATTATTTTTATATCCATTTCATGCTAATAGAGGTAAATATTATCAGAAATGGTCTTAATACTTAGTTCCTTATAAGTAGAAGGGAACTAGGCAAAAGCAATAGTCAAATCTTTTAAAAGCTGTCGCATGAGACTGACTTTGAAATCCGTTTCTCTTTGCATGGTCAGGAGTTAAAAAAAAAAAAAAAAAAAAAAAAGACTTCCTATTTAAGAAAAGTACAACTATTTCAAAATTGTAACCAATAACAAGGAATATTTCAGAAATTGTTAACTTTACAAAAAATGTATTTGACATAAATTGTGTATTTTAACCAGATCTATACTTTTATACTAAGTTTTGTCTGTCCCTTACGGTTTGCATATATGCAGAACTTATCGAATGAAGAGGACTTCAGAGGATCTTTCCAGAAAAGTCAAGATATGCATTTTAATTGTAATGTATCTTTAATATAAAATATTTTACTCAGAATCGTTAGAGACATTTTTGAGAAGACCGAAATGTTTGAAAAATGTTCCATATAAAGGTTGTTTGGAGAGATTTGCTTGAAAGTCTTCATGTCGGATCCTTGAAAGATGTTGGTCTTTAATACATTTTGGAATTAGATTTACTTGTTTTTAATTTATGGTGTTAAAAATAAACGCACACATACACGCATTGATCTTTAACTGAAAATATATTTATATTAAGGGTATTCTAAACCATATATTTCCGTTTAAATTTTAAAAACAGATTTTTGGGTAGAGTGCTTGCCTTTCTATACATAAAAGAAAAAGTAAAGATATATGAACTTAACATTTTTCTGTATTTTAATATCCTTTCCCAGAAGACCATTTCGGGCGATGAATGGAATCAATAAAATAAAGTTCAAATGAGTCTCGGTCCATGGAGCTTAAAGTTAATCGAATTCGCCTTCTCAGAATAAGAGAAAACCCCGGAAACATCCTTAACCTTACCCTAACTGAGATTTGAACTTTGGACCTCTTGAATGTGAGGCAGACACGCTACCTAATGCAAATATTTAGAAGGTAGCACAGAAATGATTTGTCATTGCATCCTTGACAAATCATTTCGCTTCCGCTGAAGTGTATTCAGACAGTCTTTCATTTTAATGACTTCCGTCTCTAAAGCAAGATTTGTTTTGCTGTGTTTGATACAATTTATCTATTTGAAAGCGATGAAAATAAAAAGAATTAATTGGCTTTTAAGTTAAGGGCATTCATATTCAGTCATTACAATAATCTTGACTGTTTCTTTCAAGATTGTGATGAAGTATAAGATAAAATACTAATAGAAGTTTAATCTGTTTGGGATGGAATCATGAATGATCATCTTTTTGGTTCCCATTTCTTCCCTCCATGAATAATTGGACAAACTTGCCTACGGGTTGTCAGATTTTTTTTATTAAGAACAGAAGACGCTTCTTTAGACGTCCAGAGGATACCAGGTGGCACAACTGCTCCATATTGTAACGACTGAGTCTCCCTTTCGCCCGAAGGCACAGCTGCCTGGCCCGCTCTAACAATAGAGCGAACGGGCACAATAGACCGGCAGACAAATGTTTTTTGTGTGCTTCCGGACAAGGCTTCGAGATGCCGAAGAGGAAGCAAAAACGCAGACCAGCAGCTCCTACAGCAACCGCCGATAGGAAGCGCTCACCGGCATCTCCGCCACCTGCCGTTACGCCGGCAGTGAGCGCTGCACCTTTGCCGCGCTCACCATCACCACTGCCGCCGACCGCCGCCGCTGCTTCACCGGCAGCCAACACTACATCGCCGCCACCGCTGAGCTCCACGCCGCCGCCGCCCCGGTACAGTGCCGTGGTTAGGGGGGTCCCTCGGGATCTCTCCACCCGGCACCTCTTCGCCGCTGCACAATCTAGATGGCCTTCATGTTCGAGGGCCACTAGAATTATCTGTGACCGGGGCCCGACACCACTAGTTAGGGTGGAGCTACAGGACCGATCAGACCTGGAGGCTGCCTTGGCGTCAGAGTTTCCCTTATTAGGGCGACTTCTGCACGTTGAGGAAAGCAGACAGGAAAGACACCGGCCCTGCCGTCGCTGCTGTGCCTACGGGCACAGCCAAGAAGACTGCTCTTCGCCGCCGAAGTGCCACTACTGTGGCACCAACGCATACACTTCGGAGTGCACTGGACACGACCTCCGCCGCCGTCGCCGGTTCTGTGCCACCTGTGGTGGTACGGGACATTTCACCGGGCAAGCCCAGTGCCCCAGCTACCCAAAGAGCAGGCACTCATCGCCTAAACCAGCCCGGACACCATCATCTACACAACCATCTCCGCAGACTAAACAACCAACACCAACCATCCTGCAGCAGGAAATCCAGGGCCTAAGAGAAGCCACGCGGAGGTCCTGATTCTTACGGCTAAGCTGACGGCCTTGGAGGACAGTCTTCAGGAACAGGACAGCACCACTTCACACTCAGAACTTCACCAAGCAATAGCAACAGCAGTCACCGATATCCGACTCATCTTCAGGGAGGAGGTGAGAGCTCTACTGGAGAAGTCGGCACCTCAAACTTCCAAGTTCAACATCCAAAGTAGACGCCAAGGGCTTAGGCTCGAAAACGTCCCAGGATACAACGACTGGCTCAACAGAGTCAACCAGCACTAACTCCATCCTTCACCCTAGAATTCCTTCATTCCTCTCCCCGAATACTCCGCGGTGGCAGTCTGGGCCTCGGTCAAGTCTGTCTTCCGGTCCTCATTTCACCCCTCTGACTACAGCCTGCAGTCAGTTACATTATCGCCTTGAATCCGCGGGTGCAATCATGCGGTACCGCCTCTCCTTTCTTCCTTCTAATACCGGTGGAGGGGTTTTTTAGTCGGTAGGCCCACAGGGGAGACCCCGACACTCCGGGCTTGCCCGGGTTAGTCCATAAGGTGGATTTTTCCCCTCCACTCGAAAATTAAAAAAAAAAAAGTATGTTTCCCTGCAAAAATGCTCGCACCTTCTTTATTTTTACTCCCAGAAAATTCCACTTCCACAGGAATATATTTTTGGATAAAACGTAATCTTCCCGTAATTTTTAAGACCAGAACTTTCGGAGCCCGGCTACGGGACTATATAAGCGGGATTGACACTGTCGGTAATGAGTTCAAAAATTAATCTAGTGACGCTGTGATTCAATCATTCGCAGTGACGAATACAATTAATTTAACAAAATCTGGTTTCTCATTTGTTGCAGTATTTATCATCCCTTCCTGCGTTAAAGAATTGCAGAATTCGTCGGAGCTATTCATGTTAAAATCTGTCGGTGGAAAACTAGTGAGACCGAACTTCCCTTTACCCCTCTCAATGAGCACGACCCGCTCACCGATATATAAGATCGCTTAGCCAATTCCCCACTTAAAATGACCCTGTTGAGTTCTGCAACGTTTTTAAAGCAGGAAGAGGTATCTGCACACATAAAATACAGGGGAGATGGGCCACCTGGTATGATTGGTATATGGTGCTGCAGGCCATTTTAGCCGGATAGTTCGTCAATTTAGAATGGCCAATTTTCGTAAAGCTGGGTCCGTCTACGAAGGTTCACTAATTGGCTTGCTCAATTGTCTCGTTTGCATTATAAGAGTGGACTTTCAAACTGGATTTGAACAAATAGGAATAATGTCTGATTCGTTGTACGTAATCCTGAAACGCAGATTTACAGAGGGTATTAAAACAGGATGAATAAAACTAAAACATTCAATATATCATTTGCAGTATTAGCAAAATGCATTTAGCTTCTTGTTTATGTGATATATATTTTTGTTTCAATTTTTTGGAATACGTTTGTTTCCACCTTGAATAGTTGTTCAGTTTAATAGTCGATTACTTATTTTTTGAGAGTGCTTTATTTTTTATGCCACAAATATATAGTTTATTCCTCCACAGATATCCCTAGTTTTCTCGAATTTTGTAACAAATAAAATGCATTTTATGTATAGCTCTTAAACTCTAGATAACAATACTTATACTGAATAACTTTGAGTGTTTAGTGAAAGGAGAGGCTGCACAATTATCTCTCTTCCACCTAATATTCCTTTTGCCTGCGTGATTTAATATTGAAATCCAGAGTTTTTATGAATACTTTTTTCCATCGTTTTGTTTACACACAAGTGCTTCGTACTTCAACTTTAATTGCAGCGCAGCATTTATAATGACATGTTTTTAGTTCCCACTGAGGAACGCATATTCTAGATTTTTGCACAAACTCTATGGCAGCGTTTAAAGATTTACGGAAACATATGCTTTTTGCCAGTTCGTTGGTGGTGCTTTCGCTATTTTATGCTTTTAAAGAAACAGACATTGCATTATTTGCCAAACAATATTTAAATTCTAGTATTTTAACGTTATCTGATATAACTTCTACACTCCTGCTAAGATTATGACTCTTATAAGTTCATCTGTAACTATATATAGAATTCTAAACGTCACCTATTTTTAGAAAAAGAAGTTAATAAATAATATGCTTATAAACATATCCAATCTAATTATAAAGTTTTAATTTGAAAAAGTTTAACAGATTATAAATTTAGTTCTTGTCTAATACCAGTACTTCTTTTATTATCCATAATGAATATGTTGCTACAAAGTAGGAGAACTTCATTTGTGAGGATTGAATTTGTCGTAGGTTCGCTATTAGAGTCCAACAAAGAATACATGCTACAAGATCACCAGTGCGGTTAAAACGACCACAAAAGAATAACTTTTATCTTCTTTACTATACTCTTATAGCAAGTAAAGGGGATGTTATACTCTATCTAAAAATTCTATATGGATTTTCACCGTATTCACATGTTTTGAAGCCCCTGAATCCAAAAACAGTTCCTTTTTCGACCATAGTGCATTTCACTCAAATAGTGGATATCAAGGTTTCGACTGGTCCCATAGCTCTGTCGTAGAACATCTACCTAGTGTGCGAAGGGTCCAGGTTCGATATCTGACTAGGGATTTTTTATGAACCAGATTGTTCCCTTTTTTTCATATAATCTGGAAGTATGAATGCGAATATGAATTTGAGCGAAATGTAATTATTAACATTAAAGATAAGTAAAAAACCCAACGAAATCATTACACGAGTTAAGACTATTGCCGATAGACAATATGTTCTAAAGGAACAGGAACATGCAGTTAAAGGCGGGATATAAATGGGGAAAGAGAAGGGTTTCACCAGAAATGCATATTTTGGAGCTCCCTGAATCACAAAACGCATTTTTATAAAAACGCCCATGTGCATATGTGTGTGAAAAATATCAAATTTGATACTTAAACTTGGTATTTTTCAAAGATACGACATTAAAATGTTCAAGAAAAATCTCCAACCTCAACAGCTATTTACATGGAACCTTTTTAGAAATTTTTGATATTTTAAAAAATGGATATCTATGATATTAATTAAAACAATATATTAATGCTATTTATATGACAAATAAAATGTATTTTTAAATTTTCTGGGAATAGCCTATTAAGTCACCTTCATTCTCATTCAATCTAATGCAGTAAATGAAAATGAGCTACACAAAAAAGTACACCTCTTTAAAACAAACAGTTTATTTCGAATAACTTATTTTGTGGTATAAGCCATATCCGAGATATCCGATATTATGGTTTGCATTGCTCAACTCTTTAATATTGTTTTAAGGTCCCGTTCATTTTCAGTTGCTTTTCGAAGAGCATAGATATTTTAATCTCAGTGTATGGTGTCTAGCTCTTAACCTTGTGACAATAACTATTACCATTGTATTCAAACGAAATATTAAATATAACTATTTCCATAAAGGTAAAATGATGTAGACAGAAAACTATGCTTTCATAAGAATCGTTTTAAGTTACTACTACATGCTAAAAGGTCATGTGAAAGTCAGTTTTTCAGTTACACGACGGATTTTGGTACCAAAATGTTTCAGGTTCTCCTGGCTGTTCAAATATATGAATACAACTATTGCAGTTAGCAAGAATAATACAAGGGTACGTTTGGTCCCAGGGCATTATTTACCTAAGTAAAAAGCTATCAACCAAATAACCCAAGACCATAGCATTAATTTCGGTTAAGCGTCTGGTTGGATCAAGCTTTTTAAGATGCCACCAAAGGAAAACGTTTGTTGCTAGAAGATGTAATTCAAATATGAATTTACAGCGGAATTATATGCCAATACTGCCTAGTCACACACATTTATTTTGGTAAGAAACCGCTGGTATTTAGTTAAAAAACAACTAATAGATGCAGTACATGTCTTGCAACTAGTTTTTACTTTCTCTAGCGCATATGTACGATGTACATAGTACATAGAGAATGTATTGTATTCCATCCAAAAAAATCGATATCACGATTTCACAGGAAATATATGTTTTGAGACCCCCTGAATTAAAAATAACATTTTTAGAAAAAGATCATCGTGTGTGCCTGTGTGTGCGTTTGTGTCTGTCTGTTTATATGTGTGTGCCTTTTGACAACATATTTAAAAAACGAACAACCTGTTAAATACCAAACTTGATATTTAAATTTAGTATCTTCAAAGAATGCACCACGAATATTTTCAAGACAACCCCCACCCCAAACTAGGCTTTACATGGAAAAAGTTTTTAAATTTTGATTTTTTAAAAACTGTTCTAACGATTTCGATTAAAATGCCGTTTGTTAAATATGTTATATGACAAATAAAATATACATCTTGCATTTTATGGGAATAGCCTCCAAAGGCCTCTTCATTCTGGATGAGTTTTACTGAATTTTTCATAATTGGTGAACCATAAGAGGCAGACAAAAACTTATTACACAAATGTGGAACTCGTTAAATCACATAATTTACCTCGTATACATGTTTTGTAGAGTTGCACGTTTTCGAGACATTGCTTGTTATTTGTTTTATCATTGCGTATTTTTTCTCAAACAGGAAGTCACTTTCCTTTCATCCCTGTTTTTATTTTACTTCAATTTTTCACGTAACGATCGACTTTTAAAAGATTTTCTATCGATTTATGCTTTTCTTAATTGGCATGATGTAGATATAAGAATTGTAAGAATAGTTTGTTTGCAGAACAGGTAGAGAAAGGCATGCGAGTAGAACGCATCAGATTTTTTCAGTTACATGAAGGGTTTTTGTATCAAAATATTTCAGGTTCCCTTAGCTGGTCAAATATATCACTATTGCTCTTAGCAAGAGTACTTTAAATTACTCCTGCTCCAGATAAATCTTCACAAGGCTACGTTTGACCCTTGAACCCAGGACATTATTTATCTAAGTAAAAATTAAGAAGCAAAACAACTTATTTTAAACCCAAGGCCATAGCATTAATTTCGGTTGAGCGTCTGGTTGGATCAAGATGACACCAAAGGAAAACGTTTGGAGCTGGAAAATGTAGCTCAAATGTGAATTTATTACGGAGTTACACGCCAAAACTGTCTTGCCGCACACATTTGGCAAGAAACCGCCAGATATTTAGTTACAAAACAGCTAACAGATGCAGTACAGTCTTGCAACTGGTTTTTTCCCCCTTGTGGTAATGAACTCGTTTATTACGCTGAAAACTGACAGTTATGTTATTTAAGATCCCATATATCTGAAATATACCACATTTTCCCTTAACCTTACTCACTTGGAAACGGTTGGTATAGTAAAATTTTTCCGCATTGGAAACATATGGGCGGGCCAGTCCTCTTATACCGGGTTTTCAGATTTATTCCGCCTTTAACGCTAGTGTGTTTAAATGCATGACGTCAGCGAGCCCCTTGTCTCACAAAGAAGGTGCGGAATTGAACTTTGGACTGCATGCATTGCTGACTGTAAACAGGTTGATGTACTGGGCGGTGCACCAAGACATTTTGTGTTCTTCTCACGCAAGATGTGAGTGACCACTGAGTTTGCATGTTTGTGTGCTACATCCGAACTAGAAGAATAACGTTACCTATGAGCATAAATGCTGCGATTGAAAAATTTACGAGACGCAAGCAAGTGTTCCAAATATAAATATTGGAAAGGTACGATACAAGTTCCATTTCATTAAGGTGACCTCAAAACTGTTGAAATCCATCCCTGCCCCCCCCCTTCTACTCGTCGTTCGGTAGTCTTCTGCAAGATGTAATGCGTGATAAACTCGCTTCCTAATATGTCGTCATGCACCGGCAAAAGACTGGCGGCAAAGGACGAATAAATCACTTTTTTTTTTCTTTTTTTTTGGTAGCTTAACGTCCTTTAACCTGGTTGGTCATATCGGATGATAAATCACATTAAAGCAGATTGTTTTACATTATTAGAGATTTATACACAAAGTTAATTGAAATATCTTACAATAACTCAAAATATTCATTTATCTGTCTTAAATAAAATAGTTTCAGTTGCAGGACAACGTAAATTAGGAATTCAATTTATTAATTATTGTATTGTTTATACATTAAACAATGTTATAATAATATTGTATCCCTTACTATGTAAAATACTAAACCTGAAAATTTGGTATGCTTAGGTACAAAATTCTGCTTTCTCTGTTTCTTACGTAATGTAGATTACAGAGCTTTTAACTAGCTTTCGCAACAAATAAACAAAAAATAATAATAATAAAATAAAAATGCTCGTTTTGCGTATTCTGAAAAACAACAACTTTAAAAATGTTTGATCATGGGCGAGTGAGTGAGTGTGTGTGTGTGTGTGTGTGTGTGTGTGTGTGTGTGTGTGTGTGTGTGTGTGATGGTTAAACATTATCAACGTAATATTACTCGGTACCTTTTAAGGAGTTTTAAGGCAACATTTTTCACATTTCCTCCACTCTAATCACTTTACAATTAAAAAAGAAACTGACATGTTCCATTCACATCACTTTTTCTACCTGTTCTGTAAAAAACTATTCTTACTGAAGATAATTCTTTTATCAACATCATGTTAATAGATAAAGATTAGCAGAAATTGACTTATTGCTTTCTTCCTTATACGTGAAAAATTGAATTTCGGTTTGTTTTGTACTGCAGTGAAACAAAAGAGAGATGAAACGAAAGGTGATCCTGTTTCAGAAAGTTTAGGTAGTTTCAAATTGCAATCAATAAAAGGAAATATGTCGAAACGGTCAACTCTGCAACAAAAAATATGTATGAGATGAATTGTGTATTTTAATGAGATCTATATTTTTGTGTAATAAATTTTTGTCTGTTTCTTACAGTTTATTAGTTATGTAAAATTAGAAAAATGAATCCAGAATAAACAAATCTTCAGAATCTACTCCCAGAAAATTCAAGATATACATTTTATTTGTGATGTAATATCTTTAATATACACATTTTAACTAAAATCGTTAGAGCTATTTTTGAGAAACACAAAATTCTCAAAAATGTTCCATGTAAAGGGTAGTTTAGGATAGGTGAGGGGCTTGAAACATCTTCGTGTTGTATCCTTGTAAGATATTAAACTTAAATACCATGTTTGTTATTTAACGGTGTTTTATTTTTTGAACTATACTGTCCACAGACACATCCATCGCCCCACACGCACACACACGTAACCTTTTTCTAACAATGATTTGTTTTGGACTCGGGGACCTCAAACATATATTTCCAGCGAAAAATCGACATCAAAATTTTGGATGGAAAACAATACCTTAATCTGTACACTATGTACGAGGTGTGTCTAGAGAAAGTAAAAAGTTGGATAAGTGGAGGGAGACTGAAAAACTCAACGCCATAGCCGGGATTTGAACCACGAATCTCCCGATCTCTAGCCGGTTCCACTGCCACTGAGGTACCATGGCAACATGCAGGCACAGCACTGAATTTCTCAACTGACTCGTATGTTTCCCGGTAAACTATAAGGTGTTCTCAAATAACTTTGAGATGACAATGAATTGCGTGAAAAAACAATTAATCCAATACCAATTGTCCATAATAGTTGGCTATACTATGAATCCTGGGACTTAAGAACTTACAACATTGTAAGTCGCTTTGGGGTTGTGATCTCAAAGTAATTTAGGAACACCTTGTGGTTTACCGGGAAACATACGGGTCAGTTGAGAAATTCAATGCTATGTCGGCATATTGGCATGGTAGCTCTGTGGCAGAGCAACCGGCTAGAGATTGTGAGATCCGTTGTTCAAATCTCGGCTATGGCGTTGAGTTTTTCAGTCGGACTCTACTTATCCAACTCCTGTCCTACACACGGCTTATGAAAAAGCAATTAATCCAAAGTAAAAAGTGTTAGCAAATATATATATATATATATATATATATATATATATATATATTCCTCTTCATTTTAAGAGAAAAGTAAATAACTCCTTAAAATGTATAATTTGATTTAAATGCATTTTCTGTGATGTTAACGTTTAATTATCTGTGGTGTGAATTGTGGGTAAGGTTTATTTTGCAAAAATACTGGAATGTTCTCTCTTTACTGAGAAAAAGGTACTTTTGAGACATATTTTGCATTACGTTTGAAGAAATTTGCATTAATCTTCACAAAAGAAGAAATTAATCTAGTGCTTACGTATAAAGCTAATTTAATATTATTACTGAATATTTCAGAATTTATCACTGCGAGTAACACTTATGGTTAACGATTTACTGGTTTGTTACTAGAATTATTTAGTATATTACGATTATTGTCTTTGCTGCTTCAATTTTTATTATTGTTTCATTTATATAAACCCCGTTAACATCTAAAGTCATATTGGGGGCTTCGCACTTGAAACAACTCGCTGTCTGTAGGTTCTTTTACGGTTGGTTTAAATCATTTTATTTTCCTCAAACACACACACACACACACATTCACTCTCACATACATGCTTCCAGACTCTGTGGGGGAGATGGAATAATTCTGGCTAAAGAAAAATTCCCCGCCTGGAAAAAATTCCGTTGCCTGGATCACTGCCTATCGCAGCTCCTCACTTTCCTGATGATGATGATGGCCTTGCAACATACCCTTTCATAAATCTCGAAGTTGGACTGTTTTAATGCTCTAATAGTTATTGATCGAATGCCATGGCAACGGGTGTTTTATAGCAAAGCAATACGTGGGCATATAATTTCGGAATTCCTTAGATCTTAAATAATGCTCCCATGAAGAAGGTCATAGACGGCCCCGGCTTCAATCCCAAGCGACCGCATGTGAGATATGTGATGGACAAAGCGGCTCAGGGACGGGTTTTCTCCGGGTTATCCGGTTTCCCCCGCCATCACATTCCACCGGTACTCCTCTTCATTCCATATCATCAGTGTCATCGCCTATGATGCAATGGTAGTAAAAGCGGGCTTAAACGCATAAAAAAAAAAAAAAACATGGAGAAGGTAAATTCTCCTAGATTGCGTGATTATCGTTTGGCAACAAAGATGGTTAGTCAAGGCTTTAAGATATTTAAGTGAGCTTTGTTGTTAGTTTTATATTGCACTGATATTTAATAATAAAATGAAAGTATTTGCAGATATTTTATATCAAAATATATTATTATATTTCGATATTATTGTAGTGCTTTTTTTTTTTTCAGAAAAAGAAAAAGAAAAGCCATGCAACTGCAGTCAAATGTAACTGCATCACCATCTGCATGCACACACAAAGACAATAAAAATACAGCTGGCACTCTGATTTTGCTGACAATATGAATGTTTGATGGGGACTTGGGTCTTGCCACGGGTTTTATTGGTACCATTCAGGTAGAACATACTCGCGAATAAGAAAGGCAAAACAGAGTGGTCAATCCACCCCTCCATCCTCAACCCCGCTTGATGCTCCATCAGAATAGGTTACCTTGTATAAGCAGTAAATTAAAATAGTCGACCACTTGCGCGAATTACTGTGGCTTTAGATCTTCAGGATGTAGCGCAGAGAAAATATTAACCTATTTTGTATCAGTCGGCGAGAGAGTGGATTATTATTGTTGTCCAACCAGAAAGTTTAGGGATCACCAATTCGCAACTTAGAACTTCATTTGTCACAAAATAAGTTTCATGTCCATCTCCTTTCCTTCGGTAACGTGGCTTGTCCGATGGAAGACATAGGCGGAGTCAGCGAAAAGACCCTGTCTTATGATATGTGTTTCCAGACTTATTTTTAATGTATTTGAGTACACCAACGCACCTATTACTTTATGTAGCCCCCCCCCCCTCATCTTTTACTTCAGTCGCATTTGACTCCAATCGCCGGGGTTCAAACTATCCACGTTCGCCTTTGAATAGACGAACAGTCCATTACGTATCGCATTAACGATCATAGTTCTTTGAACCACTTACGTTAAGATACCTGTTATAGGAGTATCTAAACTGGCTTAAGAATTAGAGGAAGAATTACATATGTAGCAAAATAATTCATGCAGTAGAAGGGTTAATTTCATAGTGTTGTTATCACTAAAGCAAGGTTATTAGAAAATATCCATTTTGTCAAAGCGAAAAGGAAAAAACACTGCCCAACGACATGGTTTGTGACCAGCAGAATGACTTCTGGTGTATTTCCTCCGCATATTTTCATTTTCCGTTTCACTTAACATGCCAATTGATGCGCCAGTTGAAAATATAGCTGTCCACCTGTCATCCTTCCGCCCAAACCTCGATGTAATAGGTAACTCAGGATTTGAAACATTACGGTTTAATGGTTTTAGTTGGCCCTCTTTATTTACGTCAACGGTTCTAAAATGCATTCGGTAGCTTTATTAAGTGACGCAAATACTTTTACTGTGGTTCATGTTGTGAAACTATTCTAGAAATAAAAGACAATTCGCTGAGTGATTGTGACTGATGAAATAGTGAGCGGGTAGGGTGACCAAATGTTTTCTTTTTTTGGGCACAGGTATTTTGAAGGAGTTCAAAAGTGTAAAATCTTATAATTTATGAAGAGAGAATACCCAAGGAAATGGAGCAAATATCAGATATTCTCAATTAAATATAGGTATTTAAAATAATTGTAAATACCACACACAAAACATTGAAATCTCGGAGAAATTTGACAGTATGTAGATCTAGATGCTAGAATACTAAACTATATATAGGGTGTTTCTAAATTAGACCGACAAAACTTGGCAGTAGATAGATAACCTTATGTGGATCATATTTTGTGAAGTAAAAAGCGACGCTTCGTTTCAATGCAAGATTCATATTAATAGGAAGGAATTGGAGAAATCAGTGTACACTCGTATCAGTCCAAGAGGCGTTTGTTATTACTACTGTCACTAGGTTTGTTTACTTCCAGAGCTCACTAGCATTCGGTATTGTTTACAGCATGTTTGTTTACTTCCCAGTCTGTCCCTTCTAACTGTTACTTTACGTATTGTCTCAGTTGTAATGCGTCTTTCATTGTGAACAGAACAGTGACGTTGGGAAGTACGGCAGACATGGAACGTTACACATGGCAAGGATTGGCGGATATGCATTTGGTATACGGTGAAGCAATAACATGCGGTTGTTTGGCTTTACCTGGGAAAGATTTCCAAACCGCCAGTGTCCTCACCATACGTTATTTGCCAATAGTCATCAAAGACTAAGCGAATGGGGATCATTACACAGACGAGCAGATGGGCAAGGACGGAGGGGTGTTGTGCGAACACCTGAACTCTAGGAAGCTGTGCTGCAGTGGGTAGTGAATAATCCTTCGCTGAGTACTCGAGAGATGCACGACACTTTCATACTGGCCATGTCACGATCTAGAACATTTTGCAGGAAATGCTATTGCATCCATATCATCTTGAGATAGTCCATGCTCTTACACCAGGTGACTATCCACTCCGAGTGAACCTCTGTAATTGATATTTGAACAAATGCATACTCCAATCAGAGATTGCAAGCCTTGTATTGTTCACGGATGAAGTATGCTTCATAGTGAGAGGATATTCAATTCTGGTACGTAAAACTGAATGGCTTATTATTTGCACAAGTCTACTTACGTCCACTCCTTCCGCTAATATCCTTCTTGTACTGAAACGAAGCGCTACAGTCCATAGGTTCCTTAACCAAACATGCATAAAAAACTGTATCTATCAGCTCCCAAAGTTTGTCAGTCTAATTTAGAAACACCTGTATGTATATATATATATATATACATATATATATATATATATATATCATTTATTCTTTCTGCATATTCAAAGCGAGAAGTTTCTTTCCGTTAAAACTGATTGTGAATAATTTCTAAATTAGAGACATTTTGGAGGCATTGTGTATTGTTTTGTAAACCGTTATCTTTTGCCTTAGCCTCGCTGATCTTTATCAAAGTATTTAACTGAAGCTAACTATACTCGAATATTTATAGAAATTGACTGTACCGAGCGAGAGAGCAGGAAGTGCCTGGTTTAATTCCCTTTGGTCCGGTCACCCTGGTTTCTCTTCTTTTTTTTTTTTTTTTTTTGTTAGTTTTCTTATTTCCTATCATTTCAGTTCTTCCTTTAGTTTTCAGGGTTAGACTCAGGCGGAATGAATGGAGTACTACGAGGTATGCAATGGGTATGCTTTGAGAAGAGTATAAAATTGTTTTTTTCTCTGGCACAAAAACTTCTGCCCGAACCTGCCCTTAAGGATAGGAGCAGTATCGAAAATATAACAGAGATTTCCACTTTGGAAACATCCAACGAGTGGTTGGGGTCATTAAGGCAGTCACTTGTAAGCTGGTGTACGCAGTTCAGGATCGTCTGAAAATGTCAGGAACCCCGCTGCGCTACGGCTGCGTATATCTTATATAGTTGCCTCTTTGACATGTATCCTTCTATGCTCCCTTTCATTCCTCTTTCCCCTAAGTGGCTAATGTACACTTGAATGAGAAGGTGCTGACAAACAAATCCCATGCAGTCCATGGCCAAGCGATGTGAACAGATGTTTTCTATCAAGTGCTTTTAAACCGAGGGTTCTCCGATCTATTTGCTGACAAGAATTTACCTGCCTTCCAGAAGTACTGACTCTGTTAAGGGGAGTGTTGATGCGTAATATTTCAGTCAGTTTCACTAAAATATGTTTTTGGGATTTTTGCATGGAAAAATACTGACATATTAAAGTACATGTACAAGTACAAAATTTCAAGTCTGACGTCTGCAAGTTGCCTTAGTTACAGTTTACCAATAGTTTACGGAGCATTATAAAATCAGATAATTCTGTACCTATCCTATGTCCGAATGGCCGCTCGGTTAAGGCATGCGGTTTGCGCCCTAAAGGATTTTTTTTTTTTTGTTTCATCACTTCAGCTTTATTAGTACCGTTGAATGGGTAAAAGTTATTTTTTTTATACTTTAATTTTTACATCTCCACATGTTCAAAACTTAATGCGAACCACAAGATACATGCCAGGAAGCTGAAACTTTTACATTTTCTCAAAACTAGCGTTATTGGAACCTTACTTTCTTTACACTACTATGTACATGATGTATAGAGAAGGTATTGCATTCCACCGAAAAACTCGATACCGAGATTTCACCGGAAATACACGTTTTGGGTCCCCCTGAATCCAAAAAAAACAACATTTTTACAAAAATGTCAATGTGGTGTCTGTGTGTGTGTGGACAGCAAGCTCAAAAACAAAATTCCGTTAAATACCAAACCTGGTATTTAAGCTTGGTTTCTTCTAAAGATGCGACATGAAGATTTTCAAGAAACTCCCCCCACCCCCAACTAATCTTTACATAAACTTTTTTTGAAAAAAATGATTTTCTTAAAAATGACTAACGATTTTGATTAAAATATCTTATATTAAAGATATTTACCTGACAAATATGTATATCTTGAATTTTCTGGGAATAGCCTCTGAAGACTACTTTATTCTGGATGAATTTTACGAAATTTTGCATAACTGCTAAACCGTAAGAGATGGACAAAAACCTACCCCACAAAAAATATAGAGCACATTAAAACACACAATTTATGTTATACAATTTGTTTTCGTGGAGTTGATCGTTTTTGAGATATTCCTTGTTATTGGTTTCAGCTTTGAAAAACGTGTATTTTACTCATACAGGAATTTGTCTACTCGTGTCCATACAAACAAAGGAACTTCAGTCACATAGCAACCCGTTTTTGACTATCACTTTAACCTATGGTACTCCCTTATTTCGCTTCTACTTACAAGGAAGCAAGTAATAGGAATATTTCTACTAATTTTTCTCAATTAGCATGAAGTAAATAAAAGCATAAACCTTTTAACAATAACCTTTTGATTTTGATTTTTTCAAAAATGGCTCTAACGATTTTGATTAAAATTTCGTATATTAAACATATTTACCTGACAAATAAAATGTATATCTTGCATTTTCTGGGAATAGCCTCTGAAAAGTAGTTTATTCTGAATGAATTTTACTGAATTTTGAATAACTGCTAAACCGTAAGAGATGGACAAAAACTTACTGCACAAAAAATGTAGAGCACATTAATACACACAATTTATGTTATACACATTTTTTCGTGGAGTTCGTCATTTTTGAGACATTCCTTATTTTTGGTTTCTGCTATGAAAAACGTATACTTTTCTCATACAGGAATTTGTCAACTCCTATCCATATAACAAAGGAAGTTCTTTGACATAGCAACCAGCTTTTGACTATCACTTTAACCTATGGTAGTCCCTTATTTTGCTTCTACTTACAAGGAAGCAAGTAATAAGACTATTTCTGCTATTTTTTTCTGATTAGCATAAAGTAAATAGAAGTATAAGTATTTTAAGAATGATTTGTTACAGGGATATAGAGAAAGTCATGTGAATGGTACACATCAGATTTTTAAAAATGCATGGGAATATTTTAAACCAGATGCTTCATATTGTTAGAGTTAGAGAAATGAAACTCAGCAGAACATCGTCTTTTTATCCTCCTATATGTGTACTAAAACTGATGTTTCTATTATCAAAATGCGGAAAAATCTAAATTTCACCCATAATTAACACATTCGGTTCATACGATTCTGAAAATACAAATTTGACTATTGTTTTGGAAAGTATTAAGATAAATTTCCATGTCAAATTAGAAGCATATATATTCCCCGACAGCAGCCAATAAGAGGCGACTGCTGCAGGTGATAGTTAAAGATTAAGGGTAAGATTATAACAAAGAGGAATTAACAGCGCTTGATTAGGCGCAATAGGTTTGCGCGCAGTGCTGAAGTTCTCCGATTCTAATCCTCAGCTTTGCCTTGAACTTTGCAGAAACATAAATAGCTTACGTACAAACAATTTATCAATATATGTGAAACATGATATTGAAATTATCGACTTATTAAATTAACAATTATTTTATGTAGAAAGAATTAGTAAATAAAGAAATAATTTCATATCATATCTTACAGCACAAGTTATCATTCTATGTATGTGGGAGCTTTAACAAGTAATTGCCGGTTCCCATGGCCGCGTTCGCTAAAGTTCCTATCTTTGGTGCTTCGTGGCGCAGGGGATTGCAGAAGTCCCACCTCGGACATGGATGTTTGTATGTTTGAAAATGTTTATCTATGTATGTGTATTTGTGAGTAAAAAGAAACAAATGGTAAACAAATATGAAAAAAAAAAAAAACAGAAACACAGGGAAAATAGGAGCTAAAAGGCCCAAAATTAAAATAACTAACTAAATAAATAAAGTTAAACGTCGGAAAAAGAAATTGACAAGTAGTCAATCGCGAAGTAATTACAATTATGTAGGTTCCGGGAAACTCAGTAAGCAAGGTTTTCGTTCCTGACCGTCTCGTAACTTTAGTAGCTCTTAAGACCGTTAATTAGCCTCTCTATAAAAACTATTGTTAGTTTGTTAATTATATAGCAGTGTATAGTTAAAGAGAACATATATTTATTAGCTTATGTATTCAGCAGAGTAAATTCAGCTTGGAGCAAAGCAAATAGAAAGCTGTCGCCAAGATAGAAGTGTGGTGTGAGAAGCTCTTTGTAAACAAGGTTTCTTTTGTCCAGTCAAGTACCAACGGCTCACGCCGGGGGTAAACCTTAAAATTCGGAAAAGAGTAATTTTCCATTGTACAACACGTGTCACATGGGTGTTGTGGTGCACCCTGGGATGAGAACATTGGATTTTGGGTAATATTTACGTCAGTTGTGCAGCCTTTCTGTCCAATCAAAAAGAAGCCCCCATGACGGTATTTTTAGTATATAAGGAGCACAGGAAGGCACATCGGGGCTGTTAGTTGCCTGATCTTGTAATACTGTCATGCTGTCGGTTGTCATGCTGAACGTCACTTCTTCAAAAATGAAACATTGTAAATCATAACGATACTTAGTAGTTTATAGTGTTTTAAGTCAAGTGTATTTAAATTCAGTGACGTGCATTAAAGTATATTGTGTAAAGCAGAATCAAAGAAGAAGTATAAATTATTACGTGTGAATAACTAAGTATTAAAGTTCCTAGCAAGTGTTTAAGTTTGCAGAATTGTGAAGCAAAGTGCTTGTCTTGCACCTCCTAGTTAAAATAAATCAAGGAACGTTACACATATCTACATTATTCATAAGAATAAACTACCCCCATTGACTGTACCATCCCGAGAGAGTCAACTATTGTGCAGACTGAGCAACCCCGAGGCATATCATCGGTAGGAGATTCACATCAACAGGTTCGTGGACCTACTCATTGGTAATGGAGTGAGTCTTAGAGTACCGCCAAGGTCACCAAGCCGAGAACGCCGCATCTGATGCTCCGAACGTGGTGATTAGGAGAATACGCCACAACAATTAAGTCCACCGCATACGGCGACCTCACTCTTAACGAGATGACTAATTGTTATTGTCTTCATTACTTTGTATCCGTTAATGTATAAGCAGTTGTTTTGTATTTTTACTTTCTCTAGTCTCGTATGAACAATGTACATAGGGATAGAGAAGTATTTATTGTATTCCACCCAAAAATTCAATGTTCAGATTTCACCGGAAATACATGCTTTAGGACCCTCTCAGTCAAAAAAAAAAAAAAAAAAAAAAAAAAAAAAAAAAAAAAAAAAGCATTTTCAGAAACAGGTCCGTGTGTGTGTGTTTCTGTGGACAGTATAGCTCAAAAAGGAAAAGGATGCGACACGAAGATTTTCAAGATAGTTCCCTCTACTCCTAACTACCCTTTACATGGAAAATTTTTCGAAAATGTTGTTTTTATTAAAAATGACTGTAACGATTTTGATTAAAATACCACATATTAAAGTCATTTCTATCAAAAATAAAATGTATATCTTGAATTTTCTGGGAAAAGCTTCTAAAGACCTGTTTATTCTGGATGCATTTTGCTTAATTTGGCATAACTAGTAAGCGGTAAGAGATAAACAAAAACTTAGTATACGCAAAATGTAGGTCTTGTTAATATACACAAGTTATGTCACATACATTTTTTTCGTGGAGCTTAACATTTTCGAGGTATTCCATGTTATTAGTTTTAGTTGTGAAGTACTTACACTTTTCTCAGATGGGGGTGTCTGTTTTTCTTTTGTTCTACTTCTGGCCAAGCAAAGATTTGCAATGACAATCGCATAATGACAGATTTTAAAACACTTGACTATCACTTTAGCCTAGTGCATTTCCTTAATTACAGTCTACGTATAAGGAACTAAATAATAAAATTCTGCTAATGTTTATCTCGATTAGTGTGGTGTGGAAAGAAGAACTATATTTTGTAAGAAGTTTGTTTGTAGAGCAGCTGGAGAAAATTATGTGAGTGTAATACATAAGATTTTTTACTTTTGTAATCATTATTTAGTACTAGTTATTGCCTATCTCCATTAAGGTAACACTTGGATACAGTATTTTCTGCCCATCCCTACCCCAATGGCCTCTGAAATCCGCCTGTTTTTCTTCGGATGCACAGCAAATACTTGAGCGAGAACATAAGTGTTTTTGTTTGGAGTCTCC
Source organism: Hymenopus coronatus (assembly GCA_030762935.1). Taxonomy (NCBI): domain Eukaryota; kingdom Metazoa; phylum Arthropoda; class Insecta; order Mantodea; family Hymenopodidae; genus Hymenopus; species Hymenopus coronatus. Next base: position 109,583,742 of record CM060894.1, on the reverse strand, counting down.
CTGAAGCAGGCTGTTAATGTCAGTTAATTTAAGCGGTTGTTATTCGCGTTATGGAGCTGCAGATAAACAAGCGTTCCGCAAGACCACCCAACTGGACCGCTCTGGCTCGCGCTGCGAACGGGTGTGAGGTAATTGCATAAGCAGCGTTCACGTTTCCATATTTCTGCAGAAGGCTGCTAACGTGGATTCAATGGTTTGTTTATAATCACTGAATACGGGCGTTAATATACGTCTGCAACTGTGCTTTGACGAACGAGGTAAACCTTTAGTCATAACATTCACAAATAGGAGAACTCATTTTTTACTTTTTCTACACGTACTATGTACATAGTGTATAGAGAAGGTATTGCACTCCAGCAAAAAATTCGATACCGAGATATCACCGGAAATATAAGTTTTAGAGTCCCCTGTATACAAAAAAAGTATTTTCAGAAAAAAGGTCCGTATATGTGTGTCCGTGTGTCCGTATGCCTGTAAACACGATAACTCAAAAACGAAAAGTCGGTAAAATACCAAACTTGGTATTTAAGATTAGTATGTTTCAGGAATGCGACACGAAGATTTTAAGAAAAATCCCCCATCCCAACTATCCTTTACATGGAACCTTTTTCGAAAATTTTGATTTTCTAAAACACGGCTCTAACGATTTTGATTAAAATATCGTATATTAAAGATATTTACCTGACAAATAAAATATATAGTTTGGGAATAGCCTCTGGAGACTCATTTATTCTGGGTGAATTTTACGGAATTTTGCATAACTGCTAAGCGGTAAGAAATGGCAAAAAACTTACCACACAAAAAATGTAGAGCACATTAAAACACACAATTTATGTTGTATACTTTTTTCGTGGAGTTGATCGTTTTTGAGATATTCCTTGTTTTTGGTTTCAGCTTTGAAAAACTTAATTTTTCTCATACAGGTATTTGTCAACTCCTGTGCATACAAATAAAGGAACTTCAGTCACATAGCAACCAGCTTTTGACTCTCACTTTAACCTATGGTATTCCCTTATTCCTCTTCTACTTACAAGGAAGCAAATAATAAGACAATTTCTGCTCTTTTTGTCGATTAGAGAGAAATAAATAGAAGCATAAGCTTTTTAACAATAATTTGTTGCAGAGATGTAGAGAAAGTCATGTGAATGGAATAATCAGATTTTTATGTATAAGTATAGTATAACACACCCTATATTAATTAGTGTATACACTGAAAATGATGGACAATGAGGTTAAAGGGAAATAAAGAATACCACGCTAAAGGTGAACCACTTTCAACTTTCTGTTATCTGTACTAGGGAAGCTATTCAGGACATTTCTGAAATCTCCCGTTATTCACTACGAAAGTTTGACATGCCAACACTTCTATTGACACTTAGGATACAGGAAAAAAGAATATTTTGAGTTTCTACGGTTTCCTCCATAGTTAATATTACAACATACAAAAGGCTTCGTTTAATCGTGGACAACCCAAATGCATATTAAATTCACTAACATCTCTGGAAGCCATAAAAGGGGAGAGAAAACCCGGGTCCAAAAAAAGAAGCAGCAACAGAAGAAAACAGCTCTAATGAAGTAAATAAACGGAGAATTTTAGGCTTAGAATCAGGCATTGTGATTTAGGTTATCACTGGTAGGAAGGGATAAAGGGAAGACCAGATCAGGACGACGAAGCCCGCTACCAAAGATAAGGTCTCTAATGATTCCAGAATGTCATAAATTCTGACGACTGCTCGCAGGCGGAGGGAGAGTGAGACGTGGTAGCGCCTCAATACCCCCAGCCGGTTAATGCAGTCCTCATGACCTGGAGCCTCTACTTCTCTATCAATTTGCCCCTAGGGGTCTCACAAGGCTGAGTGCACCCCGGTCCCCACGCTGGGAATCCAACCCAGATCTCCCGCTTGTAAGCAGCAATGCTATGTCCGTAGGTAACATAGCTCAAAACGAAACGACTGTTAAATACTATTTGGCATTTATATTAATATTTTTCAAGGATGCGACACAACGATTTTCAAGAAAACCCCCACCATAAACTACCCTTTTCATGGAAAAAATTTTGAAAATTTTGTTTTTCTTAAAAAGAGCTATAAATTTTTTGATTAAAATACCGTATAATAATATATTTACATCACAAATAAAACATATATTTTAAATTTTCAAGCAATTGCCTCTGAAGACCTCTTTATTCTAAATAAATCTTGCAAAATTTTGTGTAACGGTTACATCTAAAGGGATAGGCAAAAACTTAACACACAAATAATTTAGATCCGTCAAAACATATAATTTATCATATACGTCTTTCTTGTAGGGTTAACCGTTTTCGAGATATTCCTTTTTATTGGTTCCAGTTTTAACTATCTACTTTTCTCAAAAGGAATCACCCATAACGAATCGAACCTCAATTGTTTCACATAGTGAGCAGTATTTAAAATATTCAACTATTGCTTTAGCATATTGCCTTATTTCCCTTCTATGAAGCAAGCAATAAGACAAATTCTGCTAATATTTATCTTGATTAACATGATATAGATAAAAATGAATTATCTTTTGTAAGAATCATTTTTATTTGAAACAGCTAGAGAAAGTTATGTGAATGGAACACATCCGATTTTTGTAATATAAATCTGTTACGAAATGCAAATGGCGTGTTATTTATGGACGCTCTTTAACTGTTGTGGTTCTCAGCATCCCATTCTATATTGGGCGTGAAAGACCACTTAATTTTGCTCAGAGACTTCTCTATCAGGCTTGAGGTTCTTCTAAATCTACGACACGGGACCAACGGCTTTACTTCCCTTCCGAAGGAAGCCATGCTGAGGATTTTTGCGCCCGAAAAAATCCATCGTCCTCCGCCGGGTTTGAAACCGCGACCTTGAGTATATGAAGTTATCATGGTAACCATTACACCACGGAGGGCGACTAAATCTGTTACTTGGCTAATATTGGTTATTAACAAACCTTATCCTAGGCTGCTCCAACTTCACTCGGCTGACCTGAAGTACTCGCGCGTACGCAGCAACGCTTCTCGGAGCCTGCTGGAGAGGCAGCGTGATAGCCAGTGCATCACTGGGAGAGGTCATAGGTCAAGTATTTGCGTTTCCTGCCATTTTTGTACAACACTTCATTGAGCCGTGACAACAGGTTACTTACTCCATTCTGAGCTGGTTGTGTCGGTGATATTGTACGACTCATTAAACCTTCCTAAGCACATATTGTGGAATCTTCCCCTCACCCCTCCCTCATTCGGTATTCGCTTTGTTCCAAGTAAGCGTTTTAGTACATACATTTGCAAGAAAAATAATATTTGCAAATAGTGAGAGTTTTAAAGAAAATTATAAAGAAAGAACTAATATATATATATATATATATATATATATATAAATTAAAACGTTTTAAAACGAATCATACTAATAAACGCAACAATAATGTCATATACTACATACATTTTATACCTGTGTTTCTCAACCAAAAATGACCATATTTCTGTAATTTCAACCTTTTGCTATTCTTCACGTGCCTGATATAAAGAAATATATTGGCATGGCAGAGCAATGCTCCTGTGACGACGTGAGTGGGTATTGAAATGAAAAGGAATTTAAATGACACCCAAACATGTAAAGATGATGTGCTGAGTGTAATTGGCGTACTTGAGAGGAATTGCATATAGTCAACATGCACATTTTGGAGTTATTACTATGTTTATATTTTGCTGTTCTCAAACAATAGGTGATAAACAGTGTACATTGACATTATAAACGCTATGTACTGTGTGCTTACTTCGTGATTAAGAATTATTTGCCAAGCCATATTCCTCCAAGTCCCAACCCTTACGAGGACAGCGACCACAGCGTCACCCCAACGCCGAAAAAGTATTCGAAAACACCTCTGTGCGCAGTCGCACTCCATGACCCTGAGGCATGACACGAAAGGGAAGTCAGAGTCGTCAGAGTGCGCAATTAAACCCGCGACCTTCCAAGTTGTAAACCTTACCGTGTGTCCACCTCGCTCGGTCCTTGGGGGTCTAAATCCTACATAGAGGAGGGTAATACGTTGAAGAAGCAGATTATTTCTTCTTTTATGCTATAATTTAGAATAAACCTTTTTTCCTTGTTAGTGGTGAACTTAGGCTTTTCATTAATTGAAATAAAAGTTAATTTAAGCTTCTGAGCAAAATTAGTTAAAAATATTACTGCAATGCTTTAAAGATTAAAATGTTACCACATGTGGCTGAATTTGGAATGCAACTATCGGCTTTTATGAAAATGTAGTTGTAATGTTACTTTTTTTGTGAAGATATGAATATAATATCCCCAATTTTTATTGGCTACTTTTACATTGGCATTAAATTTGATGATCGTATATATATATATAATACCTACTTTGGAAACAGTTTTTCATCAAATATCTTCCTTATTCTCCGCTTATTGTATACAAAGTGCCAAATAATGTTTCACAAATGTGGAAATTAGTCGCTATAATGAATATTGGTTCGTATTTTAATTACTGACGCTATATTATGTGTATGTTCCATTTTTACTAGATGATTAACGACGAATTTAAAAATAAATCCCACTGTTATGAATGAAATGTCTTACCCAGGAAGTGGCGTGTAAGAAAATGTCAAAACGCAGCCCTTGGCCAGAGAATCACAACCAAAATTCCTTCACTGACACATCTGTGACAGACAGCGTTGAACGTCTGGGTTGTCAAGTTAAATATATCGTTCTAAACTTGGCAACACCTAGCTCTGTGAGCTGTCTTCGACACTCGTGGGTGTAAAATGAAGAATGCCAGTGAAGAAACAAAATACCACTGTTGCAATGAGCACAAACGTGAAACACATGGAGGTAATGTGGAATTCGTAGTCACAATTTCTCTTTATTGAACTGTTGAAAACAGATCGTTAATTTTCTTCCTCCGGAGATGAATACTGGATGCTTTAGAGCGCGGAGCTACGTTGAAGCACTTTTGATGCAAAATTGAAGACCGGATATTAAAATGTGTGCCTACAGCTTTGTAATTATAAAACTTCGATTATTAGCACCAAAATAGTAGACATATTATGCAGGCCGAGATTTTATTTAAAAGAACAATTTAATACAAAAGCGTCTTGCTGTTAATACGAATGTGGCAAGGCTTTGAAGTAATTATTACATAACTATGCCACAGAACTTTTTCCTAATCCTATTATTTTAAATCACTAATATAATTCTACAATCGTTTATGGTACATAGATACTTTTAAATAAACTCTTATGTAGTAATAAATATCCGTTGTTAGGCGAGAACTGAGGAAATATTAATGAACTCTTTTTCGCAAATCCTGCACCAGCAAACAATTATTTTTGTTTTAAATTCGACGTATTGAGCATATATAGCTACATATGCTAAACTAGCAATGTAGCTATGGCTGGAAAACATGTTTCTCAAAACTACTAACAAACTTTGTAGTTTCTTTTTGGGATATGCATATCTTATTGAGGATGCAGTACTATTTGCACTGAGCTGCCTAACCAATATGGTTCGGGGTTCTAAGAAGTTTGCTTATTACTCACGTAATAAAGTTTTTATGTCTTGAGTCATAAATGTCATTGTGATGATATGATAAAACATTTTGTCCTCGTACATGGCTGCGACTATCATATCTATAGAGCGACTCTATTCTATTGACGTTCTTTTTTAATGGACTCCTGGAAACGAATCTCACTCATATAGGGTATTCGGCCGAATGACCTCGCCGCATTTATAGTTAGATTTATATGTTTACAGCAAATTGTTAAAAAGGCTTAATTGCCTACTCACATGAATCTCAAATTAAAATGACAATTGCTTATTCACCAATAATGTTCATCCGATTTCGCTGCTTAACCAAATATTAAACTTATTTTGCTGGAATATTAAATTCTTTATCAAACCGTGGTAGCCTAGCTCACTAGCCTGTGGAGGGTAACTCTTTACAGTTGGGTTTGAGGTAGTCTGGCATGATATAATGTGAGTTATATAGTTATGTGAGTCTGTAGAGTGTGTTTACTGGGTTCAGATTTGCGTGAATGGTATCACATGTGGAATATCTGGTTTAATTTAAATAGAATTTCCCTGTACCTTCACTAAGAAATCCACAATTTAAATAAACGAGATGCGTGTTTGGCAGAAATAAACGTAAGCAGCCAATAGATTGCGGAAAACTTGGAGGAGACAGGAATTGTTGTGGAAGAACTTCATGTCTCATTACAGTTTTGATGGCGGAATAATTGATTGACCTGATCGCTTAATGTGATAAATATGGAGAATGCAGATTAGGTTTATGTAACAAATCTCCATATGCTCGACGAATTAGAACGGTATCGAGTCTTGGTTTTTCAAAATGTCGGCTGCAGACATTTCCAAATCGTGCGTTAACGAATTAGATTGTTTCTTCTTTCATTCTATAATTTAGTATAAAACGTTTTCTTTCTTGTTTGTGGTGAAATTAACATTTTTTATTTATTGAAATAAAATTTAATTTTAAACTTTTAGCTAAAACATTACTGCACTGTATTGTGTTCAACAAGCGCTATATCGAAGTATATCGTCATTGTGACCATAACAGAGGGTAAGCGTAACATATACATAGTTTAACAGTGCTACCGGGATGGCGGGTTGCTGCAGTGGAAGTTAAATTACTTTAGGATCGTGACAGTTCTGTTCGAAGGCTAAGGCTGGGATGGCTTCTATGTCAACGGGCTGACAGCGTCTCACCACATATTTGCAAGCAATTACGCTTACCATTTTTCTTGTAAAAATGAGCTATTTTTACAAAAACGACGTGTGCGTGCATGACCAGCAAAATTCAAAAACAAAAGAGCTCAATAAAAATAATTTCAGTCATATTTTACAGGTTCAAGATCAAAGATTTTCAGGTAGTATCTTTCAAGAAAGTATATGTAAAGTTTTTGCCGTTCAATATCTTCAGGGGTTCAATGAGTAGGCGGACATGAGAATCAAATCGGCCATAATCGTAAATGTATACTGCCGTGGTCGACATTTTAACCTGTCACTCACATCGAAGACTTCTATGGTTCTATGACGATATATGACGAAATATATGCTACAACCACCGTCTATGTTGTATATAGTCCAAGAACGGCCATCTGCTGATATGTTAGTTCAGTGGTAAAACGCTCGTTGACTAAAGAGTTCATGTTCGAAGTCCAGAATATGATAATAATTTTTATTACAGCATTTTACTTGGTAAGATTCAGAAACGAACCATTTACAGTTCTTTTACAACTGAACTATTACATATAATTTCGAAGAGAGGGGGCCAACCTCTACATTTTATGTATAACCCATTTGAACATAGTAATAAGCTAATACACCAAACAACAACAAAACTGATACCCGCCTGGGTAGTGTGGTGGTGGCATGTCTGCCTCACATTCAGCAGGTCGTGAGTTCGAATCTCCTTAGGGTGAGTTACCCGGATAAGTTTTTTTTTTCTCGGATTTTTCCCTTATTCTTATTGCTACGACTAAGCTTATTGCTACAATCCTTCAAGAGTTGCTTGGATATCAAAATTTAAAACCCCAAAAGTAAACATTTTTGGAAAACTTATTACACCAGAGGTGCACAAGGGCCGTTGCACCATAATTGGCAACCGTCGAGGAACAAAACTTGCCTCCTCCTGCCTCCATCTCTCTCACCCGCCATCCTGCAAATCTCACAATCCCGTCAGTACGTGGTTAAGTTCTATCCGAGAACAGGGACACGTCTAACACACTTCGGGCTGCCCTCAGCCTGCCAACTGCTCGTGTCTGGTCCCTTATTCTGAGAAAGCGAATGTCGAGTAACTTTAAGCTCCATGGTCCCCGAGATCATTTCACCAATTTCATTCATTGTCCGATATGACCAACAAGGTTAAAGGACATTAAACTACAAAAAACAAACAAACAAACAAAACTGATAAATTCTCATTTTGAAATAAATAAATAAATAAAATAAGGAAGCCCCTGCAAATATAATTGTGTATAATCCAATAGAGCTCTGGTAATTCAAGCTTATTGAGGCTGAAGCTACCTCAAATTGCAACAACTCGGATTATACGGAATTATCCCTAAATTAATGCGTAAATCACGAATAAATGTTTAATGAGCAGAATAATGGTTAAACATAAATAAAACAATGTAATAGATACTTGTGTTATATGGTGGGCTCGCAGCAGTACAATAAATTCAGGTACATACCATCTACAGCAACGGTTAGTCTGTTACTGCTGTAAAATATGTATTTTTACTTAGTAACCTAGGCGTATTTTAATCACCATTGTCGCTGAGTAGGGATTACTGTACCAATACAGTTTTTTTCTGAAAGGATGGTGTGCACTGAACAACTGATTGGTACGCAGTCCCAATTAGTGAAGGGTCGACAAAGAAAGAGCAAGCGCACTGCTCCAAACCTAGCGGTACCTGTCCATCTGTGATATAAATGCATTAACGGCCTGAGACCAATGTTATTTCTGTGTATTATCAGCGAAGACTCTAAGTAAGATTTGTAAAAAGAAAATTGAAATGAAGTTCAAAATGCAACACATTCGGAAGTGCATAAAACGTACATGCGGACTAGTATGAAAACCAGAGTAAAATTAGTTTTATCTAACATTTTAATTTTCTTAAAACCACCTCGAAGTACACGGGACCTCGAAATACAGGGACTCAAATTAGCGGCACTCTACTGTAAAACTTTACTATCCTTCAGACAGTAGTTTACTAAAAATAGTTCCGGAGGCTTGTCAGGACTCCGGCGCTGTATTCCTTTTTTCTCCATTTTCCTATATTTCCTTAGTAGACCTTATTATTCTTAACGTAGTATCCGGATGTAACAGGTCGCATAGAAGACCATTAGGATTAGGTTTATCGCCTTCAATAACTGTGCAGAGCAGTGCTTTGCGACTTACGTGACCATAGGAGTGAGGGATGAGGGTAGAGACCCGAAGAGCAACCAGATCCGAATGACGACGCGCGCAAACATAGACGGGGTTCATAACGTTTCCATATGTACGCATCCGACACCAATTCTCGGAGGGATCCCTCAAATTGAGCCCGCCTAAAAACATCCGAAAGCGAGTTCTGAGAGAGCGGCACCGCAAAGACGCCAGGAAAGACATTTTTATTGAGTGCACAATCATCGCCCAGTCGTAACACATCAAACGCCATCGTTTGGTTCTTAAACCCCAAAACAAATGACATAGAAGTAATAAGTAAAGGAAATGAAGACTAGAAAAAAAAAAAGTGGTAGATGAGCCACCCATTTGCCTACCAACCCAGGGGAACCAGTAAAAACTTATGGGCGAGATTGAGTAGACACCGGGGATGGAAACCGGAACCTCCCAAATGAGTGCCAGAGACATTACTGTCGAGCCAACCGGTTGGATCATAATAAGATGTTAGGGTGTATTCAATAGTCGTACTCATATGGATGACGTTGAAACGCGATTAACGGTAACCTAAGGCAAAGAGGACGGCATGTGCATTTTGATACTCTAGGAACTGTAACAGAATAGTTAATTTAAGACTATAACGGAATCTACAAGTAAGTAAAGCGGTAACTTGAGCAGAATATCTTACTGGACAATGTACAGGAGAAATTAAGTTTACAACACAACTTGCGCACAGCCTTTAATTAAACTTTCAGTTCAGCGGCAGTTTACACTTCCAAGTGCAAAAGCTCGCATCATTTCCCATGAAAAAATTCTCTTCCATTCAGATTTTATCGTACATTGAGCGTAACTTCGCTGAAATGTGAAGTTGCCACTTGAAAACGTGCAAGTTGTGGAGAGCTGAACTTTTTCATTTAAACGCAAGTTTAAAAGCAGAGGGCTTGGCTCCCAAGTCGATAGTGTAGGAAGTTGGCACCGCTGACAGAACGTTCGCTTGGGAGAAGTTACAAGCGACAATTCACTGGAGGTTTGCGCCCAACTTTAGCTTCTTTCATCCCCCTTACTGCCTACTTAGGGAACCTGAATGAGTGTGATGTGTCATAAACACGCATTGCATTCAGGAAGTATTCACATTTCTGTGACGCGTTTCATAGATCAGGTTTTTTCGTTTATTTTTCCCTCTTCTTCTCCTCTTCTTCTTTTTACTTTCTCTGCACGTACTATGTACATAGTGAATAGAGAATATATTGTATTGCAACAAAAATTCGATACTGAGATTTCACTGGAAATACATGTTTTAGGACCTCCTGAATAATAAATAAAAACATTTATAGAAAAAGGTTCTTGTGTGTGTGTGTGTGTGTGTGTGTGTGTGTGTGTGTGTGTGTGAGATATATGTGAGTTTCTGTGGACAGCTTAGCTCAAAACAATAAATACGTTAAATACCAAACGAGGTATTTAAGTTCAGTATCTTCCAAGGATACAACACGAAGACTTTCAAGAAAATCCCCTCCACTCCCAACTATCCTTTGCATGAAAAAATGCTTGAAATTTTGATTTTCTCAAAAATGGTTGTAACGATTTTGATTAAAATATGGTATATTAAATATATTTACATGAAAAATAAAATGTATATCTTGAATTTTCTGGGAATAGCTTCTGAAGACATCTTTACTCTGAATGAATTTTGCACAACTGATACATCGTAAGATATAGACAAAAACTTACTTAATAGAAAATGTATAGCTCATCAAAACACAGAATTTATGTTATATACATTTTTCGTGAAATTGATTGTTTTTAGATATTCCTTGTTATTTGTTTCAGCAATAAAATGCTTATACTTTTCTCATTCGGGAATTTGTCAATTCCTGCCCATGCAGGCAAAGGAACTTCACTCACATAACAACCAGCTTCTGACTGCTACTTTAGGCTATGGTACTCCCTTCTACTTACATGGAAGCAAATAATAAGACGATTTCTGCTAATTTTTTCTCGATTATCATGAAGTAAATAGAAGAATAACCTTTTTAACAATAATTTGTTGTGGAGATGTAGAGAAAGCCATGTGAATGGAACACATCATATTTTTTAATTTATTTGTTACATCCCTAAAATAAAGAAGGTATTGCATTCCCCCCAAAGTTTGAGTTTTCACTGGAAATACAGGATTCCAGAATTAAAACAACAATTTGTTTTAAAAGATTCGTGTGTATTTGTGTATAATATTGGGGAGTATTTAATTATATTTAAATTCAGAATCTTAGAAGATTGCGACAAGAAGATTTTCAAGTAAATCTCCTCACCAAAACTAAACTTTATATGGAAAAAATTTAGATTAATTTTTATTTTCTATTAAAAGGCTCTAACAATTTTAATTAAAATACCATGTGTTTACCTAGGATATTTGCATAATGATAATGCATTTTTATATACATTTCGATACTTTTGCTTATTTGGTAAGAGATAACAAAGACCACAATTTGTATCAAATAACATATTTTTTAACATTAACCAATTCCGAGATATTGTTGGTTATTAGTTTAACGCTTTGAATGCCTACATCTTTTCCAAGGGGTAAGAAGCTATTCGCTTTTTCTCTCGTAATTATGCAAAGATCATGACATTTCAGAATCATCACATAGTGACCTTCTTTAAAAAGTCTGACCATAGCTTTGTTGTACCTTTAACGAAATGTATGAACGTATAATATACCGTTATCTCGATTAACAGGAAACAGATAGGAGAGTACATCTTTGTAAGAATAGTTTTTACGAGAGAGAGAGAGAGAGAGAGAGAGAGAGAGAGAGAGAGAGAAAGAAGAGCAAGTACATCGGAGTTCTTAAAGCAATAATATCAGAAAAAGAAAGGTGGTAAGTGTAAAATGTCTTTATTCTAACTTAGTAGAACCTTAGTATTTGTTTTACATATTTTATATTAATGAAGGACAGGGAGGTAAGGTATTCGTTATGCTTCACAATTTAAACTTTTGCGATTATTAAAACGTATTTATTATTACATATATAGCTATCTCGATAACTTCAACAAGTTATCCTCAGGATAAACTACTGTTATATTTTATATTTATTTCCTGTTAAATTCCAGTTTACTCACAGGTATTATGACGTATTTAACAAAAATAAGAACTCAACTGAGGGTTTAATCACTCAAAATGACAATAATTTTAGTACTGCCTTCTTTATCTGTTATTCTATAATATTCCACCCGAAATTTAATATTGAGTTTTCATCGGAAATATGCTTTTCAAAGTTCTAAAGTAATTTCTGAAAAACGTTCGGCACACATGACTCTGTGAGTTTGTAAGTGGTGAAAGGGTTGGACAACTCAAAAAAAGAAACGACAACGGATAATTACCAAACTCCGCACTTGAGTCAGACATAGTTTAAGAATGTTCAAATAAATACAGGGTTTAAGAAAATCTATTAGCTCTAAGCTCCCTTTGCATGAAAAATTCTTAATATTTAATTTTATTAAAACACAGAGAATAAAACCTGCATCTTGAATTTTCTGGAAATGTTCCTTGAAATTCTCTTCTTTCTGATTATATTTCGTATAACGGGAAACTAAAATGAACGGAAAAAACTACTCTCCGAAATATATACCCACTGAGCTTATTAAAATCTACATTTTTTAAAAAATAAATTTCCTCATAGCACAAGTCGTTTTCAATATTGTTCTTGTAGCTTTAACTTTTATTGAGTTGAACTATGATGCGGTATTTTGTCTTTCTCTGCTACATGTAATCAACACAAAATAATTGCAAGATTTGAAACCAATTGTAGCAATGATTTATGTGGCGTGAATACAAGAATACATGTATATGGATAGTATAACATAGAGAAAATTAATGTGAAAGGGTATATATTCTGTAACTGAGCTTTAATTTTGATGCCCACGTCAAATTACCTTCCATTCGCAACTGTTCACGGTAGCAGACTGCCCTAATTAGAGATTGGTTATCGTGAACGATTCTCATCCAATATTTAACTGCTCTGATTTTGCACTCTATCGTTTCACTATGTGCTCCGAATTCCCTCATTATTCCGCAGTTTGCCGTACCCCTCCCTACACCCAGAATTCCTTTCAAAAATTGGGTCCTCACTTGATCCAGATTTCCTGTTTGTTCCAACCCCCATATTTCTCCCCCGTATGTCATCGTGGATCTAACTGTCGCTCTGTATACAGTTCCCATTAAGGTTATGGAGATATTCGGAATTCTACAGCGTATCCGGAGAGCTTCCGCCGCTTTCACCCTTGTCTTGTGTTTCGCAATGTCAATGTGTTTTGTCCATTTTCCGTTCATTGTAAATGTGAGTCCTAAGTACACAAAATATTTAACATTGGACAGATACTGGACATTGTCCAGTATCTGTCCTGCATATGTCCAAGTCTCCTCCCTGCTATAAACACAACCCTTTTTGAAATTCATTGCCTTAGTCTTATTCACATTAACTGTAAGTAGCCATTCATCGCAATAGTTCTTAAGTTTGTCCAGTCCTCGTTGCAATCCGTTTACTATCGTATAGCACAATACTAAATCGTCTGCGTATAAAAGTGTTGGGATCTGCAAATCCGCTACTTCTGGCGCTTGAATATTCTCTGCTATCATTGTATCAGTAATATCATCCACAAAGAGATTAAATAGCAAGGGAGATAAAATACAACCCTGCCTCACTCCCCTATAGCTTCGGCAGCTCTCGGACACTCTGTTTCTGTCGTACTTCACACAGAATTCGACATTTTGATACATTGCCTGCAATGCTCTAACCATTTTACTTGATAACCCCTTTCTGCCTAGTTTGTACCATAATGCATTTCGATTGATAGAGTCAAATGCCTTCTTAAAGTCCACAAAAGCACAATGAAGCTTTCCCCGCTTAACTAACAGTTGCTTCGTCCTTAAAGTGTCTAATATAAAAGCGGCATCTATGGTACTGTGTCCTTCTCTGAAACCCATTTGAAATTTTGAAAGTTTGCCAAATTTAGATTCCCAGTCCTTTATTCGGTTCTCTACAATAAATTTTCTCCATAATTGGCAAAAGAGTAACCCCCCTATAGTTATCCGGATTTCCAATACTTCCCTTCCCTTTATAAATGGGATGAATAATGCCCTTTCGCCAACAGGTAGGGTAATTCCCCTCAATAAACAATCTGTTACATATCTGGAGCATACTCCTACCAAACTCATTAACATTGGCTGCGGCTTTAAAAACTTCCGGGGGCAGCCCATCCATCCCTGGAGCTTTGCCTTCCTTCAGACTCCTCAGCGCCTGTGCTATTTCTCGTGCTGATATTTCTTCGTTCAGTATTGGGATCTCAAGATTTCCCAAAATTTGCACTTCCTTTATAAAAATTCCTTCCCTTTCACCTTTCCCGAATATTCCCATAAAATGCATTGCCCATTTTCTGGGAGAAATTTCGTTGGGCGCCTGACGGTTGCCTCTTAAATGTTTTACTACTTGCCACATCTCAGCGTTATCCCCCCGCGCTAAAATATTACTAATTTTCTGAGTAATTTTGTCTTGCCACGTAGTTCTCTTTTCCCGTAAGAGCTGTTTATACTCCCTTCGCTTTTTTGTAAACATTTTCCTAATGTCATCTCCCCCCTCCCTTCTGAATTTTGACAGAGCCTCCTCTGCTTGTTTCTTTACAGCTCTGCATTGCTGGTCATACCAACCATTGAATCGTTTTACCTTACCATGCATTTGGACTTTCATTGTCCCCCTAGCCGTTGCTATTATATGCGTTAGTTCCTCCGCTGTGCCTGCGTTCCTTTCCCCTAATCTTCTTTCTAATTTAGCAACAAATACTTCTTTTTCTATCGGTTTCCATATAAATTTACTAATGAATCTCCCTTCGTCCCCCTGCCCCTCTTCAGGTGCATGTGCCACTATGGCCGTCTTTATATTCAGTTCCAGGACAACCGGACAGTGATGTGACTCGATACGATCCCCCACCCAAAAATTTCTAATCCTGCCAATTAAACCCTGACTTATTAAAATAAAATCTATTACACTACCCCCATTTTCATTTATGAAAGTGAGTTCCCCCTCTCGATCCTCACCGTACTTGCCATTCATTATTTCTAAAGAGAAGGCATCGCAGAAAGCAAGTAATTGTCTGCCCTCCCCGTTAATAAAACTATCCTTGCTCTTTCGTTGACCTTCGCGGAATTCCTCCCCCATTGATGACCCCCCGTTAGAGGAATATTCTCCCCTCCTAACCTCGCATTAAAATCTCCTAAGAGAATTAATTCAGTTCCTGGAAACTTTTACTGTAACTGCAGTAACGTTTCGGTTAAGTCACTGAAGAAATTCCTGTTTGCATACTTGGACGTTGCTGGCTGGTTGTATAATCCTATAACTATTATTTGTACTCCCCCCTGTGCCAAAGATACAGCAATCACCCCTTCCAAACTGATTTCTAATTTAATTATCTCAGCCTCCAGCTCAGACCTGAATTAAACTGATACCCCTCCTGGCCACCTTCCCCTCCTTCCCCGTGTCTCCCTTCCCCTACTAAAACTATGGAAATTAGCAAGTGTTACATTTTCTCCGTTTTTCAACCAAGTTTCTGTTAAACATACAACGTCAAAATCACTAAGTAAATACCAGAAATTCTCGCTACCCAACCTTTTTTTTGAAGCCTTCGATGTTCCATGTGACAATCCTCAGAGAAGGGGTTGGGTCCTATTGTTTCCTTGCTGATGGTCTTCCTACAACTTGGCTGACCCTTTGTCGAGCTGTTGTCAGCCTAAGGGCACGGAGGGGCGTTGTTGTTGGCTTTTCCGGCGAAGACTGTCTCACCCTCCTCTCCTCTTTGCCCCTCCCTGTCGACATAACTTGAGGCACCTGATGTTCTGCTGAGGGACCTGCTTCCTGCTGGGCTGATGCACTGGCTACCTGCTCTAGCTGCCCTCCTGGGTTCGGTTTCCGCACTACTTCTAGGCTGTTCCATGCGCTCCAGCTCCTGTCGGTTCCAGACTCGTCCGTTAATGAAGAGCTTGTCATAGCGCAATACGGCATGACAGCCCTGCCTCCTGGCCTCGAACATGTGTCCCTTTAAGAATTCTCTCTCTTCTCTTACACGCTGGCTAAAGTCCTCGCTAATGCTTATTCCCGGTCCCGGAAATAACGAGCATCTCGAAGAATGGCCACCTTGAGTTTATAATGGGCCAGTTTACACACAATAGGTCGCCTTACATTGCCACGTCGACCTACAAGATGGACTCTCTCCACATCAAACTCGCGGAGTTCGATTCCTATTTATGAGATGACCCTTTTCACTATTTCCTCCGTCATCTCCCAACTCTCTCCCGCTTCTTCCGTCACACCATATAGCACAATATTATTTCTACGAGATTGGTTCTCTAAATAATCCATTTTCTCTTCCAGAGCACCCATTCGAACTGTCACATTCTCCACGGCACTTTCCAGCGATTTTAGGCTGCACTTTTCAAATCCTACACGCATTTCTTGCCTCAACTGTTCAATGAGATCTCGTACACTTTCCATTGTCGAACTTCTTCCAGGTAGCTACGAGCAAGACACAAAACACGACCGTCTTCTCTTTCACACTCGGACTGCAACTCCCGAAGCCCGTGGTAGCTGCAGTGTGGAACCCGCTTCGTAATGACACACACATACATTAATAATACGTATCTATATAAAATATGTTTGACATATCCGTGAGTGTTACTTCCTTCCGTTTTACTATAACGAGAACATAAAGGGCATTGCCGCACATTAATTGTTACAGACTTTACATTATTAAAGATAGTTTCAAAATACAGCAAGGTGTAATTAAGTTTCTCTCTCTCTCTCTCTCTCTCTCTCTCTCTCTCTCTCTCCAATCTGTTGCAATTTTGGCCTGGTTATTCTAGATCTATTATAACACCTCTTGCAAAGCGTACTCGACCAGTTCCTTTTACGAGACTCGATTGGAGGATCACATTCGCTTACTTGATTTGATAGCCTGTGCTAGCTACTAGCAGCCGTATAGCAAATTACTTGGACTGCGACTTCTGGTGGTAATGTTTTTTTTCTCCTCTGGCTAAAACGTATAACAACTCTCGTCTCGGTTACATGAATTGATTCATTCCTTGCCCACTTAATATAATAATAATAATAATAATAATAATAATAATAATAATAATAATAATAATAATAATAATAATAATAATGAATAGAGCCCCTAACATCCCTCCTACTTGTGTAGGGATAGCTCGAAATTTGTGCATTAGCATGGGGAGCCAATCCATGAGAGTTTGGGTTTCTCCAATATTTTAAGTTTCCTAATCGCTTCTTCAACTTGTTCGCTTTTAGCCTGGTAATATGTAATGCTATGGTATTAATCTTATGACTATACTATAGTTTACTCCCATAGTTAGTTTTGTCTGTGACATCAGCTTTTATCTCACTTTTTATTAGCACTACACATATTCACTTTACTGTTAAGTGCGCACTTTCCTGTCTTCTCCATTTCGCTCTGTCCTTAGCGATCCTGTCTGAATGTAGTCGGTCCCCGTTATCGCGCTCGCTAAAGTGCATCGCTTTGATGCTTCACCGCGCACGGGATCGTGGGTTCGAGTCCCGCCTTGGGCAATGGTGTTTCTGTGTTTGTAACTGTGTATATGTCTGTGAATGTATATGTAAAAGGAAAACGTTAAACCACTCGCCTCTCTCACCTAGACGGCACGGGTTCGATCCCAAGTGACCGCATGTGAGATTTATGATGGACAAAGCGGCGCTGGGGCAGCTTTTCTCCGGGTTCTCCGGTTTCCCCCGCCATCGCATTCCACCGGTGCTCTATCTTCATTCATGTATCATCAGTGTCACCACCTGTGGTGCCATTAGTAGTCAAAGCGGGCGTTAAACACCACCCTCAAAAAAATAATAGGTCAAATAAGGAAATGTAGGAAACTGGTGGGGGGGGGGGGGAGGACAAAAAGGAATACAGCGTCGGAGTCCTGACAAGCTTCCGGAACTGTATTTAAAAAAGAAAAAAAAATATCTGCCCATATTCATTTAGGACGGCCTCTCTTCCACTTAATATAACAGTATATAAAATGGTACGGTCCAATCTCAGTTTTTAAAAGTTAATATAGCATTCGAAGTAACGTGTATGTACTCGTAGGCTTGGCAAAACTACATTAGTTATTTTCTTAGTGTAACCAGTTGTATCGGCTACTTTATAGATTAGACATCAACCCACAAACTCCATAATCCAGCTTTCCAGAAACGGCTTTCCTTACAATATCATTCTTGTATCTAGGACATACTAATCGAGATAAACATTAGCAGAAATTGGCTCATTACTTGCTTCGTTGTAAGTTAGAAGATAAACAAAGCAGGCATTATACTAGACTAAAGCAATAGTCAAAAATGTTAAATGCTATCGTTTTGTGAAACAATTGGAATTGGGCTCTCTTTTGCATTCCCGGAAGTAAAACAAGAGATGAATCGAAATTTGATTTCCCGCTTAAGAAAAGTTTAAGTGGTTTAAAATAATTGAAACCAATAACATGAATCTCGGAAACGATTAACTCTACAAAAACTATACTTGACCTAAAATGTGTGTTTTAATGAGATATACATTTTCTGTGTAGTAAGTTTCTGTCTATCTCTTACGGTTTACCAGTTATGCAAAAGTCATGCAGAATGAAGAGGTTTTTAAGAGCCTATTCCCAAAAAAAATCAATATATACATTTCATAAACATATGGTACTTTAAAAATCTGATGTGATCCATTCACATGACTTTCTCTACTTCTCTGTACCAAATTGTTGTTAATAAGCTTATTCTTCTATTTACTTCATGCTAATCAGAAAAAATTAGCAGAAATAGTCATGTTACTTGCTTCCTTGTAAGTAGAAGCAAAATAAGGTTAAAATGATAGTCAAAAGCTGGTTGCCATGTCACTGAAGTTCATTTGTTTGTATGGACAGCAGTTGACAAATTCCTGTATGAGAAAAATACAAGTTTTTCAAAGCTGAAACAAAAAACAAGGCATATCTAAAAAAACGATCAACTCCTCGAAAATAATTTATATAACATAAATTGTGTGTTTTAATGGGCTCTACATTTTTTGTGTGGTAAGTTTTTGTCCATTTCTTACGGTTTAGCAGTTATGCAAAATTTCGTAAAATTCATCCAGAATAAAGTAATCTTCAGAGGCTAATCCTAGAAAATTCAAGATATACATATTATTTGGTAAATATCTTTAATATACGATATTTTAATCAAAATCGTTAGTCATTTTTGAGAAAATAAAAATTTTCGAAAAAAGTTCCATGTAAAGGGTAGTTGGAAGTGGGGGGATTTTCTTGAAAATCTTCGTGTCGCATCCTTGGAAGATACCAAACTTAAATACCAAGTTTGGTATTTAACGGTCTTTTCGTTTCTGAACTATGCTGCCCACAGACACACACACAGACTCACACAGACAGACAGACACATGGACATTTTTCTAAAAATGTTTTTTTTTGTATTCAGGGTGTCCCAAAACATTTATTTGCGGTGCATTACAGTACCTCATATATTTGGGTGCATTACAATACCTTCTCTATACACTATGTACATAGTACGTATAGAGAAAGTAATAAAAATGATTAGAGCTATTTTCGAGAAAATCAAAGTTTTCAAAAAAAGTTAAATATAAAGCGTACTTGGGGGTGGGCGATTCTCTTGAAAACCTTCGCGTCACATCCTTGGAAGATACGACATTTAAATACAAAGTTCGATATTTAACGGACTTTTCGTATTTGAGCTATGCTACACACAAACACACAGATACACACTAATATTCACACCTTTTTCAGGGGTTCTCAAAACATGCATTTCTGATGAAATCGCAGTATCGAATTTTTGGGTGGAATATGATACCTTTCTTTCTACTTTGTACATTGTATATACGTGCTAAAGGAAGTAATACAACCTCCACTCTCATATTTCGCTTATTCCTTAAGTAAAGATAAACCGGTGCTTCTTATAGCGATTTATTTATGCATGTTTCTTTTCAAAGAACAATAATGTACAAAAAACTCCATATACGCTTATTAAGGCACCTTTATTTTATTTTCAGTTAGACTATGGATTCAGAGTTTTGTGCGCATCAAAGCGAGGAATAGTTTGGAAGTCACGGGTTCTAATCGATGTCTTCTAGGTTGCAAGGTAGGTATTATCTCAGATGTGTTAACTGACTGCATAGCAATGGAAGCTGCGCATTGTGTCATTGTCAAGTGTGATACAGATAGCTCAGTGGGCTCTAGATCAATGTACCGTGACGTCGCTATGAATTGCTTGCGCACCCATTCATCATTTCTGCATGGAAGAATGGCACACATTAGTGAGATCCATTTAGTTCCTGAGATATAAAGTTGCGCTTTGCCTTTCTTCAATATGAGTTTTATGAATCCTGAAAGAATTAACAAAGATAAATGCACATTTGTCTATGTTTTGTACCAAATCGAAATTCACGAAGTTCTGTAAAATAATATCTTAGATTTAATGGAGGTCAAAACCTACTTCAAATTGTTTAAACACACCCCTGGGGCTTATTTAAAATGGTAGGTTTTTACTATTTTAGATTGTGAATGTATGCTACCGTGAGTCTAGCGATACTTTTCAATCAGGATGAAAATAACAGAAACAAACAAAAGTTATGTGGCCGGAATTCGGGAGATTGCAGATTTGAACCTGACCCATAGCTTTTATAGGGGTTTACCGGGGTCTCCAGGCAATATATAGGTAGGTTCATTAAATCCCCTGAATTTTCCGGTCTACCATTTCTTGTTCCCGTCATTTCCTCATCATCTCCCACGGTTGAAGGACCAGGCTTCGGTGTTCGGTGGGTTGTGGTTGGATGATAGTTTGCGCATTATGAAAGGTTATCCTGGCATTGTCGTCGGGAATGCTCGATCGGGAATCGTCTTCGGGTTTGAGACTCCCTCTGGGAAGGCCAGGAAGCTTAGGGCCCTTGAGCTGGGACTAGGGTGGCGTTGGAGACGTTCCAGCCATACCCGTTATGGACCCCGTCCATGCTTACCCCTCGTCTTCCGCATTTGGTCAGCTTCGGATCTCTCCTCGCATCTCTTCCTCTCTCTGTGGGGTCAATAAAAGGAAAAGGGCTACAAGGGCCTACGTCCGGTGCTCTGTCCATTTGGTTTGGAGGCCCCGTCCGTGTCTAATCTTAATCCTAAACGAATAAGTAAAATTAATAGTCTTGTGCAGTGATGAACTTCGAACTAATTCTGAATTTTTACTTTGTCTACACGTAATATGTACATTATGTATAAAGGAAGTATTGTGTTCCACCCCAAATTTTGATACCGAGATTTCACCGGAAACACATGTTTTAGGACCCCCTGAATCTAAAAAAAGCATTTTCAGAAAAAAGTCCATGTGTGTGTCTCTGGACAGCATAGCTCAAAACCGTAAGAGACAGACAAAAACATATTACTAAAAATGTAGATCACGATAAAACACACAATTTATGTCATATACATTTTTTTCGAAGAGTTACCGTTTTCGAGCTATTCCTGTTATTGATTTAAGTTTTAAAATACTCAAACTTTTTCATACGGGAAATTAACAAGCTTAGCCACACAAAGGGACGGATTTCAATCTCATAGCAACCGGATTTTAAAACATTTGACTGTCGGTTTAGCCTAGTGTATTTAGTTATTTCCCTTTGACTTATAATGGAAGAAAGTAATAAGACCGTTTCTGCTAATGTTTTAGCATTCAGCAGATAGAAGAATAAGCTTAATAACAATAATTTGTTACAGTGATGTAGAGAAAGTCATGTGAATGTAGCATATCAGCTTTTTAGTCAGTGTCGCCGGCTATATTTTTTAAAGAAACAACCGTTTTCTGTACAAATCTTTGCGATATATTGTTTAGATTCATATTTTATTTACACTCATATTTTATTTATATTTTACACTCGAGAATTTATCGATTGGACGTCTTATGTTATTGTTTGTGATAATGATATTCTTTGTTCAGAGTCTTTTTTTTTTTTCCTTTTATATAGCCCCCTTTAACATCTAAGATCATGTGGGGGCTTTGTATTAGAAACAACTCGTTCTTTACTTTGGATTTTAATCCTTTTATTTTCTTCAAACACACACACACATTCACTGTCATATACATACTTCCAGACCCTGTTGGGGATAGGGAATACTTCTGGTTAAAGAAAAATTGCCCGCCTCAACCAGGAATCAAGCTCGGGACCTCCGAGTGAAAAGTAGAGTCTTTTGAGATGATGGCAAGAGCAAATATAGGAAATAGGTTGCTTGTGCCCAATCGGTTATTTAGTTATAACAGCCGCAGCAACTCTGTCTTCTCCTTCCACTGTCTCAAAAGATTTAGCAAAGTATACCAAGTCGTTAGCATTTGGTTATTACCACTAAAACTAAGTTGTTTTTAATTACATTTGAAAACTCTTTTATGGTTCTCATTGAAGAGCTTTTTGTTTTGAAAAATCATTTTGAGCTTTTAAGAAAATGAGAATGTAATATGACACAGAATATTGTTTGTTACTTATATACAGAAACACACAATATGTCAAGAGATATTAAACCAACATCATTTTACAAATATATCATTGGAAAACAGTATGCAAAATGCGCCAATACATTTGAAAATGGAACCATAAATTTGTCTTTCTTAAATACACAATTGTTTTGATTTGCATCACGGTATCTACAATAATTTTCAAGTTATCACTTTAAATCAGCTAAAGTTGTTTCTGTGCCTATGCCAAATGATCCTCCCAAGATAATTTGAAAAATAAGTTATAAAAGTATATATTATTTTTTTATTATAATATACAACAGTATCTCTCTGATGATCATAGTGGAAGAGAAAATAATTTGTAGAAAATGCCATCATATATTTCTAATTTTTTAAAGTTCCTTATTGCCTTGGACATTCATGATTTGAAGCCCTTTCGAAGTAAAATCATTACACAATTTCATTTGTATGCCCTTTTAAAATATCAATGAACAATTCCATTTTGAATGAGCGAACATGCTGAGAAGTAGAGGTTTCAAAAAATCTGAATTATTATATCATCATGCTTATTTGCAAAACTTAAAAACTCATAATATTAATAATTAATGAATATGCAATATTCATTATGTTGAAGCTGGATTTTTAAATTATATTTCCCTTAGATATTCACAAAACTTCAGTATTGCATTTCCTTAATCTGGAAGTACGTTAATGGAAAAGTAATATTTAACTAGAAAAAACCTACATAATATAATGAAAATACGGTGCTGTGCACACGTTTTTATTACTCCTCAATATAATTACAAATGAAGACTACTCTCATTTGTTAGTTTACAATGATTTTAGTGTTCGAAAACAGATTACCTATATACACGACGCCTTCGACAGGATCACTGGGCATACTGTAGGTGAAAGAAGTAGGAAAACATACTTCTTCGATGATTTTCCTATAGGAATTTGATACCATAGTTCGGCCTGTAAGGTCTGCTCCACACAACGTTGCCTCATACCTCTTAAGTGTCACGTGACTAGTCACCTCTCATTGGCTGCCGTGGTGAAATAGGCGGTTGTGCGGTACAGAGTAGATGTTTATTTAACATGATCCTTTACTTGATCATCTCCAAAGAGAATTGTCAAACTTACACTTTCATAGTCACATGAATCAAATATATTATATGGCAAGAGTTAATATATCTAAAATACCGTATATTTTTATCAACAAATACGTATAGGAGGATACTTCGTTTTAAACCTGCCTTTCGGATGACGAAAGCACATACTCTATCATAACGGAGTGTTTATATCGCTTTTATCACCTGACCTTGCACTGGATAGGGTTTGTATATTGCCATTCAAAGGTATAAGGCGGAAGGAAAGAGCGCACGGAAAGTTTAGTAGCGTATATATAAAGAAGAACCAGCGGTGCAATAGCCAAAGACGTTGCCAATTATGTTACGTAATATAAGACACAGTGAATTATCTGCTCCCTCGGTCTGTCTTTAAAATGCACCTGCTATCCTGCTTAGTTGCATTATCTAACTTCACAATAAAGTTGAGCTTAATACTCAACTTTCTTCGTGTCAGTCTTAACAATTGGAGAGGGAAAGGGAATGTTATTTGAAATGGAGTGAGTTCAACGGTAAAGAAGCAAAGAAAATGCAAGATAAGTGTTCCGTTGTTTAAAATAGGCACGAAATTTGGGTTCGTAAACTTACACTGTAACAGATGTAGAACAAACCACAACAGAAGGTTTATTCAGTCTGCATACTTATTTGACATTAAAAAAAATATAATTTTTGTTTTTGAATATTTAGGTTTATTTTGTTATCTGAGCTATTTTCGCCCCTGTTCTACTTAACGACACTTCACTCTTAAATTTTTTATAATAATATGATGTATACATTGGGTGGGGACACTTTGCTGCTTAGATTACATAGATCCATTGCGGCTACTACTTCTTAGGAAGAAGGAATGAGGTGAGGGAACCACAGGAGGCCACAGGCTCAGATCACTGAGTTGCACAGAAGTTCTTAACAATTTCAGGCTCGAAGACCCGTCCCATTGCTGAAGCTTAACCCTTAGTTGCCTGATTAGTATACTACATATGCCGTTTTTCCTTTAATTGAAGTTTAAAGATGGGTTCTAGTAAAAATATATGGGAATAAACTTATAACATTATTATAGGAAATAATAGAAAAAATAATAGAAATGAAAACATATGTAGATCCTTTATTAATCTTTTTCTTTCCAATTAAAAGTTTAAATTCTTCTAAACCAGTTTTCATAATCCTGTCAAAGGCACACTGTCAAATGGCCATGAGTGTTAGATGATAGGTATTGGACTGGCCATCCATTCAAAGCCAAATGTTGCTCCCAGTGACTGTGGTAAAGGACGGGGAGAGCCCTAGTAAAATAATTGGTGTGATGCTTCGAAACTAAGCGGGTTACATTTGGCTGTAGTTATGTGGGTTTTATTCTTTTATTTATCAAAAAATCACAACGTAAAACAGTCTTGATTACCTGTCGTTTGTGGTTGAAGGTTAGTATAATATGACATTAATCCCAGAGTACAAACCTATTTGTATAGTTACGCTTAAAATAAGCGGAACTTATAGGTACCGACAGGCAACAAAGTGTTAATAGAGAGGGCGACCAACGACCCATTGAGCAAGCAACTCACTAATATGCTCGGGGAGAGTTCTTTTCTTTGTGCAAACATCCGCGTCATCTGTGCGGCACCACAATTCGCCACAAATTCTAGAAGCACGAATAATTTTTGAAAAAAAAAAGGAATAAAAGGGAAAATGATGAAAAAAAATCATGGTGGATGAGAAATCACCTGATATTTTGTCTACCGACTCGGGAAAAACACAAAAACTCAAGGGCCACAGGAGTGGCAACTGGGAATTCGAACCCGAGACGTTCCGAATATCACTCGCATATGTTACCACGGCGCGACCTCCATAGATTAACTAGTATACATTGAACCCAGGCAAAATCTTTTGTTAATATTTTAAAATAAAAGACAAGGAAAAGAAATGCACGCTTGGGTGGTATGGTGGTAGCGTGTCTGCTTCACATTCAAAAGGTCGTGAGTTCGAATCTCGCTTAGGGTGAGTTGCTCAGATAAGGTTTTTTTTTTTTCGGGATTTTCCCTTATCCTGAGAAGACGAATGTCGAGTAACTTTAAGCTCTATGGACCCCGAGATCATTTGAACATCATTTCACCAATTTAATTCATCGTCCGATATGACCAACCAGGTTAAAGGACGTTAAGCTACAAACAAACAAACAAACAAACAAAAACAAAAAAAAAGAAGGAAAAAAACAAACCAGTATATACTTCCATGAACCTAAAGTACTTTTGAAGTAACGAGCTTCTTTTCTTGGGCGTTAGCTTTACAGAGAAACGAGGAGTGGGATATAGAACAGAGAAGATGCCCTTTTGTCTTTCCGCAATGTTGCCAACCAATGAGGATTTCTTTCTTAGAAGTCATTATAGTGAGTATGTTACCTAATTTGCCGCGAACTACCTAAATTAAAAAACAAAACTCAGCGCTCATGCCCCTGCGTGAACTCTGGGACTATAGAAAGAATGATACCTTAGCAATGAAGCCACTAGATGTCAGGATATAGTTTACTTCATAACCCCTTTGCTCTGTATCCGAAATTGCGCGAATTCTAAAATGGTAGATAATGCATCTTTCTTTTACTACTGCATTAATGATAGAATATTATGTTTTACTTTCTCTACACGTACTATGTACCTAGTGTATAGAGAAAGTATTCTGATGAACCCAAAAATTCGATACCGAGATTTCACCGGATAATACATGTTTTGGGACCCCTGAATCCAAAAATTAATTTTTAGAAAAATGTCCATCCATGTGTGTCTGTCTGTGTGTGACCGTGTGCGTGCCAATGTGCAGAATAGCTCAAAAACGTAAAGTCGGCTAAATACTAAATTTGGTATTTAAGTTGAGTACCTTCCAAGGATGCGACACGAAGATTTTCAAGAAACCCCCCCCCCCACTCCCAACTACCCTTTACATGGAACACTTTTCGAAAGTTGTGATCTTTTTTTGAAAAATTACTCTAAAGATTTTGAATAAAATATCTTATGTGAAAGATTTTTTAATGACAAAACAAAATGAATGTCTTGAATTTTCTGGGAATAGCCTCTGAAGGCCTCTTCATTCTGGATGACTATTATATAACTGGCAACCCGTAAGAGATAGACCAAAACTTACTACATAAAAATGTAGGTCTCATTAAAACACACAATTTATGTCATATGCATTTTTTTTTTGTTTTTTGTTGTTGGTTTTTTTTTTTTTTTTTTTTTTTTTTGTAGAGTTAACCGTTTTCGAGACATTCTGGATTATTGGTTTCAATTTTAGCCATTTAATTTTTGTCAAACGGGAAGACATCTTTCTTTTCGTTTCTCATTTGTTTATTCCTGGCAAGCAAAGAGATTGGAATTTAAATAGTTTCACATAGCGACCGGCTTTTAAAGGATGTGACTGTCACTTTAGCCTGTGAATTTTCTTATTTCCCTTCTACATAAAAGGAACCTAGTAATAAGACTAACTCTGCTTATCTTGATTAGCATGATGTAGATAACATATTAATATTTTAAATAAAAGGTTTCTTTACCAACCAGCTATAGGATATCATGTGAATGGAACACATTAGTTTTCCCTACTACTTACACGGAACAAGTAATAAGGGGAATTTCTGCTAATGTATATCTCGATTATCATGAACTAGATAGAAAAATAAACTTTTTAACACTAATTTGTTGCAGAGATGTATAGAAAGTCATGTGAATCAACAAATCAAAGTTTTAAGTAACATATTTTTACTTTCTCTACACGTACTATGTACATAATGTATAGAGAAGGTATTGAATTCCACCCAAAAATTGATGCAGAGATTTCACCGAAAATACATGTCTTGGATCCACCTGAATCCCAAAAAAGCATTTTTGGAAAAAGGTCCGCGTGTGTGCGTGTGTCTGTGTGTTTGTGTGTGTGTTTTTGACTGTGGTCAGCATAGCCCAAAAACGAATAGTCCGTTAAATACCAAACTTCGTATTTAAAGTTCAGTATCTTCCAAGAATGCGATTTTCAAGAAAATCCCCCCAACGCCAACTACCCTTTACATGCAAAAATTTTCGAAAATTTTGATTTTATCAAAAATGGCTCTAACGATTTTGATTAAAATATCGTATGTTAAAGATATATAGCTGACAAATGAAACGTTTATCTTGTATTTCCTGGGAATAGCCTCTGAAGGCTAATTTATTCGGATGAATTTTACTAAATTGTGCATAACTGGCAAACCGTAAGATATAGACAAAAACTTACTACACAAGAAATGTAGATGAGGATAAAACACACATTTTTGCTATATACATTTTTTTTTTCGTAGAGTTGATCGCTTTTGACATATTCGTTGTTTTAGGTTTCAACTTTGAAAAACTCATACTTTTTTCATACAGAAATTTGTCAACTCCTGTCCATACAAACAAAGGAACTTCAGGCACATAGCAACCAGCTTTTGACTGTCACTTCAACCTATGGTACTCCCTTATTTCACTTCTACTTACAAGGAAGCAAGTAATAAGACTATTTCTGCTAATTTTTTTCTCTATTAGAATGGAGTAAATAGAAGCATAAGGTTTTTAACAATAATTTGTTGCGGAAATGTAGAGAAAGTCATGTGAATGGAACACATCAGATTTTTTTTATAATGCAATTTTGAACAGCTTTACGAAGAAACAGATCGCTAATTTTCTTTCGTAGCAATTAGCAATGATTATGATAGATCTGCACATCTGCAGCACCTTTATTTCTTTGTGATTTAATATTAATCATTTTTGCTCCGGCAGCTCCGTAGCCGAGCAACTGGAAAGTTTGCCCTAAATCCATAATATGCTTCGTAATTACTTTGCCACATATGAAACACTATATATAGTTGGAAACTTAAGCGCCGCAAGATTAAACCAACGCCGCAGAGCAAACAAAGAGCATCACATGCTTGCCTCCTTGGGGATGGAAGCGGGTACTTGTTTGGTTAGTTCCTAGTCTGAGACACTCAGCGAGGCTGCTGCTCTAGCTGAAATATAGTTCCTAAGAAATCATCAAGGAAGCATGTTTTCGGCTTAACTTCTTAATTATACAGGGTGATTTATATCGATATGACACATTTCTTTCATTAATTGTTTCAAAACGTGTTATGCTAGCGACAACTTATACCTAAATTGTAGAGGAATTTTGGGGGATTATTTACCTCTATAGCAAATGTTGAAAATATCCTCCATCCTGCATAAAGCACAACTCAACACGTCGTTCCATGTTACTGACCACTAGTTGGAGAACTCTGTTGTCAATAGCTTGAATCTCCTTTGTGATGTTGTGCTTCAGATCGTCCAATGTCTGGGTACGTGTGGCGTAAACCTTGTCTTTTAAGTAACACCATAGAAAGAAGTCCGGCTATGTCAAATCCGGAGATCTCGGTGGCCAGAGGTTTCTGGAAATTATCCGGTCTTCAAAGAAACTTGCAATTAGGTTCATGGATTCATTTGATGTATGGTATGTAGCGCCATCTTGCTGAAAATATCCTTGACTCAGCTCTAGGTCGTACTGCACTTTCACGTTGACTACAAGAACAAAATGTCGAAACAGCTGCCAACAATGCAATTAGGAATACAACATAAACATCTGCGCATCTAGTGACAAATAATCGAAACTCCAGAACATTCTGCTTATTTTGGTGCTAAAATTGGGCCATTGAATGCATTTCAAACGGAATAATTAAAGAGAAATTGTCAGTTATACATGAATCACTCTGTATATGTTCTTCATAATGAGCCTGCTAATCAATATCCCACACAGGCTAGTTCATTAATTCTAATACAGCTATTTTCTAAGCATTATTTGCAAATAATGAGTGAACTTGTGTTCGAACATTCGGGACCGGACATGGGTAAACATGCTTAAAATGTGAACGTTTCCTCACAGGCATTGTGATCTGAGCCCTTTCATGCATCTTATTACAAGAGCGAGGCACTTGGCTCTGGCGTTTCGTCTAGAGCTGGCATTCGTGAGGTCGTGGGTTCGATTCCCGGCCGACTTTTCTGATCCATGTGTTTTGACGGGGTTTTCCCGGATCACAAGGCGAATGCTGGGGAAGTTTCTTCATTCCGCGAATTTCCTGCCTCTTCAATTCATCGCAACCGGTCTCTTTCATGGTTGTAAGTGTTGGCGGTAGTGCGCCAAAGTGGTGAACGAAGCCGATCCCGGTGGCCGCGCTCGCTAAAGTGTCTCGCTTTGGCGCTTCGTGGTGCACAGGATCGTGGGTTCGAGTCCCGCCTTGGGCATGGGTGTTTCTGTGTTTGTAAATGTGTCTATGTTTGTGTATGTATATGTAAAAGGAAAACGTTAAGAACAATCAGGTCTACTAAGGAAATATAGGAAACTAGAAAAAATGGAGAGAGAGAGAGAGAGAGAGAGAGAGAGAGAGAGAGAAAGGAATACAGCGCCAGAGTCCTGACAAGCCTCCGGAACTATATTTTTCTTTAAAAAAAAAAACGCGCTTTAGAAATACAGCTCTCGGCGGTGGCGTGACGCTTGGGGTCGTTGGGGAGTTCTGTCAGGCTAAGGATGCGTACTACTAACGCTCCCCGCGTTGAATGAAGCACTATGTGCACTATGTTAGGAACCCAGTAAGCGGATCTTTTCCTGCGGTCGTTTCGGTCGCCCGTCAGATACTTTCATCTCATTATCCTCATGAGATTGGTGCAGAATAAATCTCTGGTGGTGGGACTGTGGAACCCACTCCAATACATCAACCAACCGACCAATAAGAGACAACAATTGCTCACTTATTATTGCGGGAAACAAATTTCGTGGCATATATAAGCAAGAAATCGATATCTTAGGAACAAGATACCTTGTTTCATTGTCCGGGTTGTATTGTAACGCTTTCAGACAACACTGTCACAAAACTGGTATAGTTGCATTCCTTATAATTTGTGAAAAATTGTCCAATGAACATTTTTATGTAAGATATAGTTTTTCGTTAAAACATTTTATGAACATAAAAATCTTATGTGTTGCGTCCACATGTTTTGGGCAGTACATTTCTGTCTATTTCTTACGGTTTACCAGTAATGCAATATTTAGACAAATTCACCCAGAATAAAGAGGTTTTTAGGCCTATTCCCAGAGAATTCAAGAAATGCATTTTATTTGTCATGCAAATATCTTTAACATACGGTATTTTAATCAAAATCGTTAGTTATTTTTGAGAAAATCGAAATTTTCATATTTTTTTTATGTAAAGAATAGTTTGCTGTCACATCCTTGGTAAATACTAAACTTAAATACCAAGTTTGGTATTTTACCGACTTTTTGATTTTTAGCTACCCTGTTCACAGACACACGGACACACACACAAATTGATGTGTGCTATTCACATGACTTTCTATACAGCTCTGTAACAAAATATTGTTAAAAATCTTATTTTTCTATATACTTCATGCTAATCGAGATACATATCAACAGAAGTGGTCTTATTACTTGCTTCTTTAAAAGTAGAGTAGAAATAAGGAAATATACTAGGCTAAAGTGATAGCCATTTTTTTTTAAAAATATGACTGCTATGTGATTAAAATTTGCTTCTTTGCATTGCCAGGAGAAGACAAATGCCTGTATGAGCAAAGTTCAAAATATTTTAAAACTGAAACAAAAAAAAAAAAACAAGGAATCTCTCAGAAATGGTCACCACCACGAAAAATGTAAATTACATAAATTACGTCTTTTAACGAGATCTATATAATCTATATAATCAAAAATCAAAATAAAATATTTTGGGGAGGAGTGGTTTTCCTTAAACTCTTCGTGTTGCGTCTTTGAAAGATACTAAAATTAAGTAGCAGGATTGCTATTTTAAATACTTTTCGTTTATCCTGAATACAGACACGGATACTCACGGGCGTTTTTCTAAAAAAAAAAAATCTAAAGTGTAATTTCGGCAAAATCTCGCCATTAAAATTTTAGGTGGAGTGCAATATATTCTCTACCTACTTAGTATGTTCTAAATAGGGAAAGTAAAAATGTGATAAAAGAGCCCATAATTTATTTCTATTATTTTATTTATTTTTAAGAATAAACTAAGATTGATATAAAATTTGAATCGGCCATTTTATTACCTACTTTCTTAAGTGTATTGAGAAAAATTTACAGACCTCTGGTTATACTTTTTTAGGGAGAAAGCTATAAAATAGCAAAAAAGCTGAACATATATATATCGATCACATCATTTACCTCGACAGAGTGTAACTTAAATGCCACAGCACCTTAAAAATATCGAACAAACATGGCTTATATCCGACCTAGAGGATTACAATTTCACAGATGCGTAGTTTAAAGCACAACACAAAAACCCAAAAACCGACAATTTTTACTAAAATGGCTAAAACAACACTTACTACGTATATTCCCATAAGAAATTGGAAACAAATTTATGTAGGACAAAGTAAACTATTGCATTACTTTATAAATCGCAGTATGTTGTTATATGACAGTTAATTCTTCTGTTCAAGGTGTTACAATAGAATGGTAATCTATTTGACACGCTCAGTTAGTGGCCGCGCCGTGACCGAGTGGTTAAACCACTCGCCTCTCACCTAGAGGCCCGGGTTAGATCCCAAGCGACAGCTTGTGAGATTTGTGGTGGACAAAGCGGCGCAGGGGTTGGTTTTCTCCGGGTTCTCCGGTTTCCCCCGACATTGCATTCCACCGGTGCTCCATCTTCGTTTATATATCATCAGTGTCATCACCTGCGGTGCCAAAACTAGTTAAAGCGGGCGTTAAACACTACAAAAAACAACAAAACAAAACAAAAAAAAAAAACAATCAGTTACTACCGCAAGTATTTATTGGATGTTTATTTCCTTTGCTTCAATAGCCATCATAAAGTAAATACTACATTACTTTTTGCACATTATACTTCGATAAAACAAAGTAAAATTTTAAGATATACTATACTTGGCAAAAGGCAGTTAGTAATAATAATGATAATAATACTAATAGTAATAATAATCACAATAATATATTTAATGTATTTGAATTTATTTGTTTGATGTTGTTGTGTTCCACTCACATTTTTCTCTATCTGTTCTAAATACAAACTATTCTTACAAAAGATTATCGTTTTATGCATATCACGCTAATCGTGATAAACATTAGCAGAGAAGGTTTTATTACTTGCTTATTGTAAGTAGAAGGGAAATAAGGGAATACATTATGCTAAGGCATTAGTTGAATCTTTTAAAAACTAGTCGCTATGTGAAACAATGTTTGTTTCGCCTTGCATGGTCCCGTTTGAGGAAAGTTAGGTATCTTAAAACTGAAACTATAACAAGGAATATCTCAAAAACGGCCAACTATACAAGAAAAACATATATGACATAAAATATGTGTTTTAAGGAGATGTACATTTTGGTGCATTAATTTTATTTCTATCTTTTATGGTTTAACGTTATGCAAAATTCTACAAAACTTATCCAGAGTAAAGAGGTCTTCAGACGCTTTCCCAGAAAATTCAAAATATAAATTTTATGTATGATTTAAATATCTGAATATACGGTAATTTAAACAAAATCATTAGAGCCATTTTTGAGAAGAACAGCAATTTCAATCATTTTTCCGTGTAAGAGGTAGTTTGTGGTGGGGGGAGATTTTTGAAAATCTTAGTGTCGCATCCTTGGAAGGTACTAAACATAAATATCAAGTGTGATTTTACCGGTCTTTTCGTTTTCTTGCTATTCACATGCGTGCAAACACAATTGTATGTACATAAGTGCTAGAGAAAGTACAAATTTTGCTTTAGTGAGAGGTACATAATTTATGTTACCTCAGCTTTGACTACTTTATTGAAATCTCTCACTACACCTAGAAGTCTGAAAGGAACTCCTTCTTAGTGAATAGAACTATCTGTTCTTCAGGGATTCTAATTGCTTTGAGTAGACATTTGAAACTTAGGACAAAAAAAAAAGCTGCACCACAGCACATTCAAATAACTTCGCTTCCAAAGTTCTCTCCTTCTGACTTAAATTGATTATTCAGATTTTTCTCATGGTAAGAGCATGTTTAAATGGAAAAGCGACTGATCAGTGTTTACTTGATGAAATAGTTGATTCTAACCGTGCTTGTATTAGTTTTGGGTACTTAAGTGGCGTGTATAATGTTTCACTTCGAAGTATTTTTTGCAGTAAAAGTAGATTGAAAATAAAAATGCCCGTACGTCGAGTTTCTTTACCAAAAAAATACAAATTAAAATGATTCACTAATAGTATATCGGAGTTTAAAAAGCAGTAAACGATAGACGTATAAAAATGTAAGTCTGTCTATCTTTCTTTCTTGATTCCTTCTTTTTTTCTTTCTTTCCCAAAAGTCAGAAGTCAGAATTCAGCCATCCCGTCGATGCCGATCCCCACAATCATATTACTTTGCTCCCCGACAAACAGATGGCGTTAGGGATCAATTCAGTTTAGCTGCTGTATCTCTCTATGGATAGATGGCAGCGTAGTCTGTATTATCACCTATTTTCAGTTTTCCTATTGTTTTAGACCAATGGTGGAAATTTGGATTGTGGTATTAAATATCACATCCGGTATTTGCCTTGGTGACTGAGGCAAACCGCGAAAACACTCCAGCCAGATTGGCCAGCCCACGGGATTTGAATTCGAGACGTCCTAATGCAGGTTACACAAACTGAAGATCATTCATTGTGTTTTTTTTGTATCTTTCTTCAAGTTTCTGAAAATGGATGAGCCGTTTTGAAAATAAGCTCCTCATATATTCTTCATTTAAAATGTTTAATTTCAAAGCTTACATTGCTGTAGGTTTTTGCATATCATGAATATGTCTGTTATTTGCGCTTTTGTGTACTGAGATCGTTGGACGAAATGTCTACAGAATAGACACCAAGTGGCTGCTGGGCAGAGCGATGTTTAGCAAGTTACTAACAAAAATAAAGGACAATGGAGAAAGACAAGTCCAGACTGCCGTAGGCAGCTGATACCCCAATTCTTTTGTTACCGCATTCATGCGAAATTCTGCTCACATTGTCCGCATTCATCCCTCCAACCATTCTGTCAGAGTGATAGATTAACGGTCCTGCATCTCCTTTTCTTCCGTTGCTGGGTGGAAATCGCGCCCGCGGGGAATGACAGCCCGTCAGTCCAAGATGTACGTGCTTACCTACCCCGTCTAAGAAGGAAATTAGAATTCGAAGATCCCTTTAAACCGTTTACATTAATTGCATTTCTCTCTAAACGGTTTACTAACAACATCTATTCTCATAAAAGCCTTCTACTTCACGGGAGTTGCTTCTTTCTAACGTGATCCTCTGGTAATGAGCTGTCAAACTGTGATGAAAATCTAATCAGCGACATCTTAATTATCTTTAATATTACTTTTTGACAGGGTGATTTTCCGTTAGCCTTTTACTCGGGATAATTTATTACTTTTTAATGAACATTTCAATACTTTCAAGCAAAGTGATGGCTAGATCTTCTGATTAATATAGCTCGATCCGGGGTCACGAAATTGGCGGATTGAGGTTCGGTGCAGATTGGGTATAACTCTGGCAACACCCGTTGCGAAACTTGTTGCACTATCTATCGCTGCTCACTGCTTGGCCTCCAACAGTTCCTGCTAATAGATAAGTCAATGAACACTGAAAGAGAACGCAGATGGAAAATGACGGAAATACGAAAGGTTAGGTGTTCGACACTGAACAAACTTGTGGATGATTCGAACATATTTTGAGTAACAGGAGGAGAGCCTTTTCTTTCGATAAAATAAAGATATATCTTGTGATTCACCGCAATGAATTCTGAGTGAGTTTGGTTGGTTTATGTTCATTGTCTTTTTAAAGCTCTGTAGAGTATTATCCTGCAATTTTGTATCAAGCTTTATACTTTTATTTGTAAAAGTATAGGTCGTTTTATTTATTACTCATATTATGAAATAATTACTTTATTTTGTTACTTTATGTATTAGAACGATGCATATAATGTCAATACATGTAATGAGCTACTTTTGAAATAGATTCTACTTCAACGAGTGCATGTTTACGCTACAAACCCCTCCCCACTACCCTCTCTTTATGCCTATGACTACTCCGCAACTGCATGCGCTTCGGAACCCAAAACCGAGATCTACTGATTAGCATACGAATTCGGATTCAATTTCCGCCTGGGACGAACACTTTTCCGACGTTATGTTTTCAACTGTGT
The DNA here is from genome assembly GCA_030762935.1 of Hymenopus coronatus. Taxonomy (NCBI): domain Eukaryota; kingdom Metazoa; phylum Arthropoda; class Insecta; order Mantodea; family Hymenopodidae; genus Hymenopus; species Hymenopus coronatus. Next base: position 109,547,979 of record CM060894.1, on the reverse strand, counting down.
TTATGTGAAAGTCAACAGCTTAGACATGCTTTAGGGCCCAGCACCATTCATCGTCATTACATTTCATTTCAAGTGATTTAAGTTAATGAATAATTATACTGTTAATGCTATTATATTAATGCCACACCAAGGGTGGGTATTTTACTTTAAAACCAGCTTTACTGTTGTCACTCTACTACACGTAGACAAGCAAAACGGTTCAAATCCGGTTGTGACATTGCATTTTTCAGTTGGTTTTAATAGTTTCGTCTCGTGATCGGTTTACGCTCCCCGTATTTATAGGACTGACACACCTAGGGTTCAGAACGGTACGAAACCACAGAATGGAGAACCTGTTACGAGGGGTCAGCCGTAGCCAGGCATGGCCATGAGGAAGTGGATGATATGAAATGTAAGCGAAATTGATGATTAGATAGGTAATGCTGGAGCAATTGGTGAAATGAGTGGCGGGGAAACCAGAGGACCCGGAGAAAACCCGCCCAGATGCCGCTTCGTACACCACAAATCCCATATGCTGGCGCTTGGGATCGAACCCGGGCCGCCTAGAAGGAGGGCGGTCTAACCACTCACCCACGGCGCCGCCTTGGTTTTAATAGTAAGGGCGTTAATATGACATTTCCAATAAAATAATGAAATTGCACAATAGTTGGCATAATTACCCATTTTCTGGATACTTGCGATATGTAAATCGTCATTAAGATGTTCACTGAAGTTATGAGAACAACGGTTGGTTAACCGCGCAAGAAACACGAATCAGTGTGAGGACTGAATGTCAAACCCAATGGTTAGAGCAATCACACGAAAAGCGAGTTCAAATCCCGGCTGCGGAATCGAATTTAGGACACCTCAAAACTTGAATCTACGTTGAGAAGTCAGTAATTTAGTCGAAAAATAAGATAAAGATAAATTAAAATGGACTTAGGGCAGGGCTACTTTTTAGACTCTATAGTAACCGAGTTGCCGAATTTTTAAACACAGATATTACAATAATTCTACTAATTAGAAGTATACCAGCTGGTTTTATTAATATAAAATAATTCCAATGTTAAACTATCGCCTTATCTTTAATATTTTGGACAATATTACTAATAGAGGTCAGTTGCAGTCTTATAATTCTGATTAGCAGCTTCGTCTCTAAACCCGCCGTTAAAGAATCAAAGAGCTCCGTACATTTCTGGCTTCTCTGAAGCTGAACTTGTCTCATGTTATTAATAGTTAAGAAGCTTATGCAAAACCTTATTTAAGAGATATTATATAATGTAATAAATACTCTGAAAAATATGATCTAAATTCTAACATGAATGGTCAACTAAAATCTAGGTTATATTACTTTTGGTGTTATTTCTGTATGCTTGGCAGTTTTCTGTCTTTAATATTAAATGTTTATTTGATTATTTCTCAATTCTATTATGTAGCTTTAGATCTACATCAAATGGTGGTGAACATTTTGAACTATATCAGTTGTGTTACACTATTAAATATAGTTATGTAACAAATGATAGTGGCTTGTATTTAGTTAATACTATTACGATTATGGATATAGAAGTAGGTCTTGAATTACTTATTCTAAATTATTAGACTTTTTGATTGGAAATCACGTGTATTATTATACTTTAAATAATATTTAAATATTTTTCAATAAGGTGCTTTTTATCAATCCTGAAGATAAATTATAATCTGCTATCCTAAAATCATGTGCAATAGCCAGTAATTGGATTATGGATTACCTAAATAAAGAAAATTGAACTAATGAGAATGTAGAGGCAAATTAAAAAAAAAACATTTTAATAAACTATACCATTCGTAACGTCAATAAATCAAGAAAACCCATCAATTCTCGTCAGCCCTTCCAACGAATTTGATGCGCTCGGGCATTTTAGATTATACGCCCCACTCAGTTGTGTGGGTAAGGGGAGAGATTCGTGGTTCAAATACCGACCATAGATTTGCACTTTTCAATCTTGAATTATTTTAAATTTAGTGTAATTTACTGACAGAAAAAGTATGCTAATACAAAATGAAGTAGATTTGAGCACATGTGGTACAATAAGAACACTGAAAAGTATAACTTTAAAAGTCCATGCAGCTAAAATTCCATAAAAGTATTGCAGTACCAACTCTAACGTATGTATAAATCAATAAGTTAGATAAAACCAAATTGAATCAACTTAAACGAAGTTGCCAGGTTCAGTAGGTTAAAGGCTGATATATAATAAGTACAATAATGAGGTTAGAACTGAGTAAACATCTTGGTCAAAGCAAGAAAGACAAAACTTAAAACTCAATTGTCTTAATCACATTGAAAAAATTCTGGCCAACACATTCCATTACCAACTTAAAGAACAAAGAAATATTAGCCTACACATGGGGAGGAATCCCTTTAATTATTTGGTCCTTCATTTATATGTTAAGTGCTCTGCGAGGATCACAATCATATACAAGTATCAGAATCTGCGGTGCACTCAAATTTCATTGCCAATTTAACTCCATAGATATATACACATATAGAGGCTGTTCACGATTTCGCACACTAACGCTCCAAGATCATATTTCGAAAAAAATCGGAGAGAAATTTATCATAGTTGATTGCAACAGTTCAAAAGGTATGGACGTATACAGCTTATCAATCAAAAGGCGCGATAAAACAGTTAAAGCTATTCACTTGCTAGCCTGCTACTAATAACGCCCTTGAGGACTAGTCCGGCTACCTGACTAAAGGTCAACTTGATGCTGTTTCCCTTGTTTTCAGTAATACAGTCATTAACTAAGGCCTTGCAAATGTTACAAATGTTCAATAGATGTGTAGCTAAATTATTTGAGACTGATTTTAATAAATGAAAATACTATTTAAGGTGATTCATTGTCTCTATACTTAAAACTAGTAAATATTTACTTGAATTGATTGTTATGGCTAGTAGTATGATTCTAATATTAATTTAAATAATAAATATCAGTTGTAACCGGGAGGAAGCATTTTATTATTATAAGGACAGAATTCCAACACTACGATTGATATTTTATTATGAAACTCCATCTAAAGGACCAGGGTAGGCACGAGGAGCTGAGCTTATAGGTGATAAATATAACAAGCATGAATGTGATACCATGCGTCATGCAAACAAAGCGTATTTTGTCTTTAAAATGATACCTTTCTTTCAGTTCTTTGTAAACAGAAAACGTTTGTCATATGTAATCGCAAAGGCTTTTAAAAATATTCTTATAATTAACATTACTAAAGATGAGGAGTTTATGCGCGGCAGAAATACACGTTGACGCGCAGAGAGCATTGGTGGATAGACATATAAACAACTAAGGAACGGTGCATTTAAATGAAATGCAACTGAGGTCTGTTCCATATAATTTTGCTTCGGATCTCTTAACTGTCTCGAGATTAGTCACCTCTCATTACCTGCTGTGGTGGAATAGACAGTTGTGCGGTACAAAGTATTTCCTTAATTAACATACAGTTAATTTAATATATCCGAAGAGAATTGCTAGATTTGCATTTTCATGAATGAAAATTAGAATGAATCGAATATATTATGTAACAAGAGTAAATGGATCTAAAATGGATGTAAATTTTTATCAACAAATACAGGGCTGTTTCTCAGGATGACGAAATCATATACATCTATATGATGAGTATTTACATCGTTTTTATGGCCTGACATTGCTCTGCATAGAGTATGTATATCGCATTCAATGGTGTACTTTAGCCAGCGAAAAGGGGGAGGAAATTGTGAGCGGAAGGTTACATATAAGCGGGGCAAGCTTATCGGAAACAAGGATTAAGAAGGGTCACATTATCTATTCACCTATCTGCCATCCTGTTATAACAATACGAAGGAGCAAACCTTTATGATCAAATGTACTGCAGTAGTGAACAGACGCATAGCGACAATGACGGAAGCTGAGCATACAAAGGATTTTAAATTAACGCAGTGTTGCATTTCTCATTTTCAAATGATACGTGTTTTGTTTACGTCGGAAGTCTACATACACACACACACTCACTAGATGTATAGCTGTATGACGTCTATACACACGCAACCTGACGATAAACTGCACTAACCCCTCATCCTTACACATTACGAAATTAGTATATTCAGGTGCTCAAGCAGCGTTTATGTTACTCTCTTTTATAGGATATCATTCTTTAAATATTCTTTTCCACCCTATTAAATATCCTGCAAACAATATAGAGATAAATAATATGCAAAAAATACCATTAAAATAGTTAATAGTCAGAGGCAAAGCGAAAATGATGAAAGGGAGGAGAAATGAGAGAGAATAAAGAATAAGCAATAGGATATTATTTCCTTACTGCTAGGCTTTTGAAATGTCCATTTTTACTTTCGCTAGCACGTACGTATAATGCACATAGTAGGTAGAGAAGTTATTGTGTTTGAACCAAAATTCTAAACTGAGATTTTACCGGAAATACATGCTTTGAGGACCCCCGAAAACAAAACAAAAATTAGAAACATGTCTGTGTCTGTGGTTAACATAACTGAAAAACGAAAAGTCGGTTAAATAGCTAACTTGGTATTTAAGTTTGTATCTTCCAAGGATAATTGAGGAGCTACTTGATGGAGAAGTAGCGGCTCCAGGTCATGAAGACCGCATTAACCGGCCGGGGGGACTCGAGGCGCTGACCACGTCTCACCCTCCAATACTGCACTCCATCCATGACGTCTGTAGTGGACCGAGATGGGGGACGCAGCGGCCGGGCGGTAGGCCAAGGTTCTCCGTGAGCTGTCGTGCCATGGAGTTATCTTCCAAGGATGTGACATGAAGATTTTCAGGAAGATCCCTCCACTCCAAACTACCCTTTACATATAAAATTTTTTCGAAAATTTCTATTTTCTAAAAACTGGCTCAAACGATTTTGATAAAAATGCATATATTGAAGATGTTTACGGGGTAAATAAAATTTATATCCTGGATTTCTTGAAAATAGCCCCTGAAATTCTCTTCATTCTAAATGAGTTTGTTGTAACTGGTAGATATAATAGTCAGACAAAAACTTAATACAAAAAACAAAGAAGAAAGAAGAGAAACAAGTAGATCTCGTTAAAACACACAATGTATATAATATAATATACAGTTTTTTGTAGTGCTAGCCATTTCAGAGACGTTCCTGTTACTGTCTTCCATTTTAAAATACTTAAAACTTTACCCAAACATGAGGTCCGCATTCGTTTCACATCTCTTTTGTTTTACTCCTGGTCATAACAATCGCATAGCGACAGCTTTTAAAATATTTGCATATTTTTAGCCTTATTTCCTTTCTACTTATAAGGAACTAAGTAATAACCCATTTCTGGTAATGTTTGTCTGAGATAACATTATGTAGATAAAAGAATTACCTTTTGTTTCAATAATTTTTTTGCAGAACAGATAGAGATAGTCATTGAATGAAACACATCACATTTTTATAAATATTCGCGTGTATCTGTGCAGCCAGGTTTTCTGGAATGCGTGTAGGTAATAATATTGCACAACTAAGAAAGGTTTCTAAAACTTTAGGGGAAAAGTTTTATTTTAAAACGTTTAACAATACCTATTTTAGAGTAACATTTTCTTTCCAACGCAGTAAACTTCAGAACGGCTGTAGCTCCTTGAAGAAAATCGATATTTTTTTTCCTTTCATTCCTGAAAGAGGAAATTCAAACAATTCTTTTTGGATCTTAGAGTTCTCTCGTTTTAACTGCCTTCTTCCAAGAGTAAGGGAGATCTAAGTCGATGAGATTCTATTTGACGTCCCCATTCTGTGACATCGATTCAATGCAGAGGTTCCATCTGCCGCTTGAAACGAAATTGCAGAGTGTTTTTCATTTGATTGCATCAATCGTAGCCTGAGATCCAATGAGACGATTACTAAGAAAGAAAATGCTTTGATTGAAGGGCTTTGCATTTATACAGATCTCATTTCAGAAGATCTTGTTCCAAAATATGAGCTTAATGGCTTTAGACGTTATATCAAGCACCTAACCGTAGGAAATAACACATTAAAAATCCCCTTGGCAATATATTTGGCATGAATGACCAGCTTTAACAGTTTGCGTGCGGTATTCTGTGACCTCCAATAAATTTTGTGCACAAGTTGGGGAAATGAGAGTATTAACTTATGGTATAATGAGCTGTGTGTTAAGTTGGTAAGGAATTATCAAACCAGCACCTTCCACATCCATAGCTTCACCTGGTTTAGCAAATCCGTTGATTGTCATATTCCTGTTTCGTGACAGCTGATGTCCACCAGAGGCTAGGATCCAAAACAGTTTTAGATTTCTTGATAAAACATAACCAGTTCAAATTTATTAAATGTTCTTCAGTATAGAATTTTAACTGTGTGTTTTTCCCTCCTTTTTACTTTAACTGTTCTGTTTATTGTACACTATATATACATACATATATATATATATATATATATATATATATATGCTGAACAGCAAAATATTTGTACTTTCACTGGTATATTTACATGTAACTTCAATTCCCAAATATTTGAAGCTTCTAAACTGTTCTTTTAGGTATAATTTTTTAGGTATTCAAACGTTAAGGGTAAGAAGACTGTAAAACAGTAACTTCGCTTCATGCCTTTATGCTGCGTCAATCAATCTCACCTTGGGTCTTTTCTTTGTTTTCCCTGGTTGTTAGAGGAACCTGAGGTGTTTTCTTCTCTGTCACGAATTTTCTGTTCATCATTTCCCATGGCATCCTTTCAACTATTTCATCCTTCTTTTGCCTCAGGGATGTAGGACTAAGTGGCGGAGATTAGTGCGTTGCGGCGTGAGAGTAGATTTTTCGCTGATAAAATATGTCTCCCTGGGACTTGGCTTGCGGAGACTCCGGGGCTGTCTCACGCCATTGACAAGATTGGTGTAAATCTGGAATCGTCTTTACCTATGTACATTGTCTTCCGGATCTGGTCGCCCTTGGTGTTTCCTTTACAGACACCAAAAGCATTTTAGCGACTTATGTGTGGTGCTGAGCTCCAATGTCTTCTGATACCTAGAAGTTCACGAGACAGTAGCAGTACAGTAAGCACTATATTAAGACAAGATTGACATACTTAGATTATCTTAAATGGAAACGCTGGTCGTCAAACGAACAAAATGTTCATACGATACAGTAAGTAACTCCAAGGCCATATCTGGCATCAGTAAAGTGTTTCAATAAAGTATATGTGAAACTTATCTTAGGATGAGAACCTGAGAAGCTAATGTGACAGTAAATATTTACAGATAAATATATATATATATATATATATATATATATATCTCCTCTTAGAAGGAGTGACAGTCTGTCTGCAGTATGTAACACAGCTCAGCATTGAGAGCAAACTGTAGTCAATAATTCAAAGTGGCTAATTTCTTAACCTCCAGAAGTATCGTGCACTTGACTGAAGAACACAGTTATGCTTTGCCATTAGCTTATCGTGTTCGTCTCAGATAAATTATGTTATTCGATTCCACTCCAATTAGAGGATGTTTCCAATATTACTAAATAGAAGCCCGTTAATGCCTTGGGTTTCTCCTAGCACGTAACACACTAATTCATTAGCTCAGAGTGTAATTATGTTTTGCATATCTGCACTGGCACAGCATTTACACAGTTCACTACCCCACGTTTTAGACAAGGGGGAACGAAGGATAAGCCGTTATAGACATTCCCTAAGGGCGCCTGTTGGAGATGACAGTAAAGCTAGAGTATCAGCAACTTCTGAGCGAGTTCTGAGGTATCTATTCGTGGACACATCTCCATGCACTATTGGTTATTAGAAACTCAGTTGCGGACATTTGTATAGCTGGTTTCGCAATAGGTGCTTAATCAATCGCCTTTGAGTCTGCATTTTCAGCAACAAGTTTAAATAGTTATCAGCGCTTCTGTTGCGTTAATCGAGATAGTTTTTGAGAAACAAGTGACTTATATCAAATTAAGGAAAAATTTGAAAATATGATACGAAGTCTAGAGAGAGAGAGAGAGAGAGAGAGAGAGAGAGAGAGAGAGAGAGAGAGAGAGAGAGAGAAGGAGATAGGCAGGTAAACAAAGAGAGAGGATTCATTTTTTTTATTTCACACAAGCCGTGTGCAGGGCAGGAGTTGGATAAGTAGAGTCACACTAAAAATTCGATGCCATAGCCGGGATTTGAACCACGGATCACCCAGTCTCTATTAGATTGCTGTACCATTGAGTTATCATTGCAACATATCGGCACATCATTAAATTCCTCAACTGGCTCGCATGTTTCCCGGTAAACCACAGATCTCAGATTATTTTGACATGATATACCCCAATGGCTAGAAACCGGAAGATCCGTGGTTCAAATCCCACTCGTGCATTAAAAGAGTTACAGAATTCAAGGGGTTATTTCAAGTTAAAACGGATACGTGGGGAACTGTCTGAGCCCTCACTCATTGAGAAGGGTTAAACGTAGGTCACTGTTGCTAGTTCTTTATTGGCCGTTGAGTACTGCAACTCTTTTAACGCACCAAGTAATATTTGCACATGCCGAATACGGAAAAGTTGGGCCACCTTGTATAAGGATGATGGATTCATTTAACCCAGATTAAGTCAACGGATTTCTTTAAATTACAGATTATAATAATCAGTAGCAATTAATTTTCATTTGAAAGTGGTGTCGCTACTTTAGTTATTTCCTTTGGATGGGATACTAAGCAAGGAGAACGCTTTTTCAATTAATTTTAAGATGTTTATGTTACTGGTTATAACGACTTGATCCTTTACAGTAATTATTTCAGCAAATATTGAATGAAATTAACGTAATTTATATAAAATACATCTTTGGCATAGTCAGTCTAACATGTATAGTTTATACTTATATGTGGAAAACCTAATAATATGTATTTATTTACATGCATAGGAGCAATAAATTGCCTTAGGCAGGAAAATATGCAAGGTAGCCTGTGATATTAATTACCCATCCATTTAAAAGCCATACAGAGCTTCTTCCTTGACTGAGTTGTGTAATGGAGAGAGTTCCTCCGGTAAATAGGGGGCAAAGCCGAACCATCCGCTCTAAAAAGTAAAGTTCGGTAGCAGCGTCACTCGACAACTATAAATCGAACACAGCTCATTTACATAACGCTAATGCAGGGAAACGGGAAATTATGAAGTAACATAATTTTCATGAGTGAGTATAGGAAACAACACAGTTATTGACGAAAGTCTATGTACACAGTATGCCATTTATGTTTTCATTACAAAATGTCACCTATTTTACTTTACTTCTTAAAGATGAAATCGGAAAGATGTGCTCCATTTTTGCGTTCACATTCTAACAACTTATTCTGAAAACTCTGGAATGCTCGCTGTAGCATTCTCGGGGAATGCCAGTGATTTCGTCTTCAATCTGCTGTTTAAGTTCTTGAATAGTTGAAGGACGTGAGCGGTACACTTTATGTTTTAGATGTCCCCACAGGAAGGTCGCAAACACTGAGATCAGGTGACCTCGCAGGCCATGAAATGTCGCCGTTACGAGAAATAATGCGCCTTCCAAACAATTGGCGAACGGCTTGAGCAGTATGTGAAGTGGCTCCGTCCTGCTCAAACCATATGCTTTCAATGTTCAGAGCGTGAGTCTCGGAGTAAAGAATGTTCCAAGTTTATCAACATACCGAGCAGATGTTTCTGTTGTTGCCTTCCATCCTCGCTTTCATAAAAGTGAGGCCCAATGACGCCATGACATGAAACGGCACACTATACTGTAACTTTGGCGCTATGTAATGGCGTTTGTGAAACTCACGAAAATTGGCCTGTGTACAGTAACAAAAATTCTGTTTGTTTATGTACCCTATAAGGTGTAAGTGGGCGTCTGACATGCATACTTTGGTAAGGAAATGGGCCTCCTTGTTGATTTTAGCCAGTACCCGTTTACCAAACTCCTTACGCGCCACAGAGTCTTGTGGACATAATGACTGCACAATATGTAACTTGTAGGGGTGGAACCTAAGTTCGTGCAGTAATCTTTGCACGCTTCATGGTCCAATCCCTAGTGCAGATGCATATTGACGAACGGAACGGAGAGGATTCCTCTCGATGGAAATTCGAACATCTGCAATGTTCTCAGCTGTGCGTATCGTTCGAACGCTACCTGGAGGCTTCTTTTTCAAGGCTGAACCTGTTTCCTCAAAATTACGCACCCACGTGAGCAGTTGGAACAGATCCATGACGTCGAAATAACCTTTGCGTAGCAGTTCCACTATCACCCTGCATGTAATGCGCTCTCACAGCGACAGCACGTTCCGCACCACTCCAACGTTGCATGATTACTAAATGGCAAGGCGTTCTCAACAACTAGGCATCGATTCCGGAAACCCACTCGCATGACAATGTGGACAACACTAGCGTCAAAATTTCCCGTTTCCCTTCGCTACCCTGTATATCTATTTTGTCTGCGTTCAGTGATAATTTGATCATTTTAGTGTAATCTACTTAGAATGCAACTGGTTAAAGTATAAGATGGTTGGCCAGTACCAACTTCAAAAATACCGCATAGGATTAACATCTATTTCCATGTCATTATTAATTTCTCTACTACCTATAGTAAGCAGAGAAAGTATTGTATATCAACCAACTTTTCGATGATGAGATTTAACTGGGAATATTTTGAGGCCCCTGAATACTAAAAAGCATTTTAGAAGGAGGTTGTGAAAAATATAACTCAAACCTGAAAAGTCGGTTAAATGCCATACTTAATATTTAAATTCACCATCTATCTAGGATACGGCAGGAAGATTTCCAGGAAAAATCCTCCCAGCCTAAACTATATTTCACTGCACAAATTTTCAAAATTATTGATTTTCGATAATGAACCATATATCTTGACTTTTTTGAAAACAATTCCTGAAATCCTCTTCATTCTGTAAAAATATTTGGATAGTTGGTAATACTGGGAGATAGATACAATCTTACTACTCAAAAATTGTACATCTCGTTAAAGCAACCAATTAATATCGAATATTTTTGAAGAGCTTACAGTGTTGGTAATATTCCCTGTTATTGATTTTTAATTATGAATTAATTATACTTTTTAAAATACGAAATTGTTATTTGGTTTTATTCTCGCCTGCTTATAAAAAGAGCATGGCATTTCAAAGCCATCGCAAAGTCACTCTTAAGCGATTTGACTATCCCTTAAACCTAAGGTATTGCCATATTCTCATTGCACCTAAAAGGAAAAATATAATAACAATTTTCTACAAATATGTATGTTGACGTATATTCAAGAATACATTTTGTAATAATATTTTATTGAAGAGTAGGTAGAGAAACGCATGCGAGAGTAACCCACTTTTTTTAAAAATAAAATCCGGATTGATTGAAATCGAACCAAGAAATTACTTTCCTCAAGTATTTGGTAAACATTAAGGAGATCTTTTAATTTGTACTTTTACTTAGAACAAATCTTAATTTAGAATTCTATACGTTTAGCGCGCTTTGTAGTGTGATACTTCTTGCAGGCTAGATTGCAACATATATATTTTACCTCAAATAAAATTAGGAATGAATGTGTTTTTCGTATGTCTTCTTGAACTGAAGCCAGTAAATGAAGGTGGTAATTCAGGTAGCTTTGCCTGATGAGCAATGTGAAGATCAAAATGGGCGAATGAGTAAAATACGTAGGGAAAACCGAATTCTTATACATATATAAATTAGATGTGCTATATTCACATAGCTTTATGTATCTGTTCCACACACAAACTATTCTTACTAAAGATTTTTTATTTTATTTACATTATGCTAATCGAGATAAACATTAGCAGAACTGCTCGATTTACTTGCTTTCTTGTAAGTAGAAGGAGAATAAGTGAATGTATTAGGCTAAAGCGATAATCTAGTCATTTAAAAGCTGATTCCTGTGAATGAAATTCCTTTTTTTTTGTATGGTCAGGAGTTGAACAAATTTCCGTATCAGAAAAATATATGCATTTTAAAGCTGAAACCAATAGCAGGAAATATCCCAAAAACGGTCAACTCTACGAAAATACATATATGACAAAATTTGTGTATTTTACATTTTTGTGTAATATGTTTTTGTCTATCTCTTAGGGTTTACCGTTATGCAAAATTTAGCAAAATTCATCCAGAATAAGGTGCTCTATAGAGGTTATTCCCAGAGAATTAAAAATATACATTTTATTTTTTGATGTCAATACGGTGTTTTAATCCAAATCGTTAGATCCATTTCTGAGGAAATCAACATTTTCGAAAAATATTCCATATAAAGGGTAATCTGGGGTTGGCGATTTTGTTGAAAATATTCGTGTCGATTCCTTGGAAGAAATTTCACTTAAATGCACAATTTGGTATTTAGCCTGCTTTTCGTTTTTAAGCTACTTTGCACAGGCACACACACGGACCATTTTCTAAAAATACTTTTTTTCGGACTCAGGGGAGCTTAAAAACATATATTTCCGGGGAAATCTCGGTATCGGATTTGGTTGGAATACAATACCTTCTCTATCCACTTTGTACATTGTACATGTGAGCTAGAGAAAGTAATATGGTTATATTGCATGCTCATAATAATTAAAATTTTAAAAGTAATGATTGCAATATGAGTATATTGCTTATACATATGAGAGAGAGAGAGAGAGAGAGAGAGAGAGAGAGAAATGGATAAGTTAGGTTAGTTGTAAAGAATGTGAGAAAAGGCACTTTCCACCCATGTTAGGATGGATAATCAATGACCCGATTGCCTGTGCTGAACAAGAAAATATGCAAACATTCGATACAAACATTCTCAAAGTACAGATTAGCTTTAAAAGATTGTCCATTTAAAGTGTTTTATCTATTACGCCAGTATATTTTGTGCCCAGTGCGATATTAATGTCTCATTATGTGTCTACTAACATTTTAACAGGACATGTTCCATAAATGTCACCATGTCCTCTATTCATTCTCTGTATAACCACGAAGGAATTCAGGAAGTGGGTGCGATAGACGAAGGAAAAATGATAATGTATAACAGCTCTGATCATTGCAACATCCAAAATAGCTAAATTCAAGTAACTTCCAAAATATTTCAAGTACGTAAACAAGTATTTACTCTTTATGTACAACGAAGCAACGTTTTCTTAGAATGCTTTTATTTTCGCATGTGTATTATTCGTAAGACTGTAGTAGTATAATTAAATATAATTGGCCGGAGGATTTCTATGAAGGGTATGCTGTATTGGAAGCAAGGGCTGTTCCAGAGTCTTACATCAGATACGTTCATTAAACTGTGTATTTTTACGTCAGGTGCTCCAGCGCCAAAGAGCAGCGAGTTACTCACTTCTCACAGAGGCCTGAGTGCAGTATGTACATAGTTCAGCATTGAGAGCAAACTGTAATCAAGTCCGAATGAAGAGGGAGGAGGCGCAAGCACATCTAATGATCTACACCCACTGGAGTATTAGCTAGAACGCGCCCCTCCAGTTCGGTTCCGAGAATGCGAATATTCTCACTCAGCCGAATAGAATTGGCCTAGCCTGTTCTGCATATTATCTAGGATCAAAGTTGGCCTTAGAACTGGTTATAAGATAATAACAACACTTAAATATCGCGTTAGTAGAAGCTGGAGGACTGTTGTTTTGGAACTATCTAATTGAACATATTCTAATTCTATCCTTAAACCGTTCCAAAACGACGTTATTCAGCATTTTTCTTCTGTAGTATGGAATTAAAATGTGACATATGAATTAGTAGACAACTAATCTAGTCATTTTAAGTTTTGTTTTAGCCTGCCTAAAATAAAATTAATTTGCGTGTAGAGCCTACTAAAGATCAAGGATTGCCAGGCGAATCACTCATGTTATGAAGCTGCACTTTTGAGTGTAACTGAAGAGGCGTTTTGGATTATTCACTTCATACAACTTTTAAGATATGTCCATAGCCACTCTGATTAAGGTTTTTGATCTACTTTTAAATTTAAACCCATCCGAAATCTGGATGCTCCTCAAATATCGGAATTAAAGGCCAACAAAAGTGCCCACTGGAGTTCGGAAATATGAACGTGGGCCAAATCAATTACATCTGTGGTTCGAGTTGCACATTGAACTGCTAATGCTCTCTCTCCATCATTAGCCAGTCACCCGAGGTAGTGAAATCAGCCCTTCGGTGGCATTTATACAGAAGTTCAATTCCGTCATTATTGCTCACCGATCAAAAGCAAGTACCTAGAAGCAATTACTCATGGATCGGTAGATCGATTACTCAGTATATATTATTTCTTCTATGGATTATTTTTATTCTTTCTAAGAATTTAAGTTATAATGAAATGCATTTTCCTTATCAGATGTCAACAAATGTTTTACATACTAACTAATGTTTTACATTGGTTCTTTTGTTTGTAAAGAATAAACTCAAAGCGTATTGATCAAGCTTGAGATGTTCAACTTTTTGGTGCAACAATTATCCCTTATCTGGAACTAAGGCATCGTTTGTGTATGCGATTTCATGTCGCACGACAAGAAATTATGCAATTTTGCATCATTTTTAGTATCGCATTAATATTGTGTTGAAAATCATTTCTCCCAACCAGTTTTCGCATTTGTTTCGACAACTTGTGTGGATCCCTGTGTATTGCTCTATTGCTACAAACTCTTAACTCGAGAAAAATACGAGTAGAGTGAACAAGTATAAGCAGAACATGGTTATAGAATCTAGATAGTGTGTTTAGGAATCTCTTTGGGAATTGCTTCTTTTCACAATCCTTGTAATGTGCTTACGCAGCATCCTGAACTGAACTCCTAATATGAATAATACAAATTGTTATATGAAATATTCCGCATACATACTTGATAAAAGTTCAAATGAAAATCACAACACTTTTGCAACACATGAAAGCACAAACCACACTGAACATCAAAACTACAGCTGTGGGTTTCCAAAGTATCAGCACTGACTCAAATAGCTCAGTCACAGCATGACAATACGATTTGGATAAACAGGTCCATAAATCGTCCTATATTGCGATCATTTGACAGTCTGATGTGTCGTGCCACCCGAAAGACAATGCGACAGATCGTACGACAAAGAATATTGTGTAGCTGTCAACTATCGCAGCATGTTATACATGCTCTCATTTAATTCAACGTAGTTACAGATTGGTCGCACGATGCGAAATCGCATGCATAAATGGGCGACTAAGTTATCGTGTCATATTTTTAGATGACACACATTTTCTTTAGCGCACCGTCTAGGTGCTTTCCTAGATTTAAAGTTGCAGTGCATTTTAAAGCAAATTGTCAGCAATGAACCATAATAATGTACAACTGTTCATGTAATAAATATCTTGATGACAAATTTAGACTAAAGAATTATATATGTCTTTATGACATGTTGGGGGATATGCTTCAGAGAATTAAAGAAAATCTATCCCATAAAGATTCAATTGGAATCATTACTGATGAATTATTAGGAAGTGAAAGGTATTGTATTTCACCTTGGATAAATGTGATCTTGATACGCAGCTCCCTCTGGCTGTCGCATCTAAGAAACAAAACAAGGGGAGATCCACAGAAACACATTTAGAGAGTTTACAAAAAACGGGTGTACAAAAAGAGAGCAGAGAATCTATTTCGATAGGATTTTATACCCGAATATGCGCTAATAAGGAAATACTTTGATCATAATGCGCAATTTTAGCTTACTGTTGTATAACGATGGCAGGGACAATCAATCCTATTTGCATCAGTGGAAAATCGATTGAATTCCTATAAAGACACTCTGTAGAAGACCTTTGCTAATCTCATATTTCATAATGCTAACAACAAAAATGACACCGAATTGCCACTAACTCTATACAATGAAATATTCAAATACTATATTTGAAACTTGTTTTCCGTATCATTATTATTATTATTAATTATTATTTCTATTATTAATATTGTTATATATCACACACTGGTTTAATTTCAATAGTTTTAAGACAGCGATGTTTTAAAAGTAATTTAAGTATGTTATTTTATAGTAAAAAGTACCCTAATTTGATAATCCGCTGATGCATTATTTTTATGAAATCTTACTTTGGAACAAATAATGTCTTGTTAATATCTTCATCAGACAAGTAAGTTAAAAACAGACTATGTATCATTCATAACTTAATTATGTTAAAAAAGCCCACAAACTCTTGATATGTTCCTCAAATTGTGTTTCTTAAATAAGGTTCCTCATTCTAGCTTTGGAATTATATATGGTATACCATGTTTCCCTCCTTGCTTTAATTTGGTCACTTAAGGATAGTGCCACGCTACGCAACAAAGCTTATCAGGGCACTGAAAGAAAACGTCAGCTCTAGTTAATAGCGTTTGCCAGCAGTCCTTAAAAAAGTTTCCCTTCATGGTGTGTTTAACAGGACATCTTGTTGTACTCAATGTCTCGACTGTTTCCTTAGAATACATAATGCTCGAGGGCTGTTCGGGAAGTTCTCTATTTGACGCAGAGAAGGTGCTTGCTCTATCAAACAGTAAGGATAGCACAACTTAGACAGCGCAACGTGCAATTTCATACACGTGCTTTCATTTTTTTTTGTAGTTTAACGTCCTTTAACCTGGTTTGTCATATCGGACAATGAATAAAATTGGTGAAATAATGCTCAAATGAATTCGGGGTCCATGGAGTTTAAAGTAACTCGACATTCGTCTTCTCAGGATAAGGGGAAACCCTCGAAAAAACCTTATCCTCAAGCGAGATTCGAACTCACGATCTTTTGAATGTGAGGCAGACACGCTGCCACCACACTACCCAGGTGGGCTTCATTTGTTTTGTTGCAGTACTGCAGAATAAATTGAGGTTTCATCAATCAAGTGTTGTGCAGTGAGTAAATACCGCATACTAAAAGGTTTAACGATAACAGAAATAAAAAGGAATGAATGGGTTGCTGAGTTTTAATACTTGGATTTTTGATGACGAACGTCCAGGACGTTAAGTCAGCGCTACGGCTGCATAAAACACGCAAAAACTCCACAGTTTTGTTTCCGATTGTATGAGAAAAGGAATATAAGTGAACTTTTTTACTTTGGTTAAGATAGACATTCATAACAGATATAATTTAGTTTCTTCTCTTCTGATTTGTAAAGGTTTTAGTATTTAAGTTCAAGGATATGTCATTAGCATTGCCGTCCCTGCTGCAGTCTGAGATCACCGTTCCAGACTTTTGCGAATGCGTGTCACATGGACCGAGCAGAAGGGCAGGCATCTTAGCATCGTCCCTATATAAATTTGCCGCAATGACTGAATTTGCAATAAAGGTCCAGGACTTCTAAAAACACAGTTACATATTTCTCGACATTACCATTTAAGAAGTAGAGGTGCATCGTAAACTTTTTAGTTTGTGGACCACATACGTACGATGAACATATTAAGTACCAACATATTAAGAACCCAACATTCGATACCAAAATTTCACCGGAAATGTATATTTTGAGACCCCAAACCGGTTAAATGCCAAACTTGATATTTAAGTTCAGCATTTTTCAAATATTTTTCGAAAATCCACTGTCCAAACTATATGGAAAATTATTAGAAATGTGTGATTTTAACAATAATGGCTGTTAAAATTTGATTAAAATACTGTTTGCAATGTCTAACATATTTTTTATGATGAATGAAAAGATCTCGTTAAAACACACAATTTATCTCATGTTTGTAAACTTAACCGTTTCCGAGATATTCCTTATTATTTGTTTTGATTTTAAAACACTTCCTTTTCTCAAATGGAGTGACACATTCGTTTCATATCTCTTTTGTTTTATTCCCGGCTATTGAAAGAAAAATAATTTATATTGTATCATATAGTGAACAGCTTTTAAAATATCTCTTTAGCCTAGGTGCTCCCTTATTTTCCTTTTACTTGCAACGAAGCAAATAATAAGAATATTTTTAAAATATTTGTCTCGGCTAGCATGATTCAGTTAAAAGAGTAATCTTTAAGAAAATTTTCTTTGCAGAGCAGGTAGAGAAACTAATGTTACTGGAACACATGGGAGTTTTCAAGATAAGATAGAAAAACCTGGGAAACGTAGATTTCTTTGAAAGCGAAGAAAAGACTGATGGTGGTACAGATTTTCAATCAGTGTCTGACGTATTGACAAGCGATTGGGAAAGTATCGACATATACAACAAGCTCATAGTCAGGCTGCTATGGTCAAGTCAGTGTTTACGGTCATGGGTTCTTTAGCACACCATGGCACATTTAGTTTGAATTGATAGTTGTATCGGGTGTATGTGATAATGACGGGTTATGAGGTGACCAACGAAGTTTAATGCAGATCAACTAACTGCTAATTTCCATAATTATGTACATCTTCTTTCAAGTTTATACCATGCAAAGAGTAGTGTAACAGTAACCTTCATTACAAGCATTTTAGTAGTCTTGAATTCATTCATTGTGTAAACAATTATATCTTTTTCTTTTCCTCTCCCTTATGCCCTTTCGAGCTTCCTCATTGTCCATTTTCCATATCCCTAGTTGTTTAACTTCCCTCAAACTCTTTCCTTTCATATTCACTATTTGCTTTACATAATCGCTCTATTCTATCTTTGGTCGCCCTCTTCCTCTTCTTCTTTCCACTCTGGCCTCCCATACCTGTTTCGGTTTCTTCTTCTTCCATCCTACAAAAATGCTCTTCTCGATAAAGAATTAATACTTTTATTAATTTTACTTTTTATTCCAAAGCAAGTGAACAAACTAGAAAATATGTTGGAAATAAACTTTTTGTTACTCTTTTAGATGTCACCATGGCCGCCTGGTTACACGGCTCACCTTTAACCAGGCATCCCAGGGGACTGTATGTGGGATTTGTGATGGTCAAAGTGCCGTCTGGGTGGGTTTTCTTCGGCTTCCCCGCCATTCGTTCCACCACCTGCTCTATAATCACAGTTCCTTTCATCCATTTCACTGTCATTTTCTATCAAATTTTCATTTGGGGAGTCGAACGGATTAGCCCTCCTGGCTTCTCTCTGAATCATGGTCCATCTGCTTCTATATATCCAGGCATATCTGGCTCCAGACGCTGGCTTGTAAGTCCTGCATGTGGGATAACGAACAAGGGAATGAAAACTTCCTGTATTAGTTATGGGGAAACATTTTTAATCTTGCAAAGTATTTTTTTAATTGTTTTAGGAAGTTGATTAATCGCGATCATTATAGTCATCAACCATCCGACCTTTTCCGCCCTTACTTCATTTTTGTATCGGTCTTCCTAGATTTCTTCGGCCAATTTGGTCGAACAATAGAACCATTTTCGCTCCTCCCAATTATATCTATATTTTTTCCTCCTTATTTAAAATATTTGTAATTGTGACCGTATCACATGGTTTCTAATTATATTCAAGCGCATGTGTCCCAGTAATCACCTAAGGAATCTCACATTTTTAGATTGTATATAGCTGAGGTCTTTCTGTCTGATTGTCCAGGGTTCGATGCCTTAAAGAAGAACTGACACTGCCATGGCCTGTATAACTTCAGCTTGCGATAGTATTTTAGCACGACGCATATATTATTAGTTTGTTCATTAGTTTAATATATTTAACATAAGAAATATATGCTCAGTAGAACGCAGGACTTTAGCATGTAGAAACTACCTTTATATTAATTCAAAATCTTCTCGGGCTTCTAGCCAGGTAAAAACTTGGCTTGACACCAACGTTTCGAAGAAGTGCATCTTCCTCGTCTTCAGGGTGAACCTGAGGACGAGGAAGATGCACTTCTTCGAAACGTTGGTGTCAAGCCAAGTTTTTACCTGGCTAGAAGCCCGAGAAGATTTTGAATTAACACGTCGCCAGGAAAGCTTCAGTTCTTATTTTACCTTTATATTCTTCAATGCTACGTGCTTTATTAAAAATAAGACGTATTTTAGAGCATTAGGGACACAGGTAACAACCTTTGAGAGGAAGAAAGGTATTTTCCCTTTAAAACTTGAAAGAGGGAATTTCACGTGCGTGGAAAATAAAGAAAAATCCCCGACAGTCACGTGACAACGCCACTTTACGCGCATTTTTCCAGCCAATCAAAACGGAGAGCAATACTCGGACCTTTTAGTATATAAATGATGCGCGTACAAAGAAATCGGACTCATAAACTTGCACACAATGTAGGAAACCACGTACAAGAAATGTGACTAAGAAATAGCGCGGAGTACAGTTTAGGAAATCGGAGTGTTTTCAGTTAATTAGACGGGAAGTTGTTACTGTAAATGTTATACGGACCGTGAAACTCCAGATTACGGTGGCCAGTGTAAAGATATAACAACTCCGTAAAAGTGGAATTAGCACTTAAATAAAATTATTTCATCAAGTTCGCGTTTGGTTATGTCGGAAGTCGCTCGTAGGGTTAGTGCCTCAAACGAACAACAATTCATCAATAAAAGAAGTGTACAGTGAATTAAGTGAAAGTTCTCTTTTATTTGAGTCTACCAAAAATGTTACACACCTTTGTCATTCTTCGCCCCTGAGCAAGACGCAACTCATGGTCTACTAAAACGAGCTTAGCCAGTGCAACAAAGGGAATCTGCAAGGTATGTACACTCTTAATGTAGAGAATTTCACGAACATTAACCCTCGGCCAACTCCAAATAGACTCACCTGATAGCGTCATACTGTCACAACAACGTGGCAAGAGCAATACCGCGACATTTTGGCACCCAAACGTGGGGGCCCAAATACTATTTCGACAAGCTGTGTAATGATTTATATGCTCATAAAACTTAACATCTTAGAAAAGTAACTTGCAGCATTTTTTCAATATGGTTTAGCTATTCCTTTAAAGTTTTGAAGCAAATTGAACAAAAATGCATCGTGTGAAATGTTTTAAACTTCCAAAAACATATAAAAAACAGAAAGCGAAAAATCAGCTTTGAAGATTTAGAATCGCTGTATGTCTACATGCATAAATACTTTAAATACACTTCTGAGCATTTCTGAGTTATAACGAATACAGGCTAAACACTTTAAAATAATTTTAAATACACATTAAAACAGTACATTTGAATATATTTGATTAATATCCACTTATGAGTACCCTTAAGAAGTGAACATATATTACAACTTAACATACAGCCATCGAATAATTGACGCCCACGGATAAATGGGCTCACAGAAGGTGCATATATCCTAAGACTCTTTACACTGACTAAAAACGTAGAACATTTTTCTTAAACAAAACAGAAAGTATATGTTATAGTCAGTGTAGGTAATATTATTGGCAGAATGCTTTGAAATATCTTCATAAGGAAGCGTGGTGGATGGGTTAACTAAATACATCTGTTCTGCGTACAAAAATCAAAAGAAACGCTTCTTTAGGTTTCATGGAACTGATAAAAAATCACAACATTAATATGTATTTGATTTTCCTGTTACTTTCCGGCATTCAGACCTCAGTGAACATCCTCAGAAGCTATATACTGGGTAACCAAATTTATTCAATTTTTATTGCAACTGAATTTGAAATATGACATAAGTGCTAATCAGCGGGACCTTCTAGGACTCGATCTAGCAACAAATTCAAAACTACCATGCTTTTTAGAGCATTCCTAGCAAGTGTTAAAGAACACACAGCGATTGCTGATTTGATGTACCACGTGCATGTAAAATGCCAATTTTTATTGCAGTGGAGTGGAGTGAACAACCGAGCATCGTGACGGAAAGCTATTTTCGATCTGGTAGAATAATTCAAGGCAAGTGGTTAGATCGCTCGCCTCCCATCTAGACGGCCCGGGTTCGATCCCAAGCGCCCGCTTGTGGGATTCATGGTGGACAAAGCGGCGTCTGGGTCCGCCCCACCAGATTCCCCCGCCACTCATTCCACCAATTACTTCATCATCACTTTTCCAATTATCAATTTCGCATACATTTATATCATCCACTAACTACGGGCCGACACCTTGTAACAGATTTTTCATTCTGTGGTTTCATGCTGTTGGCTCCCAGGCAGGCTTCTGACCCCTAGGCATTGACTTGTAAGCCTAGGGGGGTATCATTCCTAGTAATGCGGGGGTATCAGTCCTACAATGCAGCGTACATGAATTTCTTCGCGTTTTCCATCAATTTCAGCAATTTTCGTCACAACGCGTTATAAAAAGCGTAATGCCGGCTGATGTTTTCTTATTATTAAAGGAAATTGCTATTCTGTTTTGCTATTGTTTTGTATAGGGATTTGTTTTCTTCGTTTATTTGCGTAAGAATTATTATTTTATTTATGGTAGTGGAGGCCCGGTTTCGAATTCTGGTAGATGCTAGTTTTTATCCGGATTTTCTCCAACTCGAGAAGAGTTATATCTATCTGTCAAGTTAGTGTTGTCAATGAATGTTTAAATTTACAAATTGGGACATATGATTTTATTTCTTTTATCTTGGTAACGGAGTAGAAAAAAAAAAAAGGAAAGAAACGAAACAGTTGCAGGGGACAAATAGCAGTCCCCAGAGGCATGGTAGCTCTTAAAAGTAACTCACGTTAAGAACATAAAAGACGCGATAATATATCCATGACAACGCACAGAAGTAGCTCACCTTCAGACTGCCAAAGGTTCCAGGCTCTCTCCTTCTCTCCACTACAATTTTGCGTACTCCTCAGTTGGTCCTCAGATCTATTCTGCCGCGACAGAGATTTGCTATAAAACAGTAACGTCATCAATTCAATTTTTTTAAATTATTTCATTTGTATAGCCTCCCATTATCTTCAATGATCATATCGGGGGCTTTGACTTGTAAAACGGCTCGTACTACTGTAGGTTTAGAACTTTAGGTTAATCATTTATAATACTAAACACACGCACATATACTCTCACATACATATTTCCAGGGAATAATTCTGGTTAAAGAAAAATTCTCCGCCCCAACCAGGAATCGAACCCGGGATCTCTGGATGAGAAGTCAGCTCGCCGACCACTCGACTACGGAGACAGTTTTGTCGTGGAAGTGGCGAATAAATTCAATCACTCGGAATAAATGTAAGACTAATGACAGGTTAAAGATATAGGACTATAAAATAATCCCAACCTTAGCTGTACAAGGAGGTTAAGAAATTAAAGCTATTTATATTTCAAGCAAAACTGACTGAAACTTATGCTCGTGAAGTAAGTATGTTTAGTGTAAGCGTCAGTTTGTTTCGCATTAACATTCCAGAAAGTTCTTTTTTGCACCACAGGAAGTTTTACGCGAATGCTTGGTGTGATGCTTATACATTCAAGATCGTTAATTTTCAAATGTACACAACCCAGATGTTAGGATCAACGTGGACTACTAGACTTTCGAATTCGGAGCTCCTTATAACTCCCAATATGCATTTCCACAAGGGAGCCTGTCAAATATTTTATTTTTCTAAGACATGCTAGGAATTTATGCTTCATATGGGGAAAACATACGATAGCTTAATAATTTGATGCACTACAACCACATGACTTTTTCTACTCTTTGGAGAATATTCTTACAGAAGGCTACTCCATCTAATTTTTGTTAATCCAGATAAATTTCATTGCATATTTGCACATTTCGTTGGAGGTATAAGGATACATCAGGTAACGTGCTACATATTAAAAAATCTTTCGCCATGTAATGATTTTGAAATTCCTTACACTTAGCTCGACCATGAAGAAAAAAGAATTTACGAATTTGCACTTCAAAAAAGTGTAAGTATTTAAAAATTCAAATTGATAACAATTCATGTATTGGAATGGTTAACTCCACCAAATTTGATACCAGGTGGCCCAACAGCGCCATATTTCGCGTGTGTAGATAGCCCTTCCTGTGTTAAAAGAGCTGCAGAACTCAACGAGGAAATTTCAAGCGAACGTCAGTCAGTGGCGATGTTAATATGATTGACCTTCATTTTACACCTCTTGCATATCAGCAGAAACGGTGAAAGAATTGCGCTCATTAAGAGGTAGTTTCCAGACTTGTACTAGTATCCATGGTGATATACATAAAGAGTGTATGTAATTAGACGGAAAAGGTTAACATGTTTTCCACTTCAGACACAGACAGAGACTTTATCTTTCAGATAATAAAGTAATATTTTAGATTGGCATAAATAACGTGTTTATTTCATCTATCAGTATCCGGCAATAGCTAGTTTTGTAATTATGATGACGCTGTTCGTATTTAACATTTGAAATTAGTCGCTCTCCGTGGTGTAATGGTTACCATGCTATTTTTATATACCCAAGGTCGCGGGTTCAAACCCGGCGGAGGACAATGGATTTTTTCGGGCGTAAAAATCCTTAGCATGGCTTCCTTCGGAAGGGAAGTAAAGCCGTTGGTCCCGTGTTGTAGATTTACGGCACGCAAAAGAACCTCAAGCCTGATAGAGAGGTCTCTGAGCAAAATTAATCGATCTTTCACGCCCAGTTTAGAATGGGACGCTGAGAACCACTGTAGTTAAAGAGCGTCCATAAATAACACGCCATTCAAACCATTTAATTTGAGATTAGACCCTCTGCAGGATTAAATAACAATATTAAGGGGAGTACATAGTATTCCTTGAATTACTATTTTTATTATTATTATTATTATTATTATGCGATGAAATTATATATAAACGGACTAAACAAAAATATGCCGGTTAACCTAAAAAGCGTATTTTAGTAACGGCGTCGCCATTAGCATACGATGAAAATTCACTTTATGCGCATGCGCAAGCGTTACCAACTTTACCATTCCTGGAGTTGTTCAGCTCAGTAAAGCCTACTGCAAAAATCGCAAAGCTTAAACCAAAGAATAACCCTGGTTTAAGGTGGTGTACCTGTGAAATTTGGAAATTTCACAGAATGTAAAATATCTTATTCAAATTTATATAATTTATTATACACAATAATGTTGTTATTTTTCCATGTAACCAAACGCCAGTTTGTATGGTTATATAAATAAAAATGTTAGTGTCTAAATTCATTGTTCTAATAATATGAGCCACGTAATGCATTTTAAAAATATTTACATAAAATTCAGTTTTACAGCAAATTAATGTACATATAGATCTCTCATATTGAAGTTTTTGTATTAACTCTAATCAGTGTAGAACATTATTATTTTAGCACTGTCCAAAACTACTGATTTTTCAAAATTTAATAATTTACTTTCAAAAAGTATTTGACAATTTTCTTTAATATAATTTTGAAGGACAGTATATTCTTTTTATTCTTGAAATAAATCAATAAAACATTTTATGTTGTGAAATATTTTGAGTATGGAAAAGTGTTGGAAAAAAGTTGGCCAGAAAATAAGATTTATTAATAAGACTTTAATAAGCAGTGTATACCAATTTATAGCCTCAACTAATAATTAGCTAAACTACAACTGGAAAAAACTGTATTTCTACTTTCTCTAAACGTACTATGTACATAGTGTATAGAGAAGGTATTGTAATGCACCTAAAATCGATACCGAGATTTCATCGGAAATACATATTTTGGGTTCCCTTGAATCTTAAAAAGGCACTTTTAGAAAAAGGTCCATGTGTTGCATGTGTGTGTTTGTGTGTGTGTACAGCTTACCTCAAAAATGAAAAGACTTGGTATTTAAGTTTGGTATATTCCAAGGATGCTACACGAAGATTTTCAAGAAAATCCCCCCAACTACGCTTTACAAGGAAAAATTTACAAAAATTTTGATTTTCTAAAAAAAAGAAAACGTCTCTAGCGGTTTTGATTAAAATACCCTACATTAAATGACAAATAAAATGTATGTCTTGAATTTTCTGAGAATAACCTCTGAAGACCTCTTTATTCTGGATGATTTTATTGAATTTTGCATAACTGGTAAACCGTAAAAGATAGACAAAACCTTATTACACAAACGACGTAGATCTCAATAAAATACACTATGTCATATACATTTTTTTTTTTCCGTGGAGTTGGCCGTTTTCGAGATATTCCTTGATATTGATTTCAGTTTTAAAATACTTAAAACTATTCTCATACGGTGACTTGTCAACTTCTGGCTACGCAAAGAAACGGATTTCAATCCCATAGCAACCACATTTTAAAACATTTGACTATCGGTTTAGCCTAGTGTATTCCCTTATTTGCCTTCTATCTACAAGGAACTACATAAATAATAAGACCGTTTCTGATAATGCTTAGAAGAATAAGCATATTAACAATAATTTTGTTACAGAGATGTAGAGAAAGTCATGTAAATGGTACACATAAGATTTTTGAAGTTTAGAATACATATACATTATATTTGAAAAAAAAAAAAAAATTGAACATGTTAACTGGTGTCCGTGCCTTACTAAAACTTCGGGTAAGCTCAACGCTTACCCTTGTAAAGTCGGCCTTTAATTACACAAATGAGTTGTTGCTAGTTTAATCCCAACAAGGTGAAAACGAATAGAAACATCAGTGCTTGAACACGGAGCCCAAAACCTTGCTATACGTTGCGAAAATCCCTTCTAAAAGTACGTTTATCTCCGCGTTGCAGCAATCCTCTACAAAGTTCTCAAGAAAAAGAATGCATTCACAAAAGCACACGTGATCAATGCTCTTGAGGTTATTGTGAAGAGGTCAGCTGGTGCACACCTATGTGACACACATACTCAGGAAGTGTAATGGCCTCTGTATCGATTGCCTACCGCGCAGCATCCCGCAGACACATCTCCTTCCCACGCGGTAATTGCCAGCCATCACATGCCGGTACATTCCATTTGCGAAGGGGAAACACTAGCGAGCTACCTCAATTGATTTACTTTTCCCTTTTACCGCTTGTCGATTTTCTGTTGCAGCAAAACAAGCGCATGACATCTATCATTGGACCTCCAGATAGGAAGCTCTACGAGGCGAAAAGGTATTTCAATTTAGAGAACTTCGGCGTTGTTCCAGATTCTCAGTTTGTGTTGTATAACCTGATGTTCTGTCTTTAGTTAGCGAATCTATAAACTTTAACTTTATTACTTTCTCTACACGTACTATGTACATAGTGTATAGAAAAGGTATTACACTCCACCAAAAATTCGATACCGGAAATATATGTTTTAGGGTCCCCTGTATTCAAAAAAAGCATTTTCAGAAAAAGGTCCGTGTGTACGCGTGAAAACTCGGTAAAATACCAAACTTGGTATTTAAGCTTAGTATCTTCCAGGGATGCGACACGAAGATTTTGAGAAAAATCCCCCACCCCAAACTACTCTTTACATGGAACTTTTTAAAAAAAATTATTTTCTGAAAAATGCGTCTAACGATTTTGATTAAAATAAAGTATAATAAAGATATTTACCTAACAAATAAAATGTATATCTTGAATGTTTTGGGAATAGCCTCTGAAGACTACTTTATTCTGGGCGAATTTTACGGAATTTTGCATAACTGCTAAACTGTAAAAATGGACAAAAACTTACCACGCAAAAGATATAGAGCACATTAATACATATAATTTATTTGTCTACATTTTTTTCGTGGAGTTGATCGTTTTTGAGATATTCCTTGTTTTTGGTTTCAGCTTTGAAAAACTTAACTTTTCTCATACAGGAATTTGTCAACTCTTGTCTATACAAATAAAGGAGCTTCAGTCACATAGCAACCAGCTTTTGACTATCACTTAACCTATGGTACTCCCTTATTTCGCTTCTGCTTACAAGGAAGCACGTAATAAGACTATTTCTGCTAATTTTTATCGAATAGCATGAAATAAATAGAAACATAACCTTTTTAACAATAATTTGTAGCAAAGATGTAGAGAAAGTCATGTGAATGGAACATATAAGATTTTTTTGGATAATGTTTAACACCTGCTTTTAATACTATGGCACCGCAGGCGATGACACCATTGATACAAGGAATGAAGATGGAGCACCGGAGGAATGTGATGGCGGGGGAAACAGGAGAACCCAGCCCTGCGCCGCTTTGTCCACCACAACTCTCACATTCGGTCGCTTGGGATCGTAACTGGGCCGTCTAGTTAAGAGCCATCTTTAAATGATAACAGTTGGTTTTCTGTGCTGACTAGATTCATCAATTGAGGTGTTGGTGGCGTAATCGTTTAAGATATCAATTGATTCAAGATATCAGCAGATTATAAAATGATCTTTGCGTATCAGTTTTTTTATGTTGGGTTGGATAAGTGGAGCTGGACCTGGAGAACTAATGGAGACATCTCCGAGAATGGATCCTATAGAATATGTGGCCATCTTGAGAGATGTCGTTCTGCCAAGTGAGAGGCCCCTATACCTCGCAGATGATATGACAATAATACGCTTGGAGTAGGACAATGACTGTCTGCATTTATCCAGGTATTTCTGCAGGTGCAGAAACATTTCTTCTTCCACCAGAAACAAGAGCAATACTATTGAGCCAACCTAACCGGCAACAGCGTTGCTTCGTTTAATTTTGAATAATTTTACTTTCTCTACGTGTACTGTGTACCCAAAAATTCGATGCCGAGATTTCACCAAAAATATGCTTTGAGGTCCCTCGAACAAAAAAAAAAAAAAAAAAAAAAAAAAATTACATGCTTTGAGTTATCGTGTGTCTGTGAACAAGATAGTTTAAAAATGAAAAGTCGGTTAAATACAACAATTGATATTTAAGTTCAGCATCTTACAAGGATGTGACAAAAAGATTTACAAGAAAATTCCCCACTCCAAACTACTGTTCACATGGAATATTTTCCTAAAAAATTTGATTTTATCTTAATTGCTCCAAGATGTTGGTTAAAATGCGATATGCTGAAGTTATTTTCATGACAAATATTATTGAATTTTGAATTTTCTGGGAATGGCCGCAATGAGATTTGCTCAACTGATAAGCCATGAGACACAGACAAAATCTTACTACAAAACTTTTGTTAGAGGCCATTAAAATATACAGTTTATGTCAAATGAACCTTTTCGTAGAGTTAGCCGTTTTTAAGATATTCTGTGTTGAAAGTGTTGCTCTTTCCTAAGCGTCATCTGACGGACATCCTTGAAAGTTGATGATTTTCTCTTTTTTCTCCTTTCGTTTTTCAATTTCCTAGACGCCAATTTTACATAAATATGAACGCGACGTTCATTTGTTTGAACCAAGAGCTCATGATCAATTATATTAAGAGATTTACAGTATCTATACCGTAAACAACATAAAAACAAAAACGCTAAGAAAAATGCCCCTATTTATCCATGTAGTATTTTTTATAGTGTTTAACGCCCGCTTTTACTACTTGTGGCACAGCGGCGATGACACTGCTGATACATGGAATGAAGATAGAGCGCCGGTGGAATGCAATGGCGGGGGAAACCGGGGAACCCGGAGAAAATCCGCCCCTGCGCCGCTTTGCCCACCACAAATCGATGTGGTAGTATATATCGTAGTGCCCATATGAAAGACTAATACATATCTCTCAGGTTTGATTGATTTTTAGGAAATTATATTCTCATCAAGATGCAACATATAACGAGAGCT
Source organism: Hymenopus coronatus (assembly GCA_030762935.1). Lineage (NCBI taxonomy): Eukaryota > Metazoa > Arthropoda > Insecta > Mantodea > Hymenopodidae > Hymenopus > Hymenopus coronatus. The sequence goes on along the minus strand of CM060894.1, from coordinate 109,518,601 downwards.
CTTTGAATTTGTCATGTTGGTTACATATAATTAATTGACTGTCATCTATTTTTATACGGAGAAAACTATTTACAGCTGATTTTACAAACAAATGTAAACTTCTATCATAACGTTATTAAACAATACATTTTGTGAACTTGTTTACAGTGGCTTTTGCTTCAGATGAGTATTTACTGCACACGTTTCGTAAGATTCTTTTCAAGTTTGATTTATATGTTAATATTTGTTACAGCAGAAACTGCTTTCAAGTTTTTCTTCTTGTTGTTATGCCCTTTACTTTTCGTTGTTTACATTGCAATTTTATTAATGCCTGGTAGGAAACGAACCAGATTTAATTGTAAAGTTATGAAGTCTGTTTCTATTAAACCAACTATAACCTTTTAGACTCGCTTACACAAAATAGTGATAATTTTAGTGATGTTAAAACATGCTTTTGTAAGAACAATTTGCTACAGAAAAGCTAGAGATAGTACTGTGAATGGAACACATAAGAGTTTTCTACTACTTATCTTAATTTGTAGAGGAAATATGCATTCCGCCCAAAAATTCGATACCGATATTCCACTGGAGATATAGAGCCTCCCTAAATAAATAGAAAATATGATGTGGAACTATCACATAACTTCCTCTACCTGTATTTATTTTGAACAAGCATCTGCGACATCTGTCCGTACTGCCAAACTTCATGGATCCTAGAAGTAAACAGAAAGGTGAGAAAGAAATGGGATGAAAGGGAAATTATGGAATTGAAATCGTAGTAAATGACAAACCGCCTACCGACCAAAAAACTCAAGGTCAATGTGGGCAGTCGACAGGAATCGAACCCGGTACCTCTCGAATGCGAACCTGAGTCAATAAGCGTCTCGCTCGTATTACTATCATACGCAAAACTGTATTATGTAGTCTGTTGGTTCATCTAGATATGGTTACCGACCAGGAATACGCTTTTGCTACTCGATTTAGTCTTCCAAAAGCATTAGCACTTACTTTATCTAACTGCTTGAAAGTTTTCTTTTTTGTTCATTTTCTATTGTTCATTATCGCTGTATGGTGTTGTTTACAACCCTCTCTTCATGGACGCGATAGCTGTATATTCCACCGCCTGTTGAAACTCATCCATATAACGAGTTGGAGAGGGGAGGAAACATATCGATGGTAGGAAGTGATGTGACGTCAACCGCAGCTGCCTCGCAATCAAGGCCCTTTTGCTCAAAATGCCACGTTTTCTCCCCCCCCCCCCCCGGCTCTATCTTTGGGGGCTGGTCTTCACTGCTTAAAGCTGAGTGTGGGTTTCTTAGTCGACCAATACTGATAATTGCTTGCAACTAAAATTAGGTACTTTAGACAATGGAAATAAAACTAGAGTTTATAACAAAGAACTCTGATATATTTCACTTATATGGCTTTCCACTAATAAACTTTCCTTACAAAAGATTCTTTTATCTACTTCATGCTATTCGAGATAAACAATGTTCTCATTATTTGCTACCTCGTAAGCATAAAGGAAACAAGGTTATACACCAGACTAAACTGATAGTTAAATCTTTTATAAACTATCGCTATGTGAAAGAATTGAAATTCGTTCTCGTTTGCATTCCCGGGAGTAAAATAAAAATAAATGAAAGGAAATTTGAGTTCCCCTTAAGATGTTTAAGTAGTTTAAAACTGAAAAAATAACAAGAAATATCTCGGAAACTGCAAAACAATTTACAACTTTAACTTAACAAACAAATGAATGACATACATTGTGTGTCTTAATAAGATCAGCATTTTTTGTAGTAAGCTTTTGTCTATTGCATACAGTTACAAGTTATACAAAAGTCACCCAGAACAAAGAGGTCTTAACAGGTTGTTCTGAAAATTCAAGATATAGGTACATTTCGTTTGCCATGAAAACATATTTAAAATTTGGCATTTTAATCAAATTCGTAGAACCATTTTGAGAAAACAATTTCAAAAAATGGTGCATGTAAAGGGTAGTTGGGGTGGAGGATTTTCTTGAAAATCTTTGTACCCTATCCTTGGAAGTTAGTGAACTTAAATACCAAATATGGTATTTAACCGAGTTTTTATTTTTGAGGTTGTTACCCACAACACACGCACACAAACACTTTTCTAAAAATGCTTTATTTTGGATTCAGAGGATCTCAGAACAAATTATACGGTGAAATCTTAGTATCAAATATTTGGATGGAATAAATACTTTCTCTACTATGCATATTGTGTAGATGTGCTAGATGAAGTAAAAACACACGAATTAAAAGTTGTGCTTCATCGCACTAGTACGATAACAATTTTGTGCCAATCCTTGTTATCAAATTTGGTTTTAGTTCTATAATCTGTCAATTAAACTTTGATTTTGCACGTGTTTAATAAATCGACTTGATTTGACTAGCTTTTACGTTCATTATGTATTTATACTTTCCCTACTAAGTGCTATGGCATACATAGTATGCTGCACATAACTTGTCTTTTCTATTGTTCTGATTTTATCAAAAATTCCTCTAGAGATTTGATTAAAATACTATACGTTTACAAAATTATCATGACAAATGAAATGCAGATCTTGAGTATCTTTGCTATTTTGAATAGTCTTTTTTATTCTGGGTGGTTTTTTGCATAACTGCTAAACCATAAGAGAGGGACAAAATCTTACTGCAAACAGTAGACCTCGTTATAATACACAGTTTATTTCAAACACATTTTTATTAAGTTGACCATTTCCGAGATATATCCAGTTTTTGCTTCCAAATTTCCAATACCTATACTTTCGTCAAATGGAAAACCGTTATTCACTTATTCAATCCTGGCCAAACAAAAAAGACGCATCACATAGCAAACAGCTCTTAGAAGAGTTTAATATTGCTTAAGTCTAGTGTGTTCTCTTATTCCCAATGTATCTACAAGGAAATACGCAATAAACGCATTTCTACAAATGTTTATTTAAATTAAGCAAAATAGATAGAAGAATAAACTTTCTTAAGAATAGTTTGTTGAAGAATAGGTTGAGAGTGTAGTGTGAAGTAATCATGTAAAATTTCCACATCGCATTTACAACTGAAATGCAATATATACCTTCTACCACAGATAAGTTTAACTTTTATTTTCTTTGTTTTCTCTATTTTAATTACATTTACTTAGGCACTAAAGACAATAAACTAAAACAACACAAAGTATTGAACAAAAATTGGCTAATTTAAAGTCTTATTAACATGAATGAATGACACATTTTGATTATTGAAGTATCAGCAGCCTTTTTAAAACTCACCCTTATTTTGATCAATCTTCTTTATACTGCCCTAAACGACGTAGTAACAAACGTATATTTTCGCTATGAATTTGATCTTCAGTCAACCGTTATTTCATTAACTTTTATATGTTTGGCGTTTGCGACTTTCCGTCTAAACTATCGCATTTTCCGTAAACCCAAGGCGTTGATATCGCAAGTTTGTTTGGACATTTGTTCACGGTTTTCTGGATTATCATCGACATGTTTTTAGATTGCGTTGCTTCACATAAATTATGCTAGTCTAGGATCATATGACTGTTGTTCAGCTATAGGCGCAACATTAAATGGTATTTACTCAACAATTAAGTATATAATATTAAGTAATAGCTTATCTCTTATATCTGATTTTTATCAGCCTATACAACATTAACAGAAAATTTCTTGTGCAACTATTGGAAGTAGATTTGCTTAATAGAAAATGAATAAATAAAACTTTGCTATACAACGTGATTGTTTATTGCTCTTATTTTGATTTAAATAGCACCACAAGGGGAAACAATGCCACAAGAGTGTAATCTACGAATCGTTTTGTTGACTCTTAGGAATTATAAAATATTATAGAGTTTTTGAATTACACTTTTTATTTCAGTGCGAGTGAAACATTTTATAAATGTTGGATTTAAAGATGCAGGTATCTTTGAAATGTTTAGATCTTACCCGTAGGCTGTAGCCTTTGATGCACCACAAAAAGATATCCTAATGGCTATTTGATATGTTCGTGGTGCGTAAAAACGCAATGCCACAAAAACTGTTAAATTGACTCGAGATAATGATTCCGATCTTTCTGTATTCTAACCTCTTATTAACTTGCTCTAATAACAAACTAACTCCCGTTTCGTTAAAGGATATCTCTCATGAAACAAAATAATCTTATAGTTCTTCAAAATTTGATTTGAAAGTCTGTAATTACTTAACATAGATTCCCTAAATACTTAGGTTGAGTAATCATGCTTCTGCCATGTTGAATGCAAACAACGTGGTGTTTTCAAAAAGCAATTTTACTTTCTCTAGCATATGTATAATGTACATAGTAGGTAGAGAAGTTATTGAATTTCAGCCAAAAATTCGAACGCAGATTTCACTGGAAATACGACATTTAGGGTCTCTTGTATAAAAACAAATTAAAAAAAGGTCCCTGCGTGTGGGTCTATTCTTTTGATTAGAGTTTAACGCCCTCTTTTACTACAAATGGTACCTCAGGTGATGACGCTGATGGTATAAGGAATTAAGATGGAGCACTGGTGGAATGCGATGGCGGGGGAAACCGGAGAGCCCGGAGAAAACCCGCCCTTGCGCCGTTTTGTACACTACAAATCCCACATGCGGTCGAACCCGCGCGCGCGTGTATGTGTGTAATTGTGTATCTATTAGTGTGTCCATGTGACTGTGAACACAATAATTCAAAAACGAAATGTGGTAAAATATCAAACTTGGTATATAAGTTTAGTATCTTTGAAGGATGTGCCACCCCTAACTACCCTTTAAAGCGAAAAAAAAATCCGAAATTTTTTATTTTCTCAAAAATGACTATTTTCATTAAAATATCGTATATTAAAGATGGAAAATAGAATGTATATCTTGGATTTCTGGAAAAGCCTTTGAAGACCTCTGCATTCTAGATGACTTGAATAATTAGCAAACCGTATGAGATAGACTAACGCTTAAAACTTAAACTCCTGGCGTAACACCCCACAAGGGATCAGTGACTACCGCCCGGCCGCTGCGTCCTCAATTTCGGCCCCTGACAGGCGTCAAGGTTTGGTGTGCAGGGTGAGACGGAGTCAGCGCCTCAAGTCCCTCCCGGCCAGTTAATGCGGCCCTCTCAACCTGGAGCCGCTACTTTAGACAAACGCTTACTACACAAAAAATGTAGATTTTGTTAAAACACACAATTTAGCCCGCCTGGGTAGTATGATGGTATGATGGTAGCATGTCTGTCTGACATTTAACAGGACCCGTGTTTGAATCTCGCTTAGGGTGAATTACCCGGATAAGGGGGTTTTCCCTTATTCTGAGAAGACGAATGTCGAGTAATTTTAAGCTCCAAGGACTCCGAGATCATTTGAGCATCATATAATCAATACCATTAATCGTCCGATATGACCAAGGACATTAAGTAAAAAAAAAAAAAAAAAAAACAAAGACAAAAAAAACCACACACAATTTATGTCATATACATTTTTTCGTGGAGTTGATTATTTGCGAGATATTTCTTGTTATTGGTTTTAGTTTTAAAATACGTACTTAAGCTTTTCTCACACGAACATTTGTAAACTTCTGGCAATGCAAAGAAACGGATTTCAACCACACAGCAATCAGCTTTTAAAAGATTTGTCTATCGGTTTAGTTTAGTGTATTTCTTTATTTCCCTTCTACTTGCAGACCATTTCCGCTGTTTATCTCGATTAGTATGAAGTAGGTAGAAGAATAAATGTTCTACCATAACTTTTATAGAGATGTAGTCAAAGTTATGTGAATGTAACACCAGATTTTTAACATTTTAATTAACAACAGGTATAATGAGGATGTTACTGTAACGATTTTGTAATGTAACACAGTATCCGCGTAAACGAATCATTAAGAAATTTAATGATGCGTTAATACAAAAATGAAGATCGTTAAAACCGGCCATCAGTATAACACGTTGAAAGTTTTTATAGAAGTAAAAGTTATTTGCGTACTTTCATTATCTAAAGATTGAACCAAAAGAAAATGTAATTTTATTACTACAATCAATTTTGGGAATGACCTTCTCTAAAAGACCCACTATCTCATTTTGTGCAAACTGTCGAACTTGTATCTCGAGCAGCTTTGTAGCAAGTCCTGCTGTTCTGTTGTTTGCTACTAATGACCAAACAGCAGTCGTGGCCAGAGAGAGGGTAGAGTGAGGAGTTGAGAGATTGCTGGTTGTAATTTATTCAAGCTACTAACCCCGGGTTGATTTACTCTAACTTCCTTTAGCACGATAACGCTTGGACATTGACAAAATCACTTTCCTGGATGTACTAACGCGAGAAGTTCTCTCTAGGCGCCATATATGCTTCCCGATTGTCTTTTGGTTCTTATTAGTAGTTCTGATTACAGACGAGTTCCATATAAGCTACTAGTTAGAACTAACAAAGTATTAGTAATTATTAATGTTGTATATATTATTCGTATGTAATAGAAAAGAGTGATTAAATATGATATAATAAGGATAGTAGAATGCTCCTAACAACAAAACACATCTTGAAGCTCTTTTTGCTTATTGCCTTCCTTAATAGGATTCCATTTTGATCCTTCTCTACTTCTCCCATTGTCTCTCTGTCTCCCTCTCAGTCTGTTTCTTTCCCTCTTACTCCTTTTTTTCTTCCCCTCTTTCACATTTCCTCTCTTTCTTTACCCACTCTCCCATATTCCACTCTCATTCTCTGTGCAACACATAGATATGCCACGAAGATCAAACGAGATGGACTCACGGCTCGGGCAGGCTCGTATTCGGGAGTTTGGGTTCGATTCCCTTCAGACCGTTTACTCTGACCAAGTGATTTCTCTTCTGCCACGAATTTCCTATCATCATTTTCTTTCAGTTCCTTTCCTTTTTTTTTTTTTTTTTTTTCTTTCAACTCATATATTTCAGAGTTGTAGGATCAGGCGGCGGTATTTTGCGGAGGGACGATCGAATTTAGGTTTGGAAAGATCTCCCTGGATTTGACTGACCGGCTAATCCCTCTTCCTGCGAGGCTGATTTCATTGCAGTGTCCCTTGTGGTTAAGGCAGAATCTCTGGCGTCACGATTGGTGTCATTCTGGGACTGTTAGGGACCCTGACCTTGTTAGCGCGTATTGTTCTCCAATCTGATCAACCTTCGGATTTCTTCTTCATTCCTTCCTCTCTTCTTCCCAGGAATCACATTGGAAGACAATGGACCTAAAATTGCCTAAGTGCGGTCCTGTGCTTCGGCGACCGGAAGCTCCTCCTTTACCTTACAAATCAGGAAACGACTGAGAAGATTCGGAAATATATTGGCATGCATAATGGCTACTCCCAGAAAATTAAAGATTTATTATAAACTGCCTTAAATATATATTCTAATGAAATTGTTGAACCATTTTGAAGAAAATCAAAGTTTTCAAAATTGTTTACTTGTAAAGGTTAGTTTTGAGTAGGGAAATTCTCGAAAATCATCGTGTTGCAACTTTGGAAGGTACTTAATTTAAATATAAAGTTTGGGAGTTATGCAAACACACATATACACACACGGACCTTTTTCTAAAATGCTTTTTTGGATTTAAGTGTCATCAAAATATTTTTTCTGGTCAAATCTCGGTATAGAATTGTGGGTGGAATACAATTCTACTATCTTCTATGTATGGATATTGTACATACGTGCTGGAGAAAGTAAGAATAGTGAAGTTTCGCTGCAGTGTGTACGCAAAGACCAGCGTATAGCGAGACTTAGCTAATTTATGCATTGGTTCACCTGCATCGATGAATATTCTCTTGCATCTGCGTAATTCGCGCAAGGGTCCTCATGCATTGAATCATGTTACTAACGCAGCGCGGGAGCTATGTAAGTTACTAACCCACTAAAGCGAGTTCCTGCTATACGGGTGGCTTAACTAGGCTTCCGGTTTATTGTGGCAATCACAAGGGTGTTAACATTTTATATGAGCCATGCGCCAAGCGGGAAATCTGGCGCGAGCTCGTTCCTTCTCTAATTAAATACATTTTACACACACTGCAAGGTTTCCCAGACCATGGCACGCGAATCGAGTAGGGCAAAGAAGTGTAAACTATGTTTGGAAACTACTTTACTGTCTCTATGTGTAATATGTACATGGTGTATAGAGAAGGTATTATATTGCACCCAAAATTTGATATCGATATTTCATCGGGAATGTGAAACATGTTTTGAAACCCCCCGAATAAAAAAAACAGTTTTAGAAACATGTCTGTGTGTATTTCTGTCTGTTTGTGTGTGTATGTGTGTGTCTGTGGGCAGCATAGCTCAAAAACGAAAATACCGTTAAATACCAAACAAAGAAACTTCAATCACACAGCAACAAGCTTTAAAAAGATTGACTATTGATTTAGCCTGTGGTACTCCCTTATTTCCCTTTTACTTACAAGGAAACAAGTAATAAGTAACTTTCAGCTAATTTTTTCTTGATTTGAATTAAGTAAATAGAAGAATAAGCTTTTAACAGTAATTTTCTGTCGAAATGTAGAGAAAGTCATGTGAATACATAAAATTGTCTTTTACTTTCCAAGTATGTTATTCGAAAGATCATGAATTCCATGCCGGCGGCCTCTTCTGTGACCAATGAGCTATTTCTACTCCCATTCATTCCTTTGTTTTCTTCCAACAAAAATATTTTTTTCCACAGAAGCCTCATTAAAATATTGTCTAACCCATTTAACTTAAAATCTTAATATAGCAGAGATTAGTATAATAAAATTAAGGTACAAATATGGGATTTCCCGAGTCGCTAGGCTACTGTTGGGGAGGTTTATTCATTTCACGAGCTTCCTGTCTCTTCAGTTCATCTCCGCTTCATCCAACCGGTTTTTTCATGGTTAAAAGTGTTGGCGAGGACTGCAGTGATGTCCTTCATGGTGGTGAATGTGGTTTGGAAATACAGCTCTCGGCGGCGGAGTGGTGTTGTCGTTTGTAGGACCCAGGAGGTTCGATTAGACCTGTAGCGTGGGCTCCACCGCTCCCCGCATCGAGATGAACTGCTTGGGCTATGTTAGGGACCCTCCATGGTGTCTCTTTCCCCGATTTTGGTCGCCCGTCGATATTACTCTCATCTCGTCCTTTCCTCCCGGTGTCTGACGCATAATAAGCAGGTGGCTGCAGTATGAAACCCCTTCGGAATGACAAATTCACCACACATACACACACCATGTATGCACAGTATACATAGTACTAGAGAAAGTATTATATACCAACCAAAAATTCGATGAGCCCAGATTTCACCGGAAATACCTGTTTTGAGGACATCTATCGAAAATAAGCATTTTTAGATTTCTTGTTTCAGCAAGACAAGAAACGAATCAAACATTACATAAAGGCAAACATAACAATCAAAATCAAATAGGTACCTATTCATCTTCCGATACACCTATTTTGTTACTACTTATCTTGTCTTATAACGAGAAGTAAAGATTTCGGATAGATGGAAAAGCAATAAAAATTAGTACTACTGCAGGTAAAACTGTTCAAAGAATTTCTAAATATTAACCGTCTATAACATATCCATCTATAAATTTATTTGTGTGTGTATGTGAACAGCATAACTCAAAATCGAAAAGACGGTAAAGTACCAAATTGACATTTAAGTTTAGTATCGTCTAAGATTGCGACACGAAGATTTTCAGCAATATCATCCCACCTCAATCAACACTTGACATGGAATATTTTTTTGAAATTTCCAAAATTATCGAGATTTGTTCTAAAGATTTTAATTAAAATGCCATATATTAGATACCCATATTTGCATGGAATATAAAATGTATATCTTAGATTAGTCTCTGAAACCCTTTTCATTCTAGAGGGCTTTCGCATACCCTTAAACTGTATGAATAAAAACCATTACTTTTTATCTAAATTAGCACGAAGTAGAATAACATGCTTTGTAATATGTTTTGTAGAATAGCTAGAGGAAGTCATGCGAATGGAAAATATCCATTTTTTACCTTAAACAACGTTGGAAGATAATTTATTACAGAAGGAAATGATTGAATGTTTTCTTAAAGGGTGATTTTTACGTTCTCTGCTTAGTACATAACACATAGATAGAGAAAGTATCGCGCTTACCGTGAAAATTCCATACCCCTGTATCAAATAAATATTTTTTTAGAAAAAGGTTCGTGGGGATGTGTGCACTTGTCTGTGTATCTGTAATAAACAACATAACTTAAAAACGACAAGTCGATTAAATACCAAACCTGATAATTAAGTTCAGCTTCTTCCATAGATGCGACACGAAAATCTTTAGGAAGATCCTTCCACCCCGAACTACCTTTTACATGGAAAAAGTTTCTAACATTTTGATCTTCTCAAAATGACTCTGACGATTTTGATTAACACACTACATATTAAAGAATTTACATGAGAAATAAAATGTACACCTTGAATTTTCTGAGTATAGCCTCTGAAGACTTCTTCATTCTGGATGACTTTTGCATAACAAGATATAAATAAACAAAAGCTTACTACACAAATGTAGATCTCGTTAAAACACAACACGTCAAATGCAGATATTCCATGTTATTGTCAATTTTAAAATACTTAACACTTTTCTCAAACAGAAAGGGAACCAAATTTTAATGATAATCATGTAGCGACAACTTTTAAATGATTTTACTATTTCTTTAGCGTGATGAGGTCCCTTATTTACCTTTTATGTGTAAGGAACTAAGTAATAAGACTATTGATAATATTTATCTTGATTAGGCTGATGTGGCTAAAATAATAATCTTAAGTGAGAGTAGTTTGTTTTCAGATCAAACAGAGAAAGTCATGTGAATGGAACATATGCGATTTATTTTTGTGGGGTTAACCATTTACGAAATACTTCTTGTTATTGATTTCAATTTTAAAATACTTAAAACTTTTCTCAAACGGAAATTTGTCATTACTTTTTCTTTTGTTTTACACCTGGCCATGCAAAGAGAACCGAACTTATAAAATAGCTACCAGTTTTTAAAAGAGTTGATTATCGCTTTCGCTAGTTATTTCTTTCCTGCTGTTTATCTCGATTAGCATGAAGTAGATTAAAGAATAAACTCTGTAAGAATAGTTTGTTACAGAATAGGTAGAGAATACCATGTGAATAGAACACAGAGTTTTATTTTGTGGATGTAATTTGCTTGAGAGAAATATTAATTTTTTTGCAGTAATCTTCGTCTACTTCTTAAAGTTTCGCACTTACTTAAACAGAATGAAGTAGGTATACTATTTACAAGATGCATATATTGTTTACCATTCCAATGTGTCTAACATATGATGTTTTAATCCAAATTATTAAAGAGGATTTTTTGGTGAATGCTACCTTGTTAGGCGTATAGAAATATTTTTAATATCTTAATGTTCTGTCTACGTTTATTTGATTTCTGATTTTCCATCAGGCAATTACTTGTAATTTCGATGAGCTCTAGATATCGCACTTTTATCTCGCAATATTTTCCTTTATTTATGTGGCTAAGCCAAGGCAAAAGTAAAAAGTATAAAGTTATGCGAACACCTCTGTAAAATGTAAATTCATCGGGGAAAGTATATTAAAATATAAAAAAGAAACATAAGTATAAGATAACTAGCAATCTTTCCAAAAATCCAATTTAGATTTATATACTATCTTGTAAAATTTAATATAAATAAGTAAAATATTAAAAGTTATTTATCAAATGAATTATCATGTTAAATGAACATGTTATAATGAAACAGAATACAGTCTTCAATGATTTGTTGAAATAGTATGGAAAGCTGGCGAAGAATACAATTTTAAACAGAAGCTTAATGGAACTAAAATAATGTTTTGTTGAAATTTATTTACACAAACAACTCATTTCTGATATCTGGGTAGCGGCATCTCGTGTCTTACAATTTACACATAAACAATAACGCTGTAAATAAAGCATGCAACATATTAGGCAAAGCAAAGCAAAAATAAATAAACAAACCCAGTACAAAATAAAATCGAATATTAAAAACTGTCATTCGATATTATCATTGACTGTCATAACTAAAGCCAAAAGACGATTCAAACATCGCAAGCAAAATAGGCAAGCTCTACTTTATGGACTTTAAGGGACCTAAGGGTCCTTTAGGATTCCCAGTTAAACTAGAAAGGTTAATTTGTGAATTTTAAGCACAGTTAAATATTTTAAACAATGCTCATACATTTATAGAGAAATACCATTCTGCATATAACAAAGTATATCACTTCAATTTTCAATTGCTTACTATATTATTTCTGAATAGCTGATTATTAAAATTGCGGAAATTTTAATAAGCAATCATCTTAGGATCAAAATGCATCGTTCGATTAGATGATACCGATTGTGTATTACCTATTCAATAATAGTTTCGGACGAGCTACAATTGTTTTTCTTTGACGTCCCGATCTTCCCATAGAACATTTGCTGACGTTTCTTTCGGCCGAGAATTTTCTGGCCTGAATTACTCTTGTCGAAGTCAAATTGTGTCCCTTAATTCCGCAGCCCATTGAATAGGATTCCATTAAATGGAAGGTTTTGGTCCTTGAAATCATTAAGTGGTTAAATTCGATTAGAATAAAGAGGAATTTAAGAGGTCAGTTCGAATCCTAAATTAGACTCCGTCCAAAAAATAAAAAGGGAGAAACTGGATTCACCATAAAAAATAAGATAAGTATTCCAAACAGTAATTAATTTATATTCCTACCAAAGCACAGGAAGATCGTGAAATACATTGTTTCGGAAACGAGCTGTAGAATAATAACGAGGCAAGAAAGAAAGAAAAAAAAAAAAAGGGACGGCTAGAAAATATAATTCTACAATGAATTTCTTCCAATCTCTGCGCATTTCGGAAAGCAGTTCTCAATGCTTTTCCAAACGGGCAAGAAGTTAACAGTACCATTAAGTGCTTAACGAATTTAAGTATATATACGAGTATATATATAGATTCTTGAAAATTTTTAGCAAATTAGATTTTACTTATATTTTGGCACATATAAGGAAACGTTTTCTCGTTGATGTAATTTATTGAATACTAAAGTGGATTTTATGAAATTGCAGCTCTAGAAAAGATACCGGATTAAAATCTTCTCATAAAGTACAATAAAATAAACGAAAAGAATAACAAACAGTCAATTCTGTAGAAAAAATATAAAATATATAAATAGGTATATTCAAGTTTCTTAAAGAAACCACACGTACTAATCAATTGCCAAATCTTCCATTTATAATAGGCTACTAATGTTCTTAAGTACGTAGCTAAGGAAATACTTGACCGCTTTTTATCATTGTTGCAACTATTTAACGGCTTATTGCTTTCTGATCAAGTGGTAAGTAGACTTTTATGAATTCTAGGATAGCGGGGATTTTAAGAGACCATAAATTAATATAAGGCTATGCTTCAATTCGTGGTTTGTTGTATTCAAGGGAAGTTTTGGATCTCGTTTTACCGGCATCATCAGGTTTCAGCTCTTCAAACAGTCTAAGCAAGTAGTCAGGCACTTAAAAATTCTGTCGTTGACTCAAAAATTCTTCGAATGTTTGGAAAATGCTTTTATAATTGAAGGTCTTTAACAATGGGTTGGTTGGGGGAAGTATGTAGAGATTCAGAAGAAACTTTATAAGAGCGGATTCCAAGGTAAACTCTAATTAGAAACACAGGGAAATAGAATAGAGAGAAGTATGCGTTAGAGATCCTCTTATGCACTGAGTAAATATTTGCAAAATTTGCAAGAAAACATTTATATAGTGATAGCGAAAGAGTAGTAATCATGCAATTACAAAGTTTTTGATTTGACGCACAGAAAAGAAACACATTCTAAAGAGGACTTTAACAGATGAAGTGACAAAAGGAAGGTGAAAGCAATAACTACAAAAGAACACGCACAAACTATTGAGAATTTTATAGAACATAGATTTTATAGTCCTAAATGAGCCAATGAAACAGGTGGAAAATCAGATTCGATTTAAGATATACTATAAACAATATTATGGAAGTTAAGGACACTAAAGGTAAAGAGAGCTTTTAGCTAGTTCAGGGGCAATACTATTGTCACGGATGTAGTCTCTAGCTATTGGGACACAGAATTACACATAGGCCACTTTGAATTTACGTGACTGCTGACAGGGAGAAATGAAGGAGAGACCGGAAGGGCAAAAATAACCAATTGTTGATGGGCACAAACAAGGACGGGGTCCCTAACTTTACTAGATAGAACGCATCCGCCGTCACACAGGCCTTGAAACTTCGGTTGCACTGCAATGTACTCCACCTTAAGGATCGTGGAGGCAGGGCAGATTAGGAGACCACTGCAACGACCGAAGCAAGGATGAAACTTTTACTGAGCACAACACCCATCCGAAACACGCCAAACACCGTCAGCTGGTACTTCAACCCTGAAAAAGATGACAAGGAAATGATGGACAGGAAAGTCACGCTAGTAGATGAGCCACCCTACCATTCGCCTGCCGACCCGAGGAAATCACAAAAATCCATGGAAGGAATGAGAGCTCGCCGGGAATCAAAGCCGGACTTTCATATTGTGAGTCACAGATTTACTCTCGCTCGGTTATTTCTAGAGAATCCTTAACAATATAGCTAAGGAAAATATAAGTGAAATACAAGTATGATGTATGGCATTATGCGGTATGAAAACGTTGATATTGTAGTTTAGTAGTTTGGAGCATTCTTGGAAGCATTTGAACAATGCAGTTCAAGGTATACAGAACTGGAACATAAGTGGGGAAGAAAGAATAAAGTGGGAAACAGATATTGGAGAAGAAAAGAAATTGTTTGTGAGACATTTAGAAAAAATAAAGCTTTGCCAAGAGACACTACAAAGAAACTAAACTTGAAGAAGGCTTGTACAGAAGGGCAATTGGAAAGAGAGAACTGTAGAATATCTAAGAAATATGGGTTTGCAATGAAGGCAAGGACACTTGATATTCATTTTAGGAAGATACAGCATTTAATATTCCTACCATGTCCAAAGTTTGGGAATCAGAAGCTTGATGTCCTGGAAAGATATTTTTTTTATTATTATTTATTGATCAATCAGTGCATGTGCGCTCTACAGATCATTGATTTTAGACATTACTTATATGCATGAATAACATTGAAATGAGGTAATTGGGCCCGTCATAATAAGTGCATTTGTTTTTATTCTACAGAAGATCTTGCTGTGAGAGCTGGTCCAGTAGTAGGCGAGTTGGATAGCTAGGTTTTCTGCCAAGAGAATAGTGAATGGCTCCTGAGACGTCTATTAGCTTGCTGTAGAACTGTTCGGCTTGTGAGGAAATTGACTGTTGAATGATGCTGATTCCAGTTGACTCTATGTAGTTGACTATTTCTGACAAACCATGGTGCATTCGTTGAGATTCGCAATATTTTGTAGGAAATATAGTTAAGCTTATGTATCTGTGCATTCTCTACTTAGCATTGATCTAAATTACACGGTGAACATTTTTCAGGGCGTTATAATCCTCGAAATGGGAATTGCGCTGACGCCTATGACAGATCTCGAATACTCACGAGTCATGTGATTCAGATCATTATGCGCTGTATGGCAAATGAACGTAGTGACCCGTATAAACGACTGGCTTCCCTCACTCCCTCATTTGCCAAGCTCAGTGAGCTGTGTACGCCAAAAGAGAATACGTCACAAAAGTCTCCCCTATGAAAGTGCCATGTTTATTCGGGTTTGGCACCAAGCCATTTCCTGATTCATCCCTTTTCCTCGCTGGATACATGTGGAGATTTCCCTTCACTGTGATGAAGCGTCAAATATATTGTAAAATTAAATTCTCTATCAGAACCGGTTTTGGATTTGTTTAATTTGGATAGACTCATGTTACAGCGTAAAACATGTCTTGCTTGTACATAGCTTTATGAATACATGGTGCTTTGTGAGTTTGTCTAGGATTTATTCAATATTACTGCTGCATATTTTAAAAAAAATAGTATTATCTCCCCTGAAATAAATTAAATGAAACCTTAAATTACGAAGAACTCTGGATTAAACCCCTTATAAAACCGATAGACATCATACAAGTCGTATAAGGAATTAGATAAACAAATAGCAGGTCGGATATTAGTGCTTATGGCTACTATAACTTCTAATTATCATTCTGTTTGTAGAAAGAGGGTTACAGTTCTAAAGCATTCTCTAAGGTATAAATTCTAGAAAGTGAATAAAAGAAGTTTTAGAAATATATGTTATATAAATGACATGGTAAAGTTAAAACATCTAGCAAACAGTTAATAAATCAATTAAGTGAAAAGTTCCAATGCAACTTTTGGCTGTTTAAAATGAGTCCAATTAATATTAACAATGCAGAAATAGTACAGCAAAAGCCTCGTTTCTGTGATGATATGCGGTCAGTTTCTATACACATCATGAAATAAGTGAGGTAGCATTTTAACTTAATAGTTGTACTTTCTCGGCGTTCTCTGTATTTTATTTCAAGGTGTCCATGCTCTTCTGACACTCCCACATAAAGTAGCCGCACAGGTTACTTTATGATTTTAACTTGATGCTCTGGGAGACCAAGCAATATCCCTGTGCTTATTGACGACATATTCCTCAGGAGTAGAAGTACATATGCCATAGATACCACCTTCCTGAAACATGTTTCTTCCGGGAATAATTGCGAATTTTAGCCTAAAATGTCTTAACCTTTTGAATGTATTGATACTTTTTTTTCTGCTCTTTTTGCTGCTCTTGGCTGTAACGTTTTACTTTCTGTACAGCTTACGTATAGCATCTAGGGGAAGTAATCTACTTAAATATTTCATTATTTTGAGATTCCATGAATATTTAACAAACATTGTTAGAAACATGTTCGTTTTGCTCTTGCGTCTGTCCAAAGGTGTGTATATATGTGTGTGTGTGTGTGTGTGTGATGTGTATATTGAAGTTCTGCGTCTTCCAAATATACGACACGAAGATTTTCAAGAACATCACTCAAACCAACTACCGTCTTAATTTTCTAAAAGTAGCTCTAAGTATTTAAATTAAAACTACGTGACAACTACAACGTATATATTGAATTGTTTGCTAACAGACTTTGTAGACACTTCCAGTTTTATACAAATCTGTGTAACTTGTAAACCGTAAAAAATAGCAAAATTTGTACACAAATGCGGATGTTATTAAAACATATCAATTATATCAAATGCCTTTTGTGGCATTTACCAAATGCAGGATAATTTTTGGTTTTCGTTTTGAGTTTCATATTCTTTATGTCATTTTTAATTACTAGGTCGCTAGTGTTTTAATTTCTCGTGCTCATTCAAAGATTGAAATTTCAAACACATCTCATTAAGTTTAAATATCGATTAAGACCTCAGTATTCCTTTTGTACCCAAACGATATGTATAAAATACGCATTTGTATAAAAGTTTATCTCGATTAATATAAACTGAATAGAAGAATATAGCTTTGTAGGAATAGTTTATGGAAGAATGGACAGAGAAAGTCTATAAATGGAACAATGCAGCTATTCAAGGTTTAGCTACAGATAATATTCCATTTGCAGCAAGCAGGTAACAATTACACAAATAAGTGTCGCTACCATTTTCTCAAAGAATCCGATCTGTGTTTCTGTGGTCCATTTGACCGTGTTGAATTTTTTGTGTGTGAAATATAGCCCAAGTGTGGTGCTGATAACTCCGGCAGTTTTGAGCCACTCTAAAGCAATAAAAATAAATAAATGACACTAAAATAAAAACAACAGAGCTGAACATCTCGCATACTGCGGTTTACTAGGAAGGGACGAAGCAAGGGATCCACAGGAGAATGTAGGCCATGGAGCCTCGCGGAAATCCCTACAGTTCCTATCTCGAAGAATCTGTCCTCCACTGCCATATATCAGAAACCAAGAAGTTTAATTGAAAAAAAGAGAAGGAAACGAAATGAAAGCGAAATTTTACCGTTATTTCCATGTTAGATGGGAAATCACAGCTTTCGCCTACCGACAATCCTAGATCAGAATGGGCGATGGACCGGAATGCAATTTACTAAGTTTATTTTTTTAGTTCAAGAGTTGAATTATTTGTTCTAACTCGAGGCCAAACCTCAAGATTATTTTACTGTTTATCTTTATAAACTAAGGAAAAGATTAAGATAACTAAAGCATCCCCCAAACACCAGACGAGCACCACATGTAGACTTCTGGTCTTTTCTATTTCTACCGTGATGCTTGGGATAGAAAGGTGAACGAAACTTTAAAAAATATGAAATGTTGATGACGTCCCTAACATTTCCAGAACGCATCCGACGTCACCCGGGGCACACCTACAAGCCCGCACCTCGGTTGGGCACCCGAATGGGGCACCTACCGGAGAGCACCAGAAGGCGGACGTAATTAAGTGGCCCCCGCAACAACGTCAGGAAAACCGTCCTTGAAGCCTGAAGCAAGTAATGTGTACAAGAAAAGCTGGACAGGAAAGTCCAAGGGGTCAGAATGGGCATTCACTAGGGATCGAACCAGGCTCTTCCCGAATGCGAATCATAAGGCTACCGTGGCACCACCTCGTTTGGTTGGAAACCAGGGAAAATTGTTACACAATCTTTTTTCAACGGAGTTCATATTTTCTGCAAATTCAGCAAGTGTAAGCTCAACATTTTTCGTAAAAATTAGTAAATATAAAAATTCATCAGCTTCAGACAGCAAGCAAGAGTTCCTGATTATACAAATTTTCTAGTGTGCTCAAGAGCACTGCAGTATGTTCTACTCTCAATTTAACCATAAAAAAATCGGATGTGCCCCTTTCACATGGCTTTCTCTATCTGCAAATAAACTATTTTTACATGTAGGTACTTCATGCTAGTCGAGATGCAAATTAGCAAAAATTACCTTATGAGTTAGTTCCTTGCAAGTAGAAGGGGTATAAGAGTACACTCGGCTACAGCGATGGTTAAATGTTTTAAAAGCTATCGATATGCGAAGACATTAAAATTCGGTTATCGTTGCACAGACACGAGTAAAACTAAAGAAAAGCGAATGACAACTTCCTTTTGAAAAAAGTTTAAATATTGAAGAACTTAAACCAATAAAAATGAATATCTTAGAAATAGTTAACTTCATAAAAATTGGATATGACATAAGTAGTGTGTTTTAACGAGATGTACATGTTTTGTTTAATAAGTTTTTGTTTATCTCTTACAGTTTACCAGTTATGCAAGAGTCATCGAGAATGAAGAGGTCTGCAGAGGCCGTCTTCGAGAAAATTCAAGATGTACACTTTATTTGCAATGAAAATGCCTTAAACATAAGTTATCTATTTTGATCAAAATTGTTAGGGCCATTTTTGAGAAAATTTAAGTTTTCGAAAAATTTTCCATGTAAAGGGTAGTTTGGACTCGGCATTCTTGAAAGATGAAGAACTTAAATGACATGTTTGGCATTTAACGGTTTTTCTATTTTAACTTATGTGTTCAAAGACACACAGACACACACTCGAACATTTTTGTTTTTGTTTTTAAACTCCCTTTTTGTATTCATATGGCCTCAAATCATATATTTTCGGTTAAATTTCGGTATGGAGTTTCAAAGTGATTTACAATAACTTCTCTACATACTATACATTGTAAATATGTGGCGGAGAAAGTAAAAGGAACAAATTATTAATGCGCAAATGACATCGCTAATTAAATCAATACACGTCAAACACACGCACATTACTAGAAGAGATTGGAAGTGCGAAAATAATATATGTAAACAGCTTGTTTTTCCAGTGATTGCTAAAGCTTAAACCAGCTGGGAAAACAGACATAGACATGCCGTTGAAAAATGGATGTGGAGATTAATTGTGATCACGACATGGATTAACACCGAGACATCACCTCATTTACCACTTTCATTAGGGGTTGATAGGCTGTTGAGGCCCGAGGATCAGTGTGATGCAACTTAGTGAGAACAAATTGTTTATCTGCCCCTGATTTCAGCCAAACGCACATTACATCGGATTACAATTTCAATATGATATTATTGGAAATTGTGTTTTCATGAGCTTTGAATTTAAACAGATCGTATACATGATTTTCCTATTCTACAAACAAATTATTCAAACTAAAACTTATGTTTTATCTATATCTTACTAATCGAGACAAACAGTAGCAGAAATTGACTTATTAGTTACCTCCTTATGAGTGGAAGGCGAATAAGACAATACACTATGCTAAAGCAATTGTAAAATATTTTAAAAGTTGGTCACTATGTAGAACCATTTGAAATTCAGTTTCTTTGCATGGCAAAGGGTTAAAGAAAATATACAGGAAACGACAGTTTACTTCTCGTATAAAACACAAAACGATATCAAGGAACAGTTATACAAAGTCATTCAGCATTAAATATTCGCAAGAAATTGAGGATATTAATTTTATTTGCCATGTAAATAACTTTAGTTTTAAAATTGTTAATAATTTCTGAGAAAATCGGTAGTTTAGGGTGGAGTTGTTTTCTTGAAAATGTTAGCTCATTGTGTCGTAGCTTTGAAAGTTTAAACGTAACTCCATGACACGATAGTCTACAAGGGACCAAGGCCTACCGCCCGGCCGCTGCATCCCCCATCTTGGCCTGAAGAATGGGTGTAGTGCTCGAAGGTGAAAGGTGATCAGAGCCTTGATTCCCTCCCGCCCGGTTGATGCGGTCTTCTCGATCTGGAGCCACTATTCAATCAAGTAACTCCTCAATTTGGACCTCACGAGGCTGAGTGCACTCCATTCCAGGTCTCCCAGAGGGGAAAAATTCCCCACACCAGTATCGGGAATACAGGTCTCCCGCTTGGCAAACAGCCTCGCTACCACCGCGTAAGGAGATGACCACTTTGAAAGTTACTGAACTTAAATACTAGGTTTGGTATTTAACTGAGTTATGCTGTCCTCAGACAGGCGCGCGCGCGCGCACACACACACACATACACAACTAGAGACCTTTTCCCAAAAATACCTAGGATTCAAGGGTTCTCAAAACATGAATTTTCAATGAAATACAGCTACTGAATTTTTGAGTGTAATGTAATTCTTCTCTAATGAAGTATTAGGTACTAAGTAGAGGAACAACAATGTGCAAAGCAATTCAAATTTCTAGTTAACTACAAAGGTAAGACCTAATAATGAATAATATCCTGATAACAAAATTAACTACCATAAATATAATTATTACCTTGCGCACACCTTTTTTGGACGCTACTTTTACAGGGGGAAGAAGCGAGAGCGAAGTGTTGTCAACCAAAAAAAAATTGTTTCTTATAGGTTCTCAGCCATTTTGGTGCATATGTTATCTAGCGAATTAGCTGAATAATTAAACAAATACAGCACACATGCATGTGAATGTACTCTTGAGATTTACATACAGAATTATACCTTAACTCTGAAGCTACTATATATGTATGGTTGTAGAGTGTACTTCATGTCTCAATGTTTTCGCTCTGTTCTCTTCCGAAATTGAGCGACACTTACGGAATGAAAACTAGGGAGCCGAGGCCAAAGATAGGATATGTGCTTTACGTAATTAAACTCGTATAATTAGCCTAATAAATTTAACCATTATGCATACAGAATGTAGTAATATAATACAATTAATATACATAGAGTAATAATAACATTAATTTGTTTACCAGGTTACACTTTCAATTATTTTCAAAAGCATTTTCTGCTGCCTAAATTATATTGCTTATACTATAGAACAATTAGGTTTGAGTACAGCTTAGGTGCAACAACCACTTAGCTCCCTGGTTGTTAGCGAGTAAGCCCCCTTTTGCTCATGCTACCTATTCTATCCCATTCTCTGCTTTTTCTCTGCAGTTCTCTCTCTCTCTCTCTCTCTCTCTCTCTCTCTCTTTCTATTTCTTTTTTTCTTACCCACTTTTCTGATAGCTTTCTCGAATATTGCCCTATTTCTTTAATTCTTCTCTTTCTCTAGTTTAACTACTACCATAGTTAATATGATATAATAGATTATAATATAATACTATTTTTGGTTATATTGCTGACTGAATAGTCGGAATGCAAAATTTGAACTTCTGCGAATAATAAACCAAGGCGCCAACATAACCCATGCAATATAAATAAACATGACCGAGTGGTTGGACCACTTGTTTCTCACATAGATCCCAAGCACAGCATTTGGGATTTGTGGTGGATAGGGCGGGTTTTCTCCTGATTTTCCGGTTTCCCCGCCATCTCAATCCATCAATTGTAGTAAAATCGGGCGTTATACTCTTATATAACTTCCCAATACATGTGACAAGCGCATATTTGCGGGGAGTTTCCGGCTATGGCTGGAACCCATAATAACAGTAATGTCACCAGTTCTAGTGAATTATCACATAAGAATGGAAACATCAAAGTTGCAGTTAGTAGCCTCTCGAATGGAGCACTCCCTTTAAATCCCGATGAGTTTATAATAGTCCCACGTTGATATCTGTTCCAATCACTGATTATGTACATATGTTCTTTTCTTCACAATCTGACGTATGCAATTTTAAGCATTAGCTGGTATTTAAATGCAGGAGAGGCATGTTTGAACATTTGCCGCACATATAGAAGTTTGGTCCAGCAAGCATAATTAAGCTTCTACACGTAAGGGCACGGCGCCAGCAAAAGGAGAAGCTAACAGATTCCAGGCCATGCAGCAGTGTTTGAATCCAAAATAAGAAACTGTTTGCTGTATTAGGTTAGTGCGAGGGGATTGGAGCGGGTAATCAATACCCCCCCCCCCTTGCACACTGTCTCCGTGTCGCAGCTACCGCCCGCGGTATCTGTCTTGTTAGCATCCGTTGAATTAAGTGACCACTTGGAAAAATCTCCTGCTAAGAGCCCCCTTCAGCTTTCTTTGCCAAGAATTTTTAATTTATGTTCATCTTCTTTTTATACTTTTTGAAAAACTAGCACTAAGGACGGTTCTTTTAAAGGTACGTGTTTTAATTGGAGGAAGCAGCCTGCAGCCGCTTTCCCACAATTCCCTTCCATATGGATTTAGAGTACTAATAAAAAAAAAAAAAAAAAAAGTGGTATATTCCGCAGAGTTCGCTACCGCAGCGAGGTATATAAACTTAGCGAAACTTCTAGCTACAACCGTTATCCGCCTAGAGATCTTTACGATTTGAATTCGTTAAAACTTGGTTTCTATATCCTTTTTATAAACCCGCAGCTAGCACAGCAACTTCAAGATAATGAAAGCGAAATTCGAAAGAAACAGAAATAGCGAATATGCCATTCTCCTAGGGAAAAAAATTCTGCTGTGTTACATTCACATGAATTTCTCTACACCCCGGTAGATAACAAAAGCTTATTCTTCTATCTACGTAATAATAATAATAATAATAATAGAGATACAAATTAGCAGAATTGTCTTATTACTTGCTTCCTTGTGAGTTGAGAAGAAATAAGGAACTACACTAGGCTAAAGCGATAGTCAAATATTTTAAAAGCTGGTTGAAATCCGTTTCTTTGTATGCCAGGAGTTTACAAATTTCGTTATGAGAAATTTCTAAATATGAAACTATATTACAAACTGAAACCAATAACAAGGAATAGCTCGAACTGGTATATGACAAAAATTGTATCTACGTTCTAACGAGAACTGCATTTTTTGTGAACTAAGTATTTGTCTGTCTGTTAATACACACTTACACGATATAAGCTTTATTGTCCATTTAAATATCTTTATATAGACAATATGCGACATTTTAATCAAAATCATAGAGCCAGTTTTGAGAAATTCAAAATTTTGGAAATTGTTTCTACGTAGGGGGTAAGGTGAGGGATTTTCCTCAAAATATTCGTGTCGAATCCTTGGAAGATACTAAACTTAAATACCAAATTTGGTATTTTACCGACTCTTAGTTTTCAGTTATGGTGTTCATAGGCTAACTTTTTTTCTAAAAATGCTTTTTTGGATACAGACGACACTAAACTATTTATTTCCGGTGAAATCTCGGTACAGAGTTTGTGTGGAGTGCAGTACTTTTTCCATATGTATCATATACTATGTAGAGAAAGACAAATACTATACACATCTTACAATTACACAAGTTACCCTCATTCGACTATTCCCAGAAAATTCAGGATATACATTTTATTTGTTATGTAAATATCTTTAATGTTTTATTTTGAATAAACTCGTTTGAGCCATTTCTGAGAAAATCAAGCACTTCAAAATGTTTTTCATGTAAAGGTTAGTTTGGGGTGTACATCTTCGTGTCGCATTCTTGAAAGATACTAAACTTGAGTACTAAGTTTTATTAAAATGCTTTTTTTGATACTGGGGAGCCTAAAACGGTATAGATTTTTTTGTGGAATGCAGTACCTTCTCTATATTCTATGTACTATTTAGAGAAAATAAAAACTTATTCAGGGAGGTCGGTCCTGGCGGGATTTAAACCGCAGACCTTTCGTTCACGAATCCATGTTACCAAGAAAAATAGGATAATTCCTGAAATATAAAAAGGATTATTCCTCATCGTAATCCTGTTATTACTTCAGTACTGTGCCATCCTTTTGATAAGTTCTTTCTCGTAATACATCTCGTAAATCCTCTTAACTTCATTAAAATATAATACAAGTTTTGAGCACCAGAAAACTCTCTTCAACCTTATCAAGTTTGGCTGCTCGTGTCAGTGGACTATTCTAGTGGGCAGAAAGTAAAGATAAACATCCAGTTTTCAAACTCGCATACCTGGAATGGTGTTCCTGATTTCACCAAATGAAGGTGTTACTACGTCAATGAGAACGAAAGTGATGGGACTTCAGTTGAGAAGAGAAAGTCAGATGAAGCAAGGAGCTGCTGAGAACTTCACCCACGCATGCCTCATTAGACTGTAATTCCACTTAGATCTCTGGTATCGAACCCCGTTTGGTTTCACGCTATAAATGCAACAAGCTATCCTGTTTCACCGCCTTCATTGTTCAAACAAAGGAGAAACGTTCAGAAGTTCAGCATTTTTTTGCCCCTGAAATTATGAGTATTCGGGTCATTGTGGATACAAATTTCACTAAATCTTCAAGTTCGTATTCGGAAGATATGAACTATGAAAGAAAACACAATCAAATAGTCATAGACTTTTCTTCCTCTTTAAGATGGTGCATTATCATATTGGAGAATGCTATCCATGTTTTGTTTCTCTGTAGATGAGATAAGGCTAGCTAAAGGGATAGATTTCTGAAGAGCGTGTTGCTATGTGTTGGCTTTTAAATTGCATGTTATGGATTCCCACAAGAAAGAGAAACGAATAGAAGCTTACTATTTGAAAACATTATAAATTACTGGAAGATTAATATCAATAAAAAGGATTAACTCTGAAATAATTGAGATGCAAAAATTAGTACATATATAGTTAACTCTGAGCTATAATGTAATGTTATTGATTTTCTACTTACCCTAACAGTATAATATACAAAGTATGTAGAGAAGGGATTGTATCACATCCAAAGATTCGATACAGAGGTTTCACTGAAAATACACGTTTTGAAGAGCCCTGAATAAAAGGCGTTTAGAAAAAGGTCCTTGTGTATGTGTCTATCTGTTAAATGCTACACTTGCTATCTGGGTTTAGTATCTATGAAGGGCACGCATGAAAACTTTCACAAAAATCCTCCCAACCCAAGCTACCTTTACATAGAAGTTTTTTCGACTTTTTTGTTGTTCTTAAAAATGATTTTAACGATTTTGATTAAAATACAGATATTTATATGACAAATAAAATGTAAATAATGAATTTTCTGTGAGTAGCCTCTGGAAACTTATTTATCCTGGACGGCTTTTGCATAATTGATAGACAAACACTTACTACACAAAAACATAGATGCTTGTTAAAGCACACAATTTATGTCATGTGCATTTGTGTAAGTTAATCATTTTTGAGATATTTTTTGTAAGTGGTTTATATTTTAATTACTTAAACTCTTCTCACATGTGAATTTAGCTTCCAGTTTTTTATTCTGCTGCTGGCCATACAAAAATTGCCGAATTTCAATTATGTAGCAGATTTCAAGTCTAGTGTATGCCCCTACTTCCCTTCGACTTACAAGGAAAAAATTAATAATACAATTCCTGGTATATATATATATATGTATATATATATGTGTGTGTGTGTGTGTGTGTGTGCTAGTCTTAAAGACCTTTAACCTGGTAGGATATATCGGAGATGAATGAAATTGTGCTCAAATGAGCCTATGGTTCATGGAACTTAAAGTTTTCTTAGTTTAAGGATTACTTTTCTTAGTTTAAGGAAAAACCCCTAAAAAAGCCTTACCAAAGTAACTCATCCTAACCGAGACTCAAATTCGGGACCTCTTGTATGTGAGATAGACACGGTATCACCACATACCACATTATGCTAATGTTTATCTTGATTAGCATGAAGTAAATAAAATATAAGATTTTGTAAGCATAGTTTGTTACAGAATTGGTCATGTGAATGGAACACATTAATTTTTACTTTCTCTATACGTACTATGTGCACAGTGTATAGAGAAGGATTGCACTCCACCCAAAAAGTCTATAACGAGATTTCACCGGAAATATATGTTTTAGGGCCCCCTGTATCCAAAAAAAGCATTTTCAGAAAAAGGTCCGTGTGTGTCCGTGTGTCTGTGAACACGACAGCTCAAAAATGAAAAGTCGTTAAAATACCAAAGTTGGTGTTTAAATTTAGTGGCTTCCAGGGATGCAACACGAAGATTTTGAGAAAAATTCCCCCACCTCAAACTACCTTTACATGGAACTTTTTTCGAAAATGTTGATTTTCTCAAAAATGACTCTAACGACTTTGATTAAAAGTTCGTATATTAAAGATGTTTATCTGACAAATAAAATGTATATCTTGAATTTTCTAGGAATAGCCTCTGAAGACTACTTTATTCTGTATGAATTTTACGGAATTTTGCATAATTGCTAAACCGTAAGAAATGGACAAAAATTTGCCACACAAAAATGTAGAATACGCTAAAGCACACAATTTATATCATATACATAACATTTTCGTGGAGTTGATCATTTTTAAGTTATTCCTTGTTTTTGGTTTTAGCTTCGAAGAAACCTACACCTTTCTCATACATACATTGTCATACAAACAAAGGAACTTCAGTCACATATCAACCAGCTTTTGACTATCACTTTAACCTATGATAATCCCTTATTTCGCTTCTACTTACAGAAAGTGAGTAATAAGACTAGTTCTGCTAATTTTTTCTCGATTAGCATGACGTAAATAGAAGCCTAAGTATTTTAACAATAATTTGTTGCAGAGATGTAGAAAAAGTCATGTTAGTGTAACACATCAGACTTTTAGTTTTGTTTTAGTAATTGCCATCCAATTCCTTTTTATACAGTTTCAATGACGTTTTGTTATTTTATATTTTCCCAAGTGAATCAGCCTGTATTATGGTGGTTACTTAAAGACTCATTTAATATAATTTAACTAATTGTATAAGAAAGCATTCTTCTAAATGTAATAGAACATGAACTTGATTACTGCATAAATACAAAGAAAATAAAGCAAACCTTTCTTACCTGAGGGTTCTTAGTAGGTTTTGGCATTTAGAAACTTCAGTGCACACATATATAGCAGGCGTCATACTCACTTGATTTTGTGCTAGAGGAAGCAGGTTTATTCCGTGCGTTGCAGGAGTTATATCAGTTAGAGACAGCTTTGATAGCAGTGGCAAGTCTCTCGCTCCTAGCACAGTGTGTCGAATATAATGTAGGGAACAGAAAACAGTGAAACACGTAGGCCATCGACTCCTACGATTATGCCTGCTTGGGAGGAGTATTTCGTATTTATAGGAAGTGGCGGAATGAGCTGTTTAGTTTGCAACAGTTTCTGTACTCAGTTAGAAAATTAATTTTCATCCTCATTACGCATCTCATGCAAATGAGTGCGACAGTTACCAAGCAGTTACGTTTCTTCGAATTGTATTAGATACCAATTAATTGACAAGATGCCTCTTCATGTTTACTGCTATAAATGTGAATTTTTTCTTACGAATTAATCCTCATACAGTTAGTGTTATAATACGATTATAATTATATTGATTTAGTTAAGGAACTTGATGCTTTAGATTGTTAATACTATAATAACTATCATAATTTTTGCAATTATTTATATTACGACTACCTAACCATAGGTATATATTTATATCAGAAATATAAATACTAATGTAAGAGACATTATAAAAGAGCTATTATTCTACCAATCATGAATGTAAAATAAGTATAATTGCCGAGGAGGATGAATTACGTTTTTCAAAAGCAAAATGTTGCATACCGCCACTGCATTGACAGAATTATACGATTCTTCTTTCCGCGCAATAGAAGGCAGTGCACAATAGACGATGCATTAAGAGAGACAAGCAAAGCTACTCCCTCTCTGCTTTATGAAAAGGAATAGAATACGGGTGGATGGACTTTTCACCGTCGGTTGTTGTACCTTTGGCTCAGGAGACGGCACCCCTGGTGGGAAAGGAGAGCTGAGAAAGTACACTGGGTGGCCGGAAATAGGTGTGACGTCACAGCAATGACCGGGCTTCTACGGTTTCCAGATACAATCACACCGACTTCCTAACAGGCAGACCGAGATCCCCACCCCACAAGGGTCCAACGCACCCACCACGGGGTGGCCCTCATTCCAGCAACTACGCAAAATTAGGAGGCGGATATTTTCAATGAGTATCCTCTTTCCCTGCCACGCTGCACCGAGCCAATATTTCCAATCCTGAAAGAAAACAACGGATAACGGCTGAATGAAATGGCAATGGAAACGACAGGGACCGGAAATTCGGGGGATGAAAGAAAGATACCCAGTATTCGCCTAGTAATACGAGGAAACCCCGAAAAACCCATGCGTCAAGTAGGTTGGCCACAGGGATCGAACCCGCGACCATCCGAATGCGGGTATTTCTGCTTTTCTCTAAGAGGAATCGCTAGTGACACGTGATCTATAAAACTAGAACTAGGCTAATTCCGAGATATATTGCTATTAATTCTTTCATACAGTATACATGTTAATCAAGAAGATAAAACAAGATATAAAGTTAAATATATCTAGTGCATTTATGATTCATAAGACACATGTAGAAATCCCTGTCACTGTTTCATTATTCATACATTTGCAGTATTTATAAATGCCAAATATAATACAGGATGTATTGCAGCTGTTTAAAAAACTCTGTCTTTTGTTTCTTGAAATGTTACATCTGGGCCACTTATGTAAATTGCAAAAAAGAAACAAAAATAACAACGAAGAAACCGGCTTGTTTTTGTAGTTTTCGGAGTGCAGCAATTGCAACAGTGGCAAAGCAACATCTATGTTGTAATCCATAGTTTTTCAACTAAAAGCGAAGCTCTTCTTTGCAATCCTGTTCTTTTATAGCTTCAATGTGATCGTATTCAAGTGCAGATATTTTTAAAATATGTTTATTATATTTATAATTTATGAAATTAAAATAAAATGTGTTTTGTCTTGTCTATTAGAAAAAATCTGACGTGTTCCATTCATATGACTTTGCCTACATCTCTGCAACAAATTATTGTTAATAAGTCTATTCGTCCGTCTACTTCATACTAAAACAGATAAACATTAGCAGAAACTATTTTATTACTTAGTTCTTATAAGTAGAACGGAATAAGGGAGTACACTTTGCTAAACCGAAAATCAAATTTTTTAAAATAGGGTTGCTATAGGATTGAAATCCGATTTTTTTTTTTTGCATGGGCAGGACTTGACAAGTTCCCGTATGAGAAATGTTTTAAAACTGTAACCAATATCTCGAAAACAGTCAACTCTAAGAAAAAATGTATGACATAAGTTGTGTGATTTAACAAGATCTACGCCTTTTTTTGTTAGATTTAGCAGTTTTGTAAAATTCAGACAAATTCATCCAGAATAAAGAGATTTTTAGACTATTCCTAGCAAATTCAGGATATATATAAGTCAAAAACAAAAAGTCCGTTAAATACCAAACTCGATATTTACGTTGAATATGTTCAAAGGGTGCAGCACGAAGATTTTCAAGAAAATCCCCTCAACCCCAGCTACGCTCTACATGGAAACATTTTCATAACTTTGGTTTTCTCAAAAAAGGCTCTATATATATATTTTTTATTTCTCATGTAAATATCTTAAATATAAGAGATCGTTTGAGCCTTTTTTGAGAAAACCCAAATTATGAAAATTTTTCCATGAAAAGGATAGCTGGGGTTGAGGGGATTTTCTTGAAAATCTTCGTGTTGCATTCTTTGAACATACTCAACTTAAATATCAAGTTTGGTATTTAACGGATTTGTTGTTTTTGAGCGGTGCTGCCCACAGACACACACACACACACACACACACACGCACACACACACGGACATTTTTCTAAAAATGCTTTTTTGGATTCAGGGGGTCCCGAAACATGAATTTACGGTGAAAGCTTGGTATCGAATTTTGGGTGCAATCTCTATATACTATGTACATAGTAATTGTAGAGAAAGTAAAAATTGGGCTTTTTAATATTGAAACAATTTTCAAAATCAGGGCTGATTCACTGATTCCCTCTCTCTTATTGCAGTTTTTCACCAAGAAAGCATGATATTCTATTTGTTTACTTGTTCAATTGTCTACGTTGATAAGTAAATGTGGATGGAGATGAAGATACCGATTAAGCAGTTGGCGAAATGAGCAGCAAGGGAAATCGAAGCACACGTCGCTTCCTTTACCACAAACCTCACCCAGGAGGATAGGAATCGAAATCAGACCGCATGTTAGTTGCAAGTGGTCTAACCGCACGACAACCCGGTAAAAAGCTGAACTACAAATATCGATGAAGATAGAGGCAGAATCTTTATCAATTATTTTTCATAAGTTGACATAATAGATTGGAGGAATGTATGCAGTAAACTGATTATTATTATTATTGTTATTTGTACAGATCATATTAGATAATCAATAAATGTATTGTATGAATTGAGAACAGAAAAAAGTGAGGGGCCTACAATTTAAAGACGAGGAGGAAATACTGAAAAAAACTGGACCTCTTTTTCTAAAATTCTGTTTTGTTTTACATTGCTTTAACCGCTTGGTCATATCGCGAAAATGTTCGGTAAAGTATCTCGTTGAGGGTATGTGGTGGTCAGTAATATTTTTGAGGTATCCTCGCGGAACAGTCTTACCTTCGCTTCGCCCTAAGTGAATGGTGTTCCACGATCTGTAGTCAGATGGCAACACGTAGTTAGTTTTTAAAGGTCTCACACCATACCTACACTTAGCTCCACGATAAGCAGACAGGGTTAGTTTGCCGTCCAACCCAGCCAAGTGGCTCATAGTTTCGTCTGGGACTGGCATTCAGGAGGTCGTGGGAGCGGTTTCCCGCGGACCTATCTGGCCCATGGAATTTTTCTGGGGTTTTCCGGGTCAATGCTGGGCAAGTTTCGTCATTTCCCCGAATTTCCTCTTCCAACCGGTCTCTTTCAGGGTTGTAAGTGTTGACGAAGACTGGTGGCGGAATGACGTTGGTACTCGCCTGTAAACTCAGTCCTAGGCGCCGGCTCCTAGCACTGCTCTTGTCGAGATAAATCTGCTTGGAAATTGTTAGTGGCTCTCTGCCGCCGTCTGGTTCTAATTGCCCGCGTTTATTACTCTCACCTCAACCCAGCGAAACGTACAAAAGATGTACATTTAACGTACAAAAAATCCCATTATTGTGTGAGGCGTGGAATCCCCTCCACACTAAACTCGGGGAGATCTATATTGATCCCGAACAGCCAGCGTGTTGTCTCAGCTGTCTCTCTGCCAAGCAATGATGTTATTCTTGTTGAGAGATGAAACCAAACATTCCTCAATGCAGTTTCAGTCGGCGCCGAGTAATCCTAGTGTAATTATAAATATAAGTAATGATAATGATCGTGACATGACTTCAGAAGCAACGATGAAGATGATTTAGGAGAAGAGCCGCTGCCAAAAGACTGAGGGGTTTGGTGCCTGTAGTCATGGACAGGACGAAGTGGCAACATTGTGACGGATGACCGCGAGGTAAGGCAACTGTCAGGCATCACTATGTTTAAACACTATACTACTAGGGTGCCGTGCAATCTACTGTTTGCACTATTTGTAGATGGCAGCCTAATCACAATTACCAACTATTGTTTTAGTCAGAAGGCAAAACTTTGGCTCATGGTATTAAATATCCAATCCGGTATTTACCTTGGTGGCTGATGAAAACAACGAAAAAATCTCAGAAAGATTGATTGGTCTAAAATATTTGAATTCCGGACTTTCCGAATTTGGGCCACAGACATCAATGCCTGAACCATCCCGCTCGGTAACCTGCACTTGTAGAACTGAAAATGTTAACCTTTAAACGTTTCTGCAATATGTGCGATAGATTGTTCAAAAATTGAGGTTTAAATTGTTTCTTTGAATACCCATTCAATGTTGGTTATTTTTAATTTATCTAAAAGGCTCTAACGACTTTAACCAAAAGTATTATTTTTGGCATTCGGAATAAAACGCATACGTTAGATTTTCTACGAACACCCATGAAGTCCTGTTTATTCGGCTTAAAATCGGCATATCTTTGAATAGTTTCGAGATCGTGCTTAAAACATATTTTGCTTGTTAACGAGCCTGTGAATTACCAGGATCATATTAGCACCATCGCTTTGCCGGAATTTGCAGTTCTTTTAATGTTAGAAAATCTACTGGTATGTGGTCATCGCTTTTCAGTATACTTAAAACAATAATTGGAAGATGAAATTCTAAAGATGCCTATATGAAAAATACAGATCTCATTAAATTATCCTATACAGCAATTAAACTTTTTTATGAAAATAAGCATTTCAAAGATATGTGCTTGCCAAAGTTTGTCTTTCTGAGGCTCTGTGTAAGGGTGTAGCAACCTGTTTTTTTAATATTTGTCCTGTTAGTTTCCTGTGGTGCATCTGTAAAATTTAACGAAAAACTGTGAACAATTATAAACTAATTTGTTTCATAATATATTTTATACAAATTCTACATTTTAATAAAGTATATCGTTTTCGCACTTAGTTAACTTTAATTACCAATTAACTGAAGCTAGAGATGGATAGGTGCATGCTTAATAGTCACTCCCAAATTTATATCTTACTTTCCAGCAAACGATCTCCCAGCGCTTTTCCATACTCATCATGTTTCACATATATAGCTTTGTATATTTTCAAAATTATTATAATGCGTTAGTAAATCACATGAAAGAAAATAATCATATTAATTTTTCGAAATAATGGTTGTCTTGTTAAATAAATTATTAAATATTGAAAAATCAGGAATTTTGAAGAGTACGAAAAATAATAATTTTTCTACACTAACTATGGCAAATAAAAAAGTATAAAATTATGATCTATTTGTAAACTTATTTATTATAAAAATAGACATTTTATGTGAATATTTTTAAAAATGCATAACGTGGCTCATTTTTGGAGCAAAGAATTTAGACAGGAAAAAATTATTATTTCAATAACCATGCACTCTAGAATGTTTATACATTGAGAATATCACCACGATTAACAACTGGTATAAATTTAATTAATATATATTTTGATACTGTGACTTTTCTAAACTTCACAGTTGCATTACCTTAAAACATTTCCATAATTTTTAGTGTTCCAAATAACTCATTTTCTACGAGTCTTTTAAGAATAGTCTTAGTCTTCTCCATGTTATGAGAAAGTTCAGTTTTGCTTGGACACGCCCATGTGCTATGGAAGAGAAATTCATTTTGTTTTGTTCAGTTTTATAGGACACACCCGCTAGGAATTGCAAAGCTATATGACGTTGGAAGGCATAGATACAGTTATGAAATGTTTCAGAGAAGCTTTCCTCTCCGTGGTACACAAAGTCCCGTCATGGACGCGAGGAAGTTGCTTTAAAAAGGATCAGCATGGAAGTGCTGGCTTGCTAGACACAGAGAATATTTACCCAGGAGTCTTTGTGGGGACTAAAACTGTGTAACAAGGAAGAAACAAACCGAGATGGAGCTCAAAGAGGTTTGTTGCCGGACAGATAAACATCTTGTACTGTTTGTCGAAATTCTAGACTGCGTCTTATGACCGTCCTTTCAGTAATACACATTTAATATCGCCCTGGGTGGCATACTTATACATAGAATGTTCAAGTAAAACTAAAATTTTGTCTTACGAAAATCATAACTTATACATATTTTCGTTTTAAAGAATCAAATTAATATTTGATGTTACAGATGGAATTTTATGAAATGCATGTATGTTTGTAATATCGTTAGTGACATTAAGTTTTACGTAATGCTTTTTTATTTTAGAGGCTAAAAATGCTGAAAGAAGTTTTCAATACTCAAAAATGTCAAAAAACAACACTTTGGCTATTTGTAAGCTAATTTGTAAGCTTTTGTATTAAAAACTTTAAGTGGCTTAACACTATATTGAGTGTTCATTTCAAAGTATCATAACGTCAATTTTTTGAGTCAAACTTTTGAAACGAATTTTAGCCACTCGTGTGGCGCAGAAGTTAAGTAGTAAGCACGGCGTTCAGTCCATAGAATATGAACTAATATGGTAACCATTAATCATAAAACGTAGAGCTAATAATATGCCTCAGAATGTCACACGCAAAGCCGTAAAATAAGCTAAAAATATAAGTACCAATCATTCTGCTTGGATAGGTAACGTTTTTATTTACATTCGCGGAAGGAAGCCATAACACATTCACAAATTCATGATGCTTTTGATCAGCAATGATAACAGCAGCTTACATCTTTCACGGACCTTTCATATACAACGCCGTGCTTTATAGGCAACTTCTCCGACACACGAGTCGTACGCCTCTGCGGAAGAGATAAGAACGATGGCGCCGTGAATGAGAGGTTAGACCGGTCTCACCAATCCCAGGGGACCGCATGCGATTTGTAGTGGACAAAGTGAATTTCCTTTGGGTTCTCCGATTTCCACAGCGAATCATTCCAACAAAATGTCTATTATAACCTTTCCTTAACCCCTCACGCCTTGATTTGTTATCCACATCTTCATCGCTCTCAGGACTGGCTTCGGATCGATCCCCCGTTCCAGATTCCTTCTCTACTTAAATGTTCATTGGCTCCCCAACAGGTCTCTGACCCTAGGTACTCCCATGTTAATCCTAGGGAGCAGAAGTCTACATATGAGGAGGGTTAGCTGACTTAAGTAATTATATTATAGTGTTACAGTTAGTGTTACATTGTTTAGAGAGTAAAACTTTCAATTGTTTCTCATCAAAGGCCCGAAAGGACCACAAACGTGATAGGAGACTATGCAAATATAATTATTTATAAAATAATTCATTAACAATACCAAAACACTTTTTTTGCAAATCCTAAAAAAGACTGCTCGGGTTTTCAGTGATTAGATTTAAACAATAGAAACACAAAAAACTTAGGTGGATAATCCAATAAATATTGTTATTGTTTTATTAATATTACTTATATAATTTTGTTTCTTAGCTTATCTGAATGGGAAAAATATAAATTTGTGTAACAACAAAATAGGATAAACCATTTAGCCACTGTCAACAAATAATGCCACCTCGTTAACCTCTGTCTCTTTTAAATTGTAAATATATTCATCGGTACTCTGGAAATCGGAGCATACTCGTAACCAGAGATGATTGCCTCAATTTTTCATCGGTCGGTTCTGAATCAATGATATACACTTTTCTCTATTGAAAATTGTTTAAATTAATTCACAGTATTGTCAAATAGGTAGACAAAATAATTGATGTAGCGGGAGAAACTTTTGTTTAGAATTTTCTCCTTTCTGCGTATTTAATTGCAGTTTTGGGTAACCCAATTAACTCAAATTGTTTTTGCTGTATTGCTGCGCGTATAAAATGCTGTCTGTATTGAATACATTGATTTTAAATTATTTAGATGTCTGAATACTAATTTTTATGTAAACAAAAATAATTAAGTTTTAGAAAAACTGCTAGTGCACCCTAAAACTGTATTCGTATTTCTCTTTTCTGTGTTGTAAAAATGTTAAATAATATTTACGAATATACGAGAGAGTGAAATATTATATAATCAAAATTACAGATTTATCACTAGAAATAATACGCACGTGATACTATCCTGTTGTAATTTTAATTATTAAACTCTTTGTCCATATTTAAAGGACCGTGCGTAGCCATTCAAATGGAAAAATTTACTATTAGGACTCTCTCTCTCTCTCTCTCTCTGGAAACTCGCTTTTACGTTTCATCTGTATTCATTTTTCACATATCTGATATTCCAAAAACTCATCATAAGAACCTAAATATTTATTTTGCAAAATTAGTTATTATTTGCTAACAAAGTAAAAATAATATCTGGGAGATATTAGAGAGTGTAGGCACGTGCAGGATGCCTTGGCGTTAGACGAGATGCTTAATTTGTAAATAAACGCAGTACTTGTTTGCCACTTGGCCATCCGCTTGCTGAAAAATATGCATCTGAGGCACATACTATTTGAAGAATTAGAAACACCTTTTGTTGTAGACCTATATAAAACTCAGACATGAACTAAATTGAGCTTTTTATGGGTACTCTTTAACTACTGTGGATCCCGGCGTCGCATTTTATAGCTGGTCTAAAAGGCCTTTTAATACTGCTCAGAGGTTTCTTTTTAAGTCGTGAGTTTCTTTTTACGTGCCATAAATCTAAGACATGGGACCACAGGCTTCAACACCCTCCACTGGGTTTGAACCTGTGACTTTGGGAACCAGAAACTTGTAGTTAACCCGTAGATCACGGAGGACAAATCAAACTAAGGGCTGAGTTTGTTTATCTTGAATACAAATTCCACCGATTCATCTGTTTCAACCAACCTTTGTGGGGTAACATTTGACATAGGCAAAAAATACTCCCTGTCTTGGGATTTAATATTCGCCTCTCAATCAGACATTCTTATTTTATCCTAAATTGTAAGCAGACTCTCCGTATTAAATATTCTAGATTTCTGTTTCAAAATTTCAGCCCAATTTAAAATCATACATACTATTTTCGCCAAGCTCACTTTTATGAAACTTCAGCTCAAAATAATGTAGCGTTGCATGGTATCCTTTTTACACGCAGAACAGCACTCGTTACTGATCTTTTATCAATCCTTTACTAGTTGCCAACATTGTAAAAGGGGGCATACCCGAAAAGAAAACAAATAAATGCATTATTATTTAGGCCTCTTTATAATGAAAAGTAAGTGCAGACGCAGCATGAGCAGGAAATTTTGTACCCAAGTTATATAAAGGAAGCATTTACATACAGTCACTTTATGTTTGCGTTGCGTGCATAGAGGAAGGATTCTCCATTTTTTCTGACTGTATTGGCAGCTACTGAACAACATAAGTTTGCCATGCGAGATTTTACGCCATCTACTGTACAGTCATTGTGCTCTACCATACCAAGACATTTTAAATGCAGACGCCAGATGATGCCCTTTTTGTGGGGAGGAGATAAATGTTTTTTATGTTCTATTTACAATTATTGGATGCGTTTTAATATTAGATATTATCATTTATGTTATTCAGTTTGACACCTGAGACACGCTCCGTAAATTTTTATATGCAATTTACGGATCTACACCTTCCTAAGTTCTTGTTTTTTTACTACGCCTATATTGTGAATCTTACATCACGCCTACCCCTTATGCTGCGTTAGAATTGCGTCTTCGTTGTGAATGAGGGTCTTATTTATCGAAACTTTAAGTAAGAAGAAATACGGCATTGGAAAAGTGTTTAATCAGTCTTTCCTTCTATTCCTCTTTGTTTACCTAGATTTTTTTTACAACAGTTTGTAGCAGCTTTAGTGAGAAGCTAGAGAATGCAATCTACTCAGGGCGGCATGATGAATGTTACAGCACTAAAACTTCCTTTCAACCTCCGTGCAAAAAGCATACCAACCTTATTACTTTCTTTGGAACTATCCATTGTAGTTGCGGAGATGTAACAGGCCCCTTAGAGCTTTTCAAGATGAAACCATCTCCAGAGTTTCACAGTATAAAAAAACTCAGGCTTTCATCCTATGTAGGTTAAGAGTTGTATTCATAGATGCCTGCTTTGTTAGAGGAGTTCTCTACGTGGAAGTCGCTGTCACTTTCTTCAGTTCAACCAAGAGGCAAAAAAGCGAGTAATTCTGGACTTCGGAAATCGATATGACGCAGTTGTCAACGAAGTTGCAAACTCGACAGCTTTGTGGACCAAATTTTATTATATTCGGCTTTGCAGAGTGTGCAAATCTTAACGCTTCGTTTATATTTCTAAGGCTAGTTTACAAAAGAGTTCTCAATATCGTATTTGATCTGCCACCATCAAAAACGTGTACCTATTATCAAATTTACAATGCATGTACAAAAAATAATCTATCTGGCGATTTTGACCTTTATTTAGTTAAACGGGTTACATCCAAGCTGCGGAACCTTTAAACGCTCAATTCTATTCTTATATTGAACATTCCTCTGTAAGATAAGGATTTAGTTAAGGCTTTGTATTAAGGCAAACACGTTGATGAATAAAACATAATTCTCAAGGGTTGGCTTGCAAAATAGTTTAGTTTTGCTCCAGATTAATTAATTCCGACAAACTTATTCACAAACATACTCTCTAAGGATTACCAGAACTTCGCATTAATTTAAACTCTATAATGACAAAGTTACGAAGCTACTACTGTCTTCAAATATGTTTCAGAATTCAGTTAAAAAAGTAGATCACACAATTTCAACTACATTTTAAATATCTTTCATCATTATATGCTCAGCCTCTGGCATGAGTAACAAAAGAAAATAAATAAACAATTGCACAGTGTGAATAAAAGGTTGTATGGAGATACTGTGATTTGCCTTTGAAATTAGGGTTTCACACAACTCATTTATTTTTCAAAACCGTTTCAATTTAATCTTGAAAAATCGAAATTTTATATGCATGACTGTTCAAAACTTCTACACTGATATATGATTCTCCCTGTTTTTACGAACCACTCCTATTGCAGATTTATCCGGTTATTCTTTAACACATGACAACATATAGAGAGTATTTTCTCCGACAGTAACACTATTTTGCTTTCCAGATTTTGGTTTGTCTTTTATTCTTTAAGTTGCGCTGAAGTTCTCACTCTCGAAACTTTTGAATACGTTAATATTTCTATTCTGATGTACTTCGTTAAAAAAATCATACCTCTTGCTGAATTCTACTGTCCTTAATATTAGGACCTGTGTTCTTTCACGTTTACTAAGGAAATATCTTTGAGATTTTCAGCTCAAGAATTAAAATTATTATTTGTTAGTAATTTGTTTTGTTTAATAACATGATTTTACATACTTATGTATCTCAAGTACGGAGGTTCATGAAAAGAATTTACTAATTTAATGAAAAAAATGAATTTTTGAACTTTCTACGTATTCATTTATAACATTTTATTGATATTCGGAGTATGTAAGTGTTAAACTAGTCATATGTTACATTCGTATGCTTTTATCTACCCTCAGTTGTTTATTAGTGTACGTAAGATTATTCTTAAGAAAGTTTAGTTTTATTTCTATTTATTTCTAATGTAGGTATACATTTGCAGCAATTGCTACAGTACACATTGCGTTCTAGATATAATGGGAACGACGATAGTCAAATGTTTAAGAACTGGACGCTATCTACCGGAAAGAGAAACCATGGAGTCATATTCTGGCAGAGTGCAGTGAAACAGAAGCAATATTTACCATAACATTTCTTGATTCGAATGAGGGGGTAAAGTTTGGATGAATGTAATATTGGACGCTGAGTATTTGTTAGATTAATATATTTAATATACATTTTAGCCAAAATCATGTGAGCCATTTTTAAGAAAATTGAAATTTTTTAAAGTTCTTTTGTATAAATATTTTGGAGTGGTATGAAAATATTCGTGAGGCATCCTTGAAAGATACTGAGCATAAAAATTGTCAGACACACAGAATAAAATACTTATTTTTAATTCCCTGACATAGTTGCTCAATTTTAAGAAATAATACACAAATTTATACAAAAATGTTTTTGGCATAAATCATGTTCGAGATATCAGTATTTGCGTGAGAATTGTTCAATACTTCATCAGCTTTTAAAGTACTGTCAATTTTCAGTTTTTTCACAATTTCCTGGATTTGAAAGCCAGTAGTAATAGTAGCAGTAGTAGAACAGTTTTATTGCCTCTGAAGACCCCTTCATTCTGGATGATCTTTGTATAATTTTCGCACAAGTGTAAACTGCTTACTTCAGAAAAAATGTACATCTCATTAAAGTACACAATTTGTATGATATACATTTTTTTTAGAGTTAACCGTTTTGCAATATTCCGATTTATTGGTTTCAGTTTTAAGTTACTTAAATTTTTCTCATACGGGAAGACATCTTCCGTTTTTGAGCAATGCTACCCATAGAAACATACACATACACACTGATAAATATACGTGGATATATTTCTAAAAATCCGTTTTTTGCATTCACGGGTCTCAAAACATGCATTTCCGGCGAAATCTCAGTATTGAATTTTTGGTTGGAATATAGTACCTTCTCTGTCCACTATAAACATTGTAAATACGTGCTAGAGAAGGTAAAAAGCCCAACATTATTTACTCAACAATTACTATTTCCGAAGCAGAACCAATGACCGTGTGCCCAATGTTACGTGTCTTTTTATAGATATACAGGTGAACTTAACTTAGATGGAAATAAAGGTTATTTTATAACGCTGTTGCTTCACAAGATTAATATGCTCACATTACCAGTGTAACCTAAGAAGAACCACCTCTGGTTGGAGAGTAATGTCGTCTCAAAACTTTGTGCCCTCTCCGAACTTGGCAACAACGGGTTTATTACAGGGCAGGGTGTCGAGGTCGCTCATAAATCAGGAGCTCCCAACTATCTCTTTCACTAGAGCAACTCTGCCACTTGTGGTTTATCTTTCTTTGTGCTTGACAGATTGTAACACATTCTCAGCTAAACACACATATAACTTTATTAAATTAGATTTTAAAATGGAGCATGCGACATGGAGTGTTTTTTAAGCTTTAACATCTAGATTATCACGAAATTTGTGGCCTTCAGAAACTAGATTATATAAAGACATAAGCGCGCCTTGTAGCTAGTAACGGTTTTATTAATGTTTCACTCACCAAATTGAAAAGCAAATTGCACAAAAAGTAATAACTTCTTTTTTCTTCTTCATTCATTTTTACTTTACATATTTGGCACTTAGTATATATAAAAGAATAAAAAAATAAAATAAAATAAAAGTATTTTTTCTTTCTGTGTACAATATAATTGTGGGTAGAACATGTATTGTATTCCATCCAAAAATAAGATGTCAAGATTTCACAGAAAATACATATTTTGAGACTCCCTGATTTCAA
This sequence comes from Hymenopus coronatus, assembly GCA_030762935.1. Lineage (NCBI taxonomy): Eukaryota > Metazoa > Arthropoda > Insecta > Mantodea > Hymenopodidae > Hymenopus > Hymenopus coronatus. Next base: position 109,477,236 of record CM060894.1, on the reverse strand, counting down.
AAAATGAATTTTTAGAAAAGACTCCTGTGTGTATGTGTGTGTTTGCGGACAGCTTAACTCAAAATCAAAAGTCCGTTAAATATCAAACTCAGTATTTAGGTAAAGAATATTTTTAATTTAAAAAAAAGATAAAATAATAGCCAATCTTATCAGTGTCTTCCAAGGAAGAGACATAACAATTTTCAGGAAAATACCCCTATCCCAACTGTCCTTTATATGGGACATTTTTTCATAAATTTTTACTCTCTCAAACATATCATTTACGTGAAAAAAATTGGAAAACTTTGTTTTTCTCAAAAATAGCCATAAATATTTTGATTAAAATATCTTATATTATAGATATTTTCATCACAAACAAAATGTTCATCTTTAGTGATCTGTGATTAGCTTATGAAGATTTGTTCGCTCTGGATGACTTTTGCTAAATTTTACGTAACTAGAAAACCGTAAGAAATAGATAAAATTCACTCCTAAGAAAATATAGATCAATTTTTCATATGCATTTTTATTGTAGAGGTGACCATTTTCAAGATAATAGTTGTTAATGGTTTCAAGTTTAAACTACATAACTTTTCTCAAAGGAGATAACTTTCCTTTCATCCCGCTTTTGTTTAGTGGCCTTGCAAAGCGAACCGAGCTTCAATTGTTAACATAACGACTAGCTTTTAAAGGATATGACTTCGATTTAGCCGTATTTCCCTTCTGCTTACAAAGAATCAGGTAGTAAAACCATTTCTGCTAATCTTATGCAGAAACGCATAGTATGTTATTTTTTAAGTCACCGTTTCTTGTTATTATTCTCATTTTTAATCTTTTTCAAACTGGAAATCATCTTTCGTTTTATATCTCATTTGCCTTACTTCTTGTCGTGTAAAGAAAACCAAATTTCAATTATTTTCACATAGCGATCAGTTTTTAAAATATCTTGCTATCACTTTAGCCCAGCGTATTTCCTTATTTCACGTCTACTTACAAGGAAGCAAGTAATAAGACAGTTTATTCTAATGTTTATCTTGAGTGTCATGATTAGACAAAAGAATAATATTTTGTAAGAATAGTTTTTAGCAAAATAGGTAGAAAAAGTCATATGAAAGGAACACATTAGATTTTTAGAAAAATATGCATTCGTATGTTTATGAGCAGTATAGCTAAATAAAGGACCGTTAAATGCCAAACTTGGCATTATTTTAAGTTCCGCACCTTTTAAGAATGTGACACAAAGGTTTTCAAGAAGATGCCCCAACCCAAACTAGTTTTTACATGGAAACGTGTATTTCAACATTTTGATTTTATCAAAACTGACTCTAAGAATTTCATTAAAATACCATATGTATACTATATATTCACCACAAATAAAATGTATATGTTGCATTTTCTGGAAATAACCTCTGAAGCCTTCTTCATATTGGATGACTGTAACTGGTAAATTCAAAGAAAGGGACAAAAACTTGTTACACGAAACACGTAGGTCTCCTTAAAACACATAACTTGTGTGCTACAATTTTGGAGATATTTCTTGTTATTTATTTTAATTTTGCAATAATTTAGCTTTCCTCAAATGCAAATTGTTATTCGTTTTTATATCTTCTGGTCAAGGAAAGAGAACGGTATTTCAAAACCAAAGGTTAGGGGTAGGCTTTTAAACGATTTGACAATCGCTTTAGAACTATTGTAGTTCCTTACTCGTCTTGCACAATGAAATAAACAAATATTTTATGCTACAGCTTATCTTAATGAGCGTGAAGTAGGTAGAATGTTTGTAAGAATAGTTTGTTTTTGCAAAGGTAGAGAAAGTTAGGTGGACATAGCATATCAGAAATTGTATTCGTGTAATCTCTACGAAGCCTTTCTCATGCAATTTCCTGCAATTTTAGTGCTTACTACAAACTGTATAATGGCACGATTTAGTGGTCAACGAATTCAAAAGAATTTAACGCCTCAAACTTAAAAAAAGGGGTATAGAAAATTTTTCACAACTTTGCGCCACAGTTATATTTATTAAAAGTAGGAAAAATTGCAACTTCCCCGTATATCTTACCGGTTAATATATTTTCCTAGGTAATTTATTTGAGCTTTTAAACTTAACTTAACCTACATCCACAGTGATAAAATATAGAATCCAGAAAGGTGGACCGACAATAGCTATATTTAATCTGTTTTTTGGAATAAGAAAATTACAGTGGAAACAAAACCACAAATATATAAATATACGTCAGCATATGGCGGAAACATGCAATTGAATATGATATTAAAGCTGCTTTCCTCTGAAGGTTATTTCACTAGGTATCCTAAGTTGCAAAAATTTGAAACACGATTATTATACAGGTGACGAAAGTCCAAGATAATTGTGAATAGATTTTGAGAGCTATAAGCAACTAAAATGGCATAGTCACGTAGTAGTATACTGAAAACAAGATTTCCTGGATATGTTTTAGAATAAATCACACTAAGAGAGGAAAGAGGATAAATAAACAAGGACCTGAATATAAGGCAAATCCTCTCAGGATGCATGCGCTGGTGCATTGCGAGGAGCAAGGTGCAGATGAGTTCGCTAGGTTCATCAGAAGCAAATCGCCTCTGCTCAAGTTTGAACAATAGTGTTGTCTCCCTCCCTCTTTCATACGCTTGTCTCATGCTTCTCCTGTCTGACCAACCCTAAACTTCACACATGTTTCTTTCTCTGCGAACTGTTCGCTTGCGGTACCAAAGTAGTAAAAGCGGGCGTTAAACACTATCAAAACAAAACTGCGAAATGACCGAGCCGACACGAGGCGGAGCGATACACGGTGCTTCGGCTTGCAGGCATGCGACTTTACGCGTTTAAGAGGTCTGAAATCCATGAATAGTATAAAGAGAGTTGGAATCAAGAATTGAAAAAGAAGCTGTGAGTGTAATATGAGTATAAACACTTTGGATACAGCTGTTAAATAAATAAAACTCATGTTTGCTTGGTATGGTGTTTTGAATACTCCTGGTGCTTAAAAATATCTCAAAAATAAGTCTGAAATATTGGTATATTTCGTAAATAATTCGTAAACACCTAACCCACCCACCCCAATCAAAAAATAAAATATCTGATGTGTTTCATTCACATGACTATCTCTAGTTGTTCTACATATAAGTTATACTTATTTATCTACATCATGCTGATCCACATGGACATTTTCAGAATTGGTTTTACTACTTGCTTCTTTGTAAGTAGATGGGAAATAGGGGACTATTCTAGGCTAAAGCGGTACTCAAATATTTTAAAAACTGGTAGGTATGTGAAACAATTGAAGTTCGGTTAGCTTTGTATTGCCAGCAGTAAAATGAGAGACAAAAGGTGTCTTCCCGTTTGAGAAAAGTTACGTAGTTTAAAATTGAAACCAATAAACATCTCAAAACGGTCTACTCTACAAGAAAAGCGTATATGATATAAATTATGTGTTTTAAGGAGATAACATTTTTTGCATAGTAAGATTTTGTAAATCTCTTACAGCTTACTAGTTATGCAAAATCCAGAATAAAGAGGTTTTCAGAGGCCATTCCAAGGAAACTCAAAAAGCATTTTTGAGAAAATAAAAAAATTGCAACATTTTAGAAAAGTGTTCCTAGTAAGAGTAGTTTGGTAAGGGGAGGATCTTCTTTTCTGGGAGATACTTAACTTCATTTCAAAGTTGATGTTTAACGCGTTTTTCGTTTTTCAGCTATGTTGTCAACAAACACACACAGACATACACACACACACACTCTGGCCTTTTTCTAAATTTCTCTTTTTGAATTCAGTGGGTCTCAAGACATGTACTACCGGTGAAATTTCCGTATGGGAATTTAGGTTGAAATACAATATCTTCTCTATTTACAAAGTACGTTGCACATATGAACTAGGGAAAGTAAAAATAAAGTGGCTTAATACAATTTTTTGTTTAGAAATCCACTTTCAGAGGTAAATATTTGTGTATTTCGTGTATTCGTTCTATTGTTTCATAGTTATAAACATTTACTCTGGATATTAGGCTCTCGTATGGTTAACCCACACTTTTAGAGATATTTTGGGCAGAGTAAAAAACAACGAACATGAATAATCAGGTTATTTAGAAAGACATTTATTGAAAATCACACACACCCACCCACACACACACACACTCACACACATGGATTAAACGAGTGGGAACGTTTGTGGACGGCATTCAGAAGTCTGGGTTCTAACCCGTGGGCCGACCAATCTCTCTGGGGTTTTTCGTGGCTTTCCTCAGTTGTGAAATACAACATTGAATATACAGCACCACTATCCAAAATTCTAGCTTCAGTCAAAAGCAATAGTAAAACTGAAAATATATAGTAATTGTGATTGCGCGCCATCTATCCACATATACCTAGGGAAAGCATTTAGATTGGAATGGACGGCACACTAATACCATCTTGAGCCGAACAAAATGGTATAATATGAAGAGATAAGACCTCGAAGACTAGCCTAATCCGCCGTTTGCACACAGATAGTGCCCATCTACACTGGACGCACTCAAAGGCCATCTTTTTGGTGGAAGCGAATTGTCCACCACTTACCGATCAATGAGCATCTGATTAAGTCGTAGTATGACCAAGCAATTAAAGCGACATGAATATAATATTTACAAATCCGATGTGTTCCTTTCACACGACTTTCTCTACATAAATTATTGTTAAAAAGCTTATTCTTCTATTTCGTGCTAATCGAGATAAATATTAGCAGAAATAGTCTCATTGTTTGCTTTTTGTAAGTAGAAGGGAAATAAGGGAAATCACTATGCTAAAGCGGTAGTCAAATCTTTTAAAAGCTGCTTGCTAAGAGATTGATTTACTGTCTTTGAGTGGCCAGGAGTTACACTTTACGAGAAAAGTTTATAAGCATTTTAATTTTGAAACCAAAAACGAGAAGTATCTGGAAATTTCTACAAAAATTGTATTGCTCTACATTTTTCTTATGATTTACCAGTTATACAAAATATATTCAAAATGAAGAGAACTTCAGAGGCTATTCCCAGAAAATTCGAAATATACATTTTATTTCTCATATACCTAAGTATCTTTATTATATGCCATTTTAATCATAATCGTCATAACCATTTTTGAGAAAATCAACATTTTCAATTTTATTTTTCATGTAAATGGTAGTTTGGGGTGGGGACATTTCTTAAAAATGTTCATGTCACATCCTTTGAAGATGCTAAACTTAAATATCAAATTTGGTATTTAACCGACTTCTCCTTTTTTACTTATCATATTCATAAACTTACGAACATGACACATTGATGCTCTGGACACACACACACACACACACACACACACACACACAAGCACACACATACGCCACTTTTTCTAAAAATGCTTTTTTATTCTAGGACTTTAAAAATCTTGGTATCTAATTTTTGAGTGAAATGCAAAAACCTTCTCTACTATGTACTAGGTATGAACTGTAAAGAAATTTAAAAAAAAAAAAAAACAACTTAAATATATGGAACATTCTCTAAAAAGATGTGTTAATAAACTCACATTAATTTATATGCACAAACTGTTCCTGCAAAGCTTATTTTTGTATTCACTATAATTGAGGTTATGTTTGCAGAAATGGTTTGATTACACATTTGGTTTTAAATACAGTAGTCTGACGCGATGTAAATTCTTTAAAAACCATATCGCTTGTTTTAATATTATCTACTATTTGTACTAACTGCTAGTAAAAACTGAATGGTGAAAAAATCAAACCAATAATAATGAATATCTCGGAATATGATTAATGCCATAAAATATTTAACACAAATAATATGTTTTAACCCGATCAACATGTTTTGTTTAGTAAAATTTTGTCTATAGCTTTGTTCTTTATCAGTTCTACAAAACAGATTCAGAATGAAAACTATACAGCCTGGTCACAGAAAATCTAATATGTTATTCTTAGAAATCTTCAACATACAATCAAAATGGTTAGAACACATTTTAAAGAAATAAAAGATAATAAAAATATTCTGTTCAAATGGGAGTTTGGATGGACAATTTTCTGACAAGTCTTTGCAAAGTAACTATTTATACATTTTTCATTTTTGAGTTACGCTGTTCACACATACAACACACAGCTAGCGAAATTCTTTCTAATAATGCTTCGTTTTGAATTTAAGAGACCTTAGACTATACATTTGCTCTGAAATAACCATATTGGATTTTTGGGTAACAAATACTTCTTCCAGTTACTATAGATTGGTTGTAGAGATTTTGAATTATACTGAACTTAATTATTGTTCTAACCGTATATTCAAAAAGTATCCGGTATCGTTTATTTTCTCTTTAATGTATAAGAAAGTAGAGGATATTTTGTTTTTAGGTGTTGATAACGTACATGACGACACTTCATATCTATTTTCATGTTAATAGTTATTATTGTCTTTACTTGGTAACTAGTTTTTGTTGTGTATGGATGTTCGTTTATCGTATTTCATAATGTCGGCAACGGAGCACGTTCAAACATAAAGTTTTGTGTTTTGTTAAACAAATCTCCCTTACAGACATTGAACATGATATGGTGAAGCGGGAATGAAAAAATTCTAGAGTGGCATAAACGTTTCAGTCATGATTTTTGAACGCTGAAAAAATTAGGGGAAGGGGGGGGCAGGATCGGGTATCTAACAAATTATAATTGATCATAATATATAATATTTTAAGAAATGTACTTTATTGTAAATTATTGTATTATGAATTGTGAACATTTTAAAATATGTGCTTTGTTGCCAACTTTTATCACATACGTAATATAAATTAAAATGTTTTTGTTTGCAAAATACGGTTTTGCCCCTAGGATACTACAGTTTTTCTGTGCTTAACAGTCATTACATTCAGAATATTTCAATGTCTTTTGGGGCCAACTTGTGCAAAGTTCATGGGCCCATCTATTGCATTTCACACTCTGAATCAAGTCGTCATTTCGTTTTGTCTCAATATATTTCTCCTTGCAATAAGAGCACTGGCTGTCGCTAGAATTTTCTTCGGTATATTTGGCTTTCTTTGCTCTTGTCTCACCAAACTTAGACTGAAGCGACTTTCTGCAAATTGCTGGTGACTTAGGATGAGTATTTGCCTTTTTTTGAAGCTCAACCTTATATGGTGACTCTGTAAGGACAGCTGTTTTCCCGCGACGATGAGGGAAGTCTTTTAACACAAGGAACTGGCAACACATCTTTTGGTGAAACTGCAAATGTTTGTGTGTGGTTCAGCCGATATTGCTATTTTCTCTGCAATTTTGGATGGAAGAAGAAAGACTGACTCACTATGCTGGGTATGTAGTGTAACATTTATTGACTCCTCAGATGTTGATGCTGATGGCTGAGGAGTGTTTCAGCTGGCATGAAGTCAACATCGCTAAACTTGTTAGGATACAGGATCGGTGGGACCCGGTTATGCCCCCCGCTTCTGCCCCCACACGCCATTTTGTCCACCTAAAGGCATACCACATGCTTCGCGAATTGTAACGACATTGAAAACAATACTTAAATCTTTGCAATTTAATGCAGTAAAAGTAAAATATGTTGCTGTAGATACTTACCTCTTAAACTTCGACTTCAAATCTCAGTTAAATTACGTCAAAACGCGGAAATTTCTAATCATAAAGATTACAAACACAATAATGCGACTATATTCTTCGAACTCCTGCTTCTGAATGCTGCCGATATGAGAATGCAGTTCAGTCAAGAAGTGGTAGATGGTAGCACTTTCCAGTTTAAAAAACCCATCTACCCGGTTATACCTTACAAGCCGATTCTGCTCCCCCCTAACCCTACTATGAGAAATACCTGTAAATGGCTTCCAGGAAAGCTTCCAGTCTCTTTACACGCGGTGGCAGAAGTGTGTCACTGCTGAAGGGAACTGTTTTGAAAAAAAAACATTGTGTAAATGGTGTAACTTGTTTCAGTATTTTTTTTCTACACATTTCAGCAACGTTTTGTATGAAGTATGTATTTCAGGTGTATAGATTTACTGTGAATCAAATTACTTGAATAAGTATATCTTATGAGGAAAGAAGACACGCGTGCAGTCAAAAAGAGAAATAAAAGCTGTGTTTTGTGAAAAACCAGATACATTCTGAAGTGTATTAGTTATACTGAGGCAATTTCATCGTATTATCAGTTATCGTCATAAGATTTGGTTTCTGCAGCTTGCGAAGCGGGGACTGTAGAGATTGAACAACAGTGTTCCCTAGCCACAGGTTTCAGCACGTTACTTACTACTGTAACAGCGTCCCTAAGGACTCTCCGGAACTGTTGCAATAAAACTAACCCGGCTGTATTCCCAAACTACCAGAGTCCCTAAAATATGCATGCATAGTTTCAAGGATAGCAGAACTGCGGGCTTCCTTGACCCATCTTTTATTAACAACGGATACTGCATCGCGACTTGTTACGGGACAAATTTCAGCTCCACATTCCCTTCCTTTCCAAACTTTCCTGTATGCAATCTTAAAATCTGAACTAAATTCTTGCAGCAAGCCAGGTCAGTGAACTAAAAAGTGCCGGCGAGTTACGGAATGGCTAATTATTAGGAAAAATCTGATGTGTTCCATTTATATAACTCTCTTCAGCTGTTTCATATACAAACCATTCTTACAAAATATTATAGGTCAGTCTCACTCTACCTATCCAACTCCTGTCCTACACACGGCTTGTATAAAATAATTAAATTAACACTAATTGACCATAATATTTGGCTAAACTATGAAGCTCGGGACTTAGAGTACTTACGATATTGTAAGTCACCAACGGAGTATGACATCACAAATTAATTTGAGATCATCCTATGGTTTACCGGGAAACATGTGAGTCAATTGAGGAACTTAATACCATGCCGGTATATTGCCATGGTAGCACAGTGGATAGAGCCAACGACTAGAGATCGGAAGATCTGGGATTCAAATACCGGCTAGAGCATTGCATTTTTAAGTCTGTCTTTACCTATCCAACTCCTGTCCTTCACAAGGGTTGTGAGGAAAAACTATTTAGCTCGCCTGGGTAGTGTGGTGGTAGTGTGTCTGCTTCACATTCAAAAGGTCGTTAGTTCGAATCTCGCTTACGATGAGCTGCCCGGATAAAGTTTTTTCGGGGTTTTCCCTTATCCTGAGAAGACGAAAGTCGAGTAACTTTAAGCTCCATGGACCCCAAGATCATTTGAGCTTCATTTCACCAATTTCATTCATCGTCCGATATGACCTACCAGGTTAAAGGACGTTAATCTACAAAACAAACAAAACAAAAATATTCACAACTCGAACAGGTAATGCTATCTTTTTACAGTGCAGTACCTCTGAGCCCTTGGCCTCCATGATGCCATAAAGGCAAGCAGAAACAACCTAAAAGACGTCACATTGGGATAAAGTGTCCTTGATTATTATTTGTAGCACAGCATAAGGCTAGATTGCTAGACGCTTTCATAGCATACCGAGAGATGTGTTGCGCTGCGGCAACAATAAATGGAAGTACAACATGAAATGTGAAAAACCCATTTAGAGTAAGGTATGCATGCATACATGTAAGTTAAGCGTGTACAATTGGGCAGGCAACAAGAGCCAGGAAAGTAGAAAAATGGAACACTTTTACCCGCTCGGCTTAGCAGATAGTAGTCCTCCGGTGTCAAACGCGAATGTCAACACAACTCAGCCTAGGAAGTCACCAGTGACGCATAATGGTAATGTTTACTATCTCAAATTGAATGCAGAAGCACACTTTAGTGCTGAAAACTATCCTTACTTCCAAGTTTATACATTAATACTAGAAACAAATGATAACATACTATGAATATAAGAGCTTACACATTACTATTAAACCCTTTTAAAATGCTCAAAATCAAAATTTCTGGTGCTGAAAACAGTTGCTACTTACAACATGTTGTTCATACTTTTATTGAAAACAAAAACCTTCCGGTTGCTCTAACCACTGCTCTAATATGGTAACATGCCTACACGACTTTAATTTCCCAAATGACTCTCCGATAAACAAGTAGATCCCAAATTATTTTGCAGTGACATATCCCAATGGCGACTTACAAATTCGAAGTAAGTATTTTAAAATGGATAAATTAGTGTTAATTAATATCATTTTACCACAAAACCTATTTGTAGGACACGAGATGGATAGGTGGAGCCAGAGTGAAAAATTAATATCTCAGCCGGGATGTGAACCATGGACCTCCTGGTCTCTATCCAGTTGCTCTAGCCATTGCGTTACCAAGGCAACGTGCCAGCACGACCTTAATCTGACTCGCATTAATCCAGGTAAACCTCAAGGAGATGACATGCCTCAAGGGAACTTACAATGTCGTAGGTATAATAAGTATCGCGCTTCATAGTTTAACCAACTATTAGGTGAATTACATGTGAAATACGGCGCTGTTGGGCCATCTGGCTTGTGTAGGAAGAACCTTTTGCGTGCAGTCTCCGGCGCTCGGAAGGTACATAATTCGGGTTAAAATAGGACGTCCAATCCACAATTCCCTGTTCGCATATGCGATATTCACTATAAGAGATACCCTGGTTATTCCTAAACATGAATCAGACACATTTTTGAAAAATTTGCTGGCTGTATAGAAGCGATAACTTACCTTCCGCGATGTTTATTTTTAGATTAAAATATACATTAAACCAAAATTGGTAATTAATGAAGCTGGAGGTTAAAGCTCGTATATTCACCTTAGAGAGGATTACGTTTTAATGCAACCGCAAGTAATATGCTTACTGCAGTATTACCGAGGAATTAATTTGAAACAGAAATTCAATATTCCGTCTATCAATCAGATTTACAATACTCCATGTTATCCCCCCTAAATGTACTGAAACTAAGAGTTACTCCGATGGCTCGAATATATTCACCGCGTTTCAGATTAACTGAGAAACTAGGGTGAAAACCAATGGTTGAGAAGCTGGAGGTATTGATACACTGGTTTATTGTTTAGTGACTCAGCTTTGAAGTCATTTGTATTATTTTTTTAATTAACCATCTGACCCTATTTAGGGTTTACCAAAAGACACAAAATACTTAAAATATGAAATAATCACATAAAACAATATGGCGCTGTAAATAAAACTTGACAAAACAACAATAATAATAAGAAAATAATAGTACAAATACTGATAACAATAATGCTATATAAGGTTATACATTCAAATTCAATTAAAGTATATGATTAAACAATGCATTTCCTTAGAGGTGGTTTCTCAAAATGGCCAAAGGATATTTTATTAATTTTGTACAATGTGGAATCCCAATGTAGTTTCTAATTTATATTTTCTTCGCCATGCAATAAAATTGTTTGTAATAGTTCCCGTGCGCCAAAGAGGAGACCACTCGAAATAATGTTTTGAATTTAGTATTTTTCTAGAAAATATGGGATTGTTGGATGCTATCTGCATAAACTTCTTCAGTTGTGTGGTTGTTTGTCAAACCTGCTGTTGGGTCTATAATTTCTACCTCGTTGTTCTTTCTGTTGATGCAGAAGGTGGCTATAAGCCTGTTGCTGTCATTATTAGCGATGCAGTGCACTTCTTCAAAAATTTCCAACACCTTAGAGCGGAGACCATTTGCCAGGAAAGTTCTTAAACTGTCATGTCTCTGGAAGCGGAGTAGTTGTCCCTGAGGATAATTCCCTAGCACGCGAGGAAGGGTTTCAAATGCTGGACCACAAGGCCGCGTTCTCTAAAGTGCCTCGCTTTGGTGCTTCGGGGAGAAGGGGATCGTGGGTTCGAGTCCCAACTTGGGCATGGGTGTTTTTATGTTTGTAAAATTGTATATGTGTGTGTATTAGCAGAAAAAACAAACAGTAAAAAAAGTAAAAGTTAGGAAAATGAAAAAAGAGGAAAACGGAATATAACGCCGGTGACGCAATGTCTATAACAGCTACTGCTAGAAAAACGTACCGGGATCGACAGAATTGATGTACCATGGCATTCATATCCCACCATTAATTACTGGGAGTTCATGTTGGGTAAGGATCCATTTATTAGCTGATGGTATTTGGGAAAAGAGTGCAATGCCTTTACCTTTCCGGGGGTAGGAGCATCACTTTATAAATTCTCTGTCTCTAAGATGTTGCCGAAATTGTCTGCTGGTTTTGATTTCATAGTATAGTCTATTCCTAATTCTTGAAGACAACGAATTTTAATGTTGTCGCAATCTCGAAAAACATTAACATGAGGCTGGTTCACTGCTTCTAGAGTTTGGTTTATGTTGAACTGTTGTAGAAATACTTCCCACGACGTATGAAGAAGAGAGAGCTTTTTGAATTGGTTGCAAGTGTAAGGCATGGAGTCGTATCATTTTGTCTCCTAGTAAGAAATCGGTCGCACTAGCTAAAACCTTGACAATATTATATTTTTATCAAATGTAGCATCATCCACCTTGTCAGTGAATTTATCTGTCCATGTGTTTAGTAAATTTTGATACATTTTATTGTCTTTAACGCTCCGTTTAGGTTATTCAACCAAAGAATCAATATGCGTAAGGGTTATGTTTCAGAACTATTTGTTAGAAGACTGCGATATTCATTAAGATGTGCTTTGTTGATATGAATTTTTAGACCCTTATAATCTTTACCACATTGTAAGCATGTTTCTTTGGTGGTAACAGAAGTCTTAGGGTTATTAAGAGAAATAGAAGGTTTCACATTTTGAGATTTAGCAGCCATTAATATTGTACATGACAAATTGCTATGCATTGGGCGTGTTATCTTGCTATGTAAACAAATTTAATCTTTAAGCCAAACGCTAGCAAAAATAATTCAAATAAGAATATTTATAGACTTACTAATCATATCCAATACTCTATAAATATCTAATCCAGTTTTATTACAAACAACTGCCACAGAATATTATCCAGAAGTTTCATAAATGTTTATATCATGTAGCAAAAATATCACTGCCACTTCAGTTCACGAGTTATTGCTTCAGCAAAATGGTTGAATCTTCAAATTAGTAAAAACTATGATGTCAGAATTACAATTTTGTAGAGAGAAAACATTTCGATACATTTAGGGGTGGACCTCGATAGCGTTAATGCTTTAATAATCTAACATTTTTTCGTATCAAACAAAGCATGCTTAATTCACAGAGGTAATTCCCGATATTTTTTCTATATTTCACAATTCGGAGTTAAAGAATTTCTAAGGCATACAGATTTATTTCTTGTTTCAATTTTCCTTCTCAAGCTTTCCTTTCGCAATTCTCATTTTACGTATCCCCAGTGTCTACCGCCTGTGTTGTATGCAGTAATGCAGTAAGAAGGGGAGCTAACGATTATCATAAAATCCTAATTTTTACTTTAACTACCGCGTGCAATAAATTTAAATAGAGATGTTATTTATACCACCCAAGAAATTTGAGTCGAGATTTTTCACAAGAATATAAGTTTCGGGATTCTCTGAATCCAAAAAGAGCATTTCACCAAAAAGGTTTCGTGTGCGTGCATAACTCATAACGAAAGTCTGCTAAACACCAACATTTATATTTACATTCAGCATCTTCCAAGGAGGCAATACGAAGGTTTCCAAGAAAATTGTTCCTACACAAACTACCGTTTGCATGGACATTTTCGAAAAATGTAATTTTTTAAAAATGACTGAGATATTTTTGTGAAAACTGAAAAATATATTTGGAATTTTCTAGGAATAGCCTTCGTAGTTTTCTTTATTCTAGATTACCTTTTAAAATCTTACTACAAAATATGTAGATCTCGTTAAAATTCAGTTATGTAATGTTAGATACATGCTTTGGTGAAATTCATTTCCGAGATGCTCCTTTTAACTCCTGGCTATTCAAAGACAAATGAATTTCAATTTCATCGCATAGGACCAGATGTTGAAAGACTGGTATCGTTTTAGACTAGTGTATATCGCCTATTTAGCTTCTACCTATAAGCGAATAAATAATTTCACTTTTTTTTTAATTTATATGGATCAACATTAAGTAGATACAAGAATACGCTTTTGTAAGAATAACTTCTTGAAGAATAGGTAGAGAATGGAGTTCATATTCTTCTTTTTTTACTTTCTCCACACGTACTATGTCCATAGTGTATAGAGAAGGTATTGCACTCCACCCAAAATTTCGATTCCGAAATTTCACCGGAAATATATGTTTTAGAATCCCCTGTATCCAAAAAAAGCATTTTCAGATAAAGGTCCGTGTGTCTGTCAACACGATAACTCAAAAAGGAAAAGTCGGTAAAATACCAAACTTGGTATTTAAGTTTAGTATCTTCCAGGGATGCGACACGAAGATTTTGAGAGAAATCCCCTCACCCCAAACTACCCTTTACATGGAACTTTTTTCGAAAATTTTGAGTTTCTCAAACGATTTGATTAAAATATCGTACATTAATGATATTTTCCTGACAAATAAAATGTATATCTTGAATTTTCTGGAAATAGCCTTTGAAGATTACTTTATTCTGGATGAATTTTACGGAATCTTGCATAACTGCTAAACCGTAAGAGATGGACAAAAACTTACCACACAGAAAACGTACAGCATGTTAAAACACACAATTGAAGTTATATATATTTTTTTTTCTCGTGGAGTTAATCGTTTTTGGATATTCCTTGTTATTGGTTTCAGCTTTAAAAAACATACTTTTCTCATACAGGAATTTGTCAACTTCTGTCCACACAAATAAAGGAATTTCAGTCACATAGCAACCAGCTTTTGTCTATCATTTTAAGCTATGATACTCTCTTATTTCGCTTCTATTTGCATGGAAGCAAGTAATAGGTCTATTTCTCCTATTTTTTCTCGAATATCATGAAGTAAATAGAAGTAAAAGTTTTTTAACAGTAATTTGTTTCAGAAATGTAGAGAAAGTCATGTGAATGGAACAGATCAGATTTTTATTTGTGTAATTTACTGGATACCGCTTCGTTTAATACTTTCTCGTTTATGATCTACTGATCCAGCGCATCGTTTAAATCTGTTTACGGTAGATAATAACAGTGATATTTTGCAGCAAAAATTTATGTAGGCGATAGTGTGGATAAAAGAAGTTATTAAAGTTTTGCGCAAATCGATAACACTTAGATATTACGTTAATACATGCAAACGGAAGATGTAGAACCGTAAAATCAGAATTTGTGTATGTATTTGTATTTTCTATCAGAAATTCTCCTGCTAATGCAAAACACATACACGAAAAATTATTATTTTATATCTGGAGAGCTCATATAGAAGTGCTTCCAGATATTCTTGATGTAGAAAAATGTTGCTGAAACGAATAATAGAGCAATGAAGTTAATAGAATAGGATTTTTTCTCAATATATCATATATTTGGTGCAAAGACCTTATAATTATAAACGCGTGCAATTTGCAATTTGAAAATTATTAATGGCATGCCAGTATGGTAGCTCAGTGGATAGAGCAACCGGCTAGAGACCGGGAGATACGTGGTCCAAATCCCGGCTATGGCATCGATTGTTTCAGTCTGGCACTCTACCAACTCCTTGTGTGAAAAAACAATTAACACTAATTCACCTGATAGTTGGTTGAACTATGAATCCCGGGAGTACTTGCGACATTATAAGTCGCCATTGGGGTATGTCACCTCCAAATAATTTGAGAACACCTTGTGGTTTACCGAGACCATATGACTCAGTTGAGGAATTTAATACCGTGCCGGTATATTGCCACGGTGGAGCAGTGGTTAGAGCTACAGGCTAGAGAGCGGGAGATCCATGGTTAAAACCCCGGCTATGGCATTGCATTATTCAGTATCACTCTAACTACCCAACTCATGAACTATACTCGGCTTGTGTGGAAAAAAAAAAAAGAAACATTAATTACGATGTGCTACTTCTCTAGACAAGGAATACAATGAGTGCTATGCATGTGTCTAAGGTTGTCGATATTGCATTTCAAATCGCTTTATTTTGGACAAACGCTTGGAGACAGACTTAATGTTATTTAGAATTTTCCCTTCATTTTGGTGAGTTCTATTTAAAATTGGACATTTAAATTCCTTCCATACTTCCATCTTGAACTGAATTAACAACACAGCAATAATAATAATAATAATAATAATAAAACAATAATACATTTTGTAAGTTAAAATATGCAAAAGTGTAACAATTTAAATCTGGCTATGTGTGGCTATAGGTATTAAAATCTGATATGTTCCAATCACATGCCTTTCTCTACATCTCTGTATTAATTATTCCTAAAAAAAATATTCCTCTATCTACTTCATGCTACACTAGATAAACATTAACAGAATTGGTCTTTTTACGTGCATCCATTTTGAGTTTTTGCATTACCAGTTATGCAAAACTCAATAAAATTCATCCAGAATAAACAGGTCTTCAGAGGCTATTTAAAAAAAAATCTAGATATACGTTTTATTTTTCAAGTAAATATCCTTAATAAAAATCGTTAGAGCCATTTTTTAAAAAATCCAAATTTTCTCAATTTTTTACACGTACATGGGAGGATTTTTTCAAAGTCTTCGTGTTGCAATCCTTAGAAGATACTAAACTCAAATACCAAGTTTGGTATTTTACCGACTTTTGATTTTTGAGTTATCGTGTTCGCAGACACACAAACACATGTACACACGGATTTTTTTTATAAAAATTCAGGGATAAACGAGACCATAAAACGTGTATTTATGGCCAAATATCGGTTTCGAATTTTTTGATGGAATGAAATTCTTTCTTCATACACTATGCACATTGTAGGTACGTGTAGAGAAATTACGAGTAACAGCAGATGTTAATAATATAAGGAGGAAATGAATGCTGCTGCTATTTGCTAATCAGTATCGATATCGATATGAAAATAGCAGCATTGCGCCACGTATGGTTGATGCTACACTGTTTGTTACTTTGCTGAATTTGCACTGCCAGGATGACAAACCAGCGGGTGTTAAAATCAAACTAGTACAGAGATAAAATGTCTGTTTTTAAAATTATTGCTTTTAAACTACCTCTAGGGCAGTAAATTATAATTCTTCTGCTTGAAAATAAAAGGAAGCAACGCTTGTTGTACATGCCCTCTATTGTTCTCTTTTTTACCACTCAATGTGCAACATATTGTAGTTTCCAATTGTTTTATTTAGATTGCCAGTTTGAAACTGGAACAGTTCACAGTTTGAATGTAGTAAGCGCTTGTGTGGAGATTAAACTCAAATTTATGTTAGGTCATTTGCATATATGAAAAACATACAAATAACACTGTTTTAACGGTACTGGATTCTTATAATATCTTTTCTGGGTTCTATAACAATAATTGTTTTGAAAAGAGTATTTGTAATGGTTTACAAAAATACGGACTAAATTATGGGTGGTAATGCGTGATAGTTCACCAACATTTTGCACCTCTCAATAACGACTAACATTTTGCAACATTATTTCACTGTGGAACATTTTGCTACACATATATTACAGGGCGCCCACAGGTGCAATTTCTAAATCTTATAGTTTTAATATAAATTAAAAATAAACTGTCACATTCTGCTCTGCTCCAATACTGCTATAAGTATACTTTAATATCAGCATATATATTTAAATTATTTGAGTAACCCATTTTATTTTACTTTCATTATAGTAATTTATCAGGTGTTACACATGAAGCAGAGTTTTTAGTTTTGAAAAAAAAACTAGAAATACTACCACATTATTTGAATACTAACCCAAAACACTTATACAGAAATGTTGTTACTCTTCTGATTTTGTTAAAATGAATACTTTAATATAATATTCTAACAATTTATCCTTTGTGGTAGAATTATATATGTTATATCTAAAAGATTTAAACTGTGGCAAAACCACTTCCCGGTTACTAAGCTCATATTCTTCGAATTTTTCTGAAAATTTATACAAAGTTGGTGAAAAACTGCATCGTACGGAACAATTTTAATGGGAAAATGTGCAGGAAAGCACAAAGTGGAAAGACATTGAGAGTAAATACAGACATTAGGTTCTGCAGTCTTAGGTACATAAATGGCCGCATGTTGAAGCTTTGAAAGTCATTGAGAGAAAAATCATAGTATGTGCATAATTAAAGCTTGTAACTTCTAGTTATTTGGACAAATATAATTTTTGAACTTTTTTAAAATTTGGACGAGTTTTTTGCAGCTACCTTTCAGAAATTTTGGTCCAAATTATATAAATGAGAAGTGAAAAGAAAGAGAAACAACAGTTCCAGTAAACATGGATCCTGAAGCTCACCGCTTATGAATAGGGTTAGGAAGTTTAAGACTTGATCCTGTATAAAGATAGGTTTAAAATACTTAAAAAGAACATAAATGAGAGGTGCAAATTAATTAATAATTTCAGTTTCAATTATATATTTAATGAATATATTTAAAAATATGACATTCATATGCTCTAAATTCAGATACAAATTTTTGGCTTAGTTTTAGGTAAGTTTATGGTCGAATTTTTTCCAAATATGTTACATATAAGAATTAGGTGAATTTAAGCTACCCTATAGTCGCTGACCGTTCATAGCAGCTACAGGTTTTGCGATTGTAATAATTGGGTTCATTACATTTTCAAATGAGTATAATGAAAAACTCATATTTGCAGGAATATTAAATTGAACATTAACTAAAATTCAACGATGACGACATTGTTGAGGCCACACGATGTGGTAAAAATAACGGGATATTTAAAGAAGTTTTAGTAATTTCGGGAATGCACATTCCAGAACTTCACCCCTCTGTTGGTGCTAACGATATGATTACAATGGAAAGGAGTTTCTCAACTGCTGCCTGTTGTAGCCAGTATTAGCCGTGAATATTAATTAAAACAAATTGGAACTGAAACCAACTATATTTTCCTACACAGGAAAAATATAATCAAAAGAGTAAAGTTGAAAAAGGTTTGTTAAATAAAACAAAAAGGCTAAAACAGGACCTTTAACCGCAAAAACGCCGAAAAGGGGAAAAAAAGGAGCAAATTAAATCCACATTCTCCGATCTATGTAGCCCATAATGAATGTATATTATTTTGGTCTCGTTTTCAGACACTAAGAAGAAGAAGATCTCAACTCCCTGACCCAACTTATGACAGTGACATTTTGTGTTGCTGTTTGGGGTCACTGTTTGCAAAGTACTAATTGCAACAAATCTAACACAATGTTGCTTAATTTATCAATCAAGAGACATACGCAGCGTTTAAGTTGTCAGTATGGGTGGCTGCGGATTCAAAACGGGTCCAGGCGATGGCTTTTTAAGTGTGCCTAAAACGACAATTTTATGTCCGTGGCATGTTCAATAACGGATGAAGTTCCGACACACGCTGATATGACACTGACAATTGACAACATGGTTAACAATAAAAAAATGTTTACAGCGTTCAAGTGTACACAACATTGATATTCATGTTCATACATGCCGAAACTTCTTTACTCCAAAATTTCACTGTGCAAACTAGTTTCACCACCTTCTTGAGTGTTTAAAAAATGAACTGAAAGAAGCTTATCCCAAAAACTTCAATGAATAGTGGTCATCATATCAACTTTCTTCTAGATAATGTACAATTTCTGATTAAGAGCAGACGTGAAGATATCTCTACATTAACTCTTATCTACTAGTGCAGGTGTTCAAAACATTATCCACTTCGACCCTAAAGCATAACAGGTGACATAAATCTTCTAAAGCGGCGAATCATCTGGGGGATGCCTCTGTGTAAACAGTTAATTTGGGAAATAATATTTATGAGCTTGTATGGTTGTTTCTGTTTACACTTGAAAGTTGTGACTTTCTTATTGTTAAATTTAATACACTCCTGATTGCTATTGTTGGTTTCCGCGCTTCTTTTTCAAGCAACAACAAAATAACATTAACGCAAAATCGGTTACTATATGGATCCATGTTTAACGGAATTTGTTTGCTTCTTCTGGTTTTTACTTCTCATCCCTTCATTCTGCATCGTGGAGTGGGTGGCTCACTTTGTTAGACGCTGGCCTTCTGAGCCAAAGGTCATGGGTTCAAACCCACACCACACCAATGGTTTTTAGGTGCGCCTAATAACGACAGTCCCATGTCAGTAGATTTACCGGCATGAAAAAGAACACTTGCGGGACGAAATTCAACATATTCGCGGTACTGATGATGTTGGCATGTGGCAAGATCATTAACAAGCAAAATATGTATTGTTTATTTTGGATAATCTATTTTGAAATACCTTATAACTTTTACTTATTGCCTAGACATTGATTATTTTGTTATCACTGTGTAGGCCTAGGTAGAAGACAGGTGTTTGTTAAATGAGAAATTCTCATTTTTTATTTTACACATGATATTTTACAATTCAGAAAAAATCGACTTCTGGTCTTTAAGTTCTATATTCATCGCATCACTTAAGTTTTGCTATAGCTGAATGGGAAATTTGTAAGCTCGAATTTCATTATCTACTACATTGTTTGCGGTCGCTAACCTGCGGAAGTATTGAACTGTGAGGACGCTTACTACGTCATTGTGAAGAACTTTTGAGAATTTCTAAAACTAAATGTTGTATCTTGTGTTGTTTTGTTCAAATGACTACTTTCTTAATCCACAGAAATGTTTCATTTCGCTTATTTTTCATTTAAAGACAAGCTTCTGTTTGCTAGTAATTGAATTTGATATTCGAACATGTCTGAATATATATATTATACGTCTGATAGCTACACTTTTATGGAACTCATTAAAATGTATACCTCTTCATTATAGTGCATGTTTCCACCAATAAAAAGATCCACATAAATATCAATATTTTTGTGTCTACGAAGTCGTAATGCTATCAGGCACCAACTTTTGAAAGGTACCTATCGATTATTCTCGTATGTTCAACTGAAGAACAACTAGCGCGAGTTTAGAAAAAATAAAAATGCCGGATATGAGTGACTGTGAGATGCAACTTACACAACCTAAATAACTTATTGACAGAAGAATAAAAAAACATGTACGAAAATTCTAAGCATATTTCATAGGTTGGAGAAAATCAAAATGTATAACCTTATTTTCTCTGAGTAAGGTAAGGTCAATGCAGTTATCGCCTCAGTAAGAATACAATATTACAAATAATTTCTAAATATTTTAAACTTAGAGACATAGTTGAGATTACATTGTCGCATGAAACTTCACTATAGTGGCAATTAAAATGCTCTAATGAAAACTATGAAACGAGCGGAGCAAGTATAAACCATTATAAATATGTACATTTACCTACATATATGTATATTATGCACAAAAATTGCAAAAGTAAATAACCTTTTATGATGAACCATGAACTCAAACTTTCCTGGCGGCGATATTTTATCGAGCTATCAGTCAGATGAATTCTGGAATGATTTCCAAGCTTTCAAGAGCTTACGTGCTCTCATCTTCAGGGAATATATACATAATTGAAGATGAGAGCGACGTTAGCTCTTGAAAGCATGGAAATCATTCCAGAATTCATCTGGCTGATAGCCCAGAAAAGTTATTTTCAACCTTTTGTAACATGTACTTCAGACTCGATTGTAGTGTGCAGACTATATTATCATACACTGTCTACTCTAAATCACTAAGTTCAAGTTAACAGTAAAAGATTGAAAACCCAACTGTCACTATGAACGATTTATTTGTTTGTTATTCCTGATCATCTTACAAATTTAACCTCAAGGGGCTTGCCTCCTTCCAAAATACTTCTTTCTAACATTTGCATTTCATATTTATACATTTGATGAATGTTCCCTGAGAATTGTGTTTATTTTTCACTTGTAACTTAGTAGTAGTAGTTAGTATTTTGCCTTTCAGCATGTTCTCAAACTCGGTATGCGAATTTGCTATTGAAGCCCTCTCTTTCCTCCTTCAGCATCCAATACTTTCAATTTTCCCTTAAATCGTCCAGTAGCTAACATCTTCATCTGAATTGAATTGTTCCCTCTAGCTTTCCTTCTATGAACGTCATGCAAGAGACATTTTTTTCTTAGAATATGCCTATCCAGTTTGCTTTCCTCCTGCGAATTGTGTGCAGAATTGATTTCTTCTCATCCACTTTTCTCAGACCCTCTTCATTTTTTACCATATATGTTCACTTTATCTTATCTCTAACTTATCTTAAAAATGTAAAAACATTAGCACCATCTCTTTACTTCCTTTCAGGCCCCGTGTTTTTATATGAGTTTATAGGGTTAAACTATTATTTATTCCATAAAAACGAACTTAAAAATATTGGTATTAACATAATTCTGACAAAGAACAAAAATACAAAGAAAGGCGCAATTCTATCATTTATTTTATGGAGTAAAATCATAAACATGACGGTATCTGCCTTTTGTCTTTTATTTAATAGAATAATCCTAAAATTATCAATTCATTACCGGTGGTGCCTGAAAATGCCATTGGAAGGGGCCAAAAGAGTAAAACAAATATAACAGAAGAGGGGATCAGGAAGAATGAAGTGACTTTAATTTTGCAAGATACTTCGTATAGAATAAACTGTATTATTTTTCTCAGATTTTAATTTCTCAATACGAACTTTCAGAAACTATTTGAGAGGCTACAATAAAATGTCACAAACACTTATTTCGTGCAATGATAAGTATTTTGAGGTAGTTTATGTTGTTTTTCATTGATTTTTTTTTGCTATGAGATATGCAAGAATTTGAAAGAAACAAAAATGGAAAATAAATTTAAAATTTGAAAAAATGCTGTATCAAAATATATGTAAAATGGTTTTAATACTCTGTGTACAGTAATTTACATGCAACTTTTTCAGAGGGATTGTGAGGAAAAGGTACATGTGTTATAGAATTTTTGAGAAATTCAGTGCAGTGATACTTTGTTTTTATTGACTATACTATTTATAAATAGACAACATTACAAATATACTCATGTAAATTAAATTAACTGCACTATTGCATTACTCTAAAACAAAATCATAGCTATGGTAGGGAATTTACTTCATGAAAATATTTCTAAGTAATCTTTTAAGTTTCAAATTATCTCTTACAGCTGAGTATTTATTGCATGTCTTAGGGTGTTTTTATACAACATTTATAACAAAGTTAACATTTAATTTCTTATTTGACTCTTCTTTCTGTTATTGCTTTAATGTATATGTATTTATATTGATTTCTTATGGTATTATTATTATTGGTATTATCTATGTAGTTGTAGCAGTATTACTTTTAGTAGCAGCAGCAGTAGAAGTATAGTGGTGGTTGTGGTCGTGGTGGTGGTATTTACCATAACCATGAACTGTGTCAGTGTCCGCGATCATTATAAGTTAAAAGGAGTTGGATAACTACCAAATTTTATACTTAAGTCAATCGACTTATAAGAATCGAAGGAGATATTCAGAAATTGAGCTTGATCGGTTTAAAGTTTTAAATACTTGTATACAATTATATTTAGGTACCTCGTAAGTCGCAGGAAATATAAAACAGCAAAGTGTGTTCATTTATATGTATATTAAAATTCCTTATTCAATCCAATTGAATTCCTGCTGCAGAAATTTTATTTTTTGTAAACTTTAAAAGTTAACTATTTTCGACACGTTTGTATGTGGTTGATTTGATGTATATTTCATAATAAAATAATTAAATACTATATGGAAAATGAAAGAGGAAAAAGTTATTTCCCCCCCCCCTCCACCGTTAAACTGGTGTTCTGGACGCACTCTGTATCTATGAGGGTTTTAAACCATCTAGGTGGCTCAGGTTCGATCCCAAGCGCCCGCATGTGGACTTTGTGGTGAACGAAGCGGTGTCTGGGTGGGTTCTCTCCGGGTCCTCTGGTTTCCCCCGCCATTCATTCCAGCAATTACTCCATCATCATCTATCCAATCATCAATTTTGCTTACATTTCATGTCATCCATTTTCTCATGTTCATGCCTGGCTTTGTGCTGACCCCTCGTAACAGGTTCTCCATTCTGTAGTTTCGTGTCGTTGGCTCCCCGATAGACTTCTGACCCCTAGGCATTGTCTTGTAAGTCCTAGAGGGGTGTTAGTGCTACAAATGCGGAGAGTGTAAGCCGATTACGAAACAAAACGAAACTATTAAACCATAAGGTGTTTTTAAGTTACACAAAGATTTCTATCTCGAAGCCATACATTTTGGAACCTTTCCTGGTTGACAATCGGATATGGACTTGATTTTGTTTAATGACTTTTGCTCTGAGTAAAAGAGGAAATGTTCCTTCCTTTGGGAGCTTTCTTTGGTCCGCATCCCAAAAAATGGGTATGTTGCACGTGCACGCTATTCATTACTACAAGACTGGATATAACGTGATGTGGATCGATGTCTTCATAAATACGCCCTTCCGAGAAGCGCAACGTCCACTACTATATGCAATTAATATCTTCCCATGCATGTCTTAAGTCAGGCACAAAGGAAAAATGTTCCAAAGTGCCAGTACACTGAAAGGCGTTGTTTGCCACACTCCAATACCCATTTCCTCTTCTTCTCTTGTTTCCTTCACGTATGCTTCGACGCGCCAGTTCCAGCAACATGGCAGAGATAAATTTTTATGAACTATAAAAACAAAAAAGTTGCTGTTTAATATGTGGTGTTCAAATGGTACATTTAAAGCGCGCTTAAAGCATGGATGTTACACAATTTTATACGATACTTCCTAAATACTTTTTAAAATAATAATAGCAAGATATTCTTCCGTTATTTTAGAAATTTAGTTACTTATTATTTTATTAAGTATCGGAAATTGAACTTCAGTATCAAGAAAGTTGAATGCTTATTTTATGTCATTTAATGTACAATATATTATTAACGTGTTTTATAGTTTAAAACTAATAAAGATTACTTACAATATTTTATAATTTTAAAAACAAACAATTTATTACGCTTAAATATTCTTTTTTAATTTAAATAGTAATATAGTTTTTTACCCTATTTAATGTTAAAAATAATTTATATTTATTATGAGACAGTGATATAAGTTTATGTGCTCAAGATAAAGATATTATTATGGGCTTGAATATTATAATTTACTTAAGCATAGCAAGTGGCTATAATAATTATTATTATATGGAATATATGCCTAATAAGAGCGAAATATCTAACATTCTAATGAAGAAATTATTATAGGACAGCAAATTCACCACTGCACTTGTGATGTAGCAAAACAAGTGTATGACTCCACGCCATCAACAATAGAATGTGGGGTGAGTGACACATATTCCCTCCCTACTTTGCTCATGATTCCAATACCTGACTTAAATCCTCTCAGCTGTCTAAGTAATACAAGGTGTTTCAAAATAATAACAAACTAAAATGTAGAAGTTGTTGCTCAAATCCTGTGTGTCATGAAAATATAGTTTTCAACGCCAATAGAGGTACACATGGTTAGCGTGGATTAGGCAGGAAAAAAGTCACTCGCCTAGATCACGCTATCAGAAGTAACACAGGTAGCTTGGGAAACTTTGCAGTATTTCACATGTTGCACAGTGGTTAGCCAATTAAGGAATCCCTTGTCTCACGAAATCCCGCTATAAAACCTACAACTTTAGTTATTTGTTTATTTTTTCAACATATAGTTCATTATAACAGAAAATGAATGAAAGGGAATAATAATCGGAAAAATAATCTGAAATACATACGCCCCAATACTACCTCTTAGAGTAAATTAAACATTAGTGGTCTTGAGTACGGATGCAAGCAGCTGATAAATACAACAGATGCAAAATACTGTCAGAATACTATCAAGAATTGTATACATCCCTTTTGCAGTTAAATATGAAGCCATTTTACTGTATTTAACTCGCATTACTAAATGAAACATTTATATATTTAACAACGAGTGGTTGATATTCACAGTAACTTGTTGACAGTTTAATATTAGGATAATTACAAAATGATTAGGATAATGGGTACAAGATACTCGCAGTT
Organism: Hymenopus coronatus; assembly: GCA_030762935.1. Taxonomy (NCBI): domain Eukaryota; kingdom Metazoa; phylum Arthropoda; class Insecta; order Mantodea; family Hymenopodidae; genus Hymenopus; species Hymenopus coronatus. Next base: position 109,451,384 of record CM060894.1, on the reverse strand, counting down.
GGGACAAAACACTATGCTTTGCATTCATTAACCTCAAAACTGGCCCAATCATAAGTATTCTTTTGAATAGGTAATCTGGCCCTTTACCTGAAAACTAGGACATGTTTGCTGATAAGAACAAGGAGAAACCTGTTTGTCTTGATCACACGCGCTTGCCAAGAACACCCTCTAATGTGAGTGAGTGCGCATCACACGAAGTTCTTCTTGCGCAGCCTCAGGATGATATAATCTTCAATATGACATAAAAACATACTAACAAGAATTACGACATCAAATTTTGGACTAATTCAAGCTATAAAACTATATTCGTTCGGTGTTGTTTCGAAACAGCCTGTATATGTATGTATAGCTACCGTAGCACCTATGTGGGCCGCGCCGTGGCCGAGTGGTCAGACCACTCATTTAGACGGACCGGGTTCGATCCCAAGCGCCCGCATTGAGATTTGTGGTGGACAAAGCGGCGCAGGGGTGGTTCTCCGGTTTCCCCCGCCATTACATTCTACCGGGGCTCCATCTTCATACATGTATCATCAAACACTACAAAAAAAAATACACCTATGAAATCCTGTTGTTTAGAGCAATTTCACTCTATTTCTATTGGTGCAATAGATATAGCCGATTGCCCGCTTGGTACATCTAGGCAAACCTGGCTTTGATATTTCATTCTTAAAGAATTTCCCTGAATCACAGAGGAAAGCAACACATTCGTTATGAAGTCTTTCATTGGGCAAAGTAGTGCATAGATGTTTACATTTTATTGAAATATTCTCGATCTGCAGTTGGAGACATTTGCCATAGTGATGTTACATGTTAAGCGAAGGGATTCCTGTTACCGGTACGCGACTTTTCTCAATCTGGGATATATGAGGTACACTAAACAATTTTTTTCTTGAAGAACAGCTGTCCATCGTGACTCCTAAGTCTAAATACCCACATATAAGCGAGACTCTCCATAGTGTATCCTCTTCCCATAATTTTCTCATCCCAGGAGTTATTTAAATGTTGAAGTTTAACCTGTTTGGTTTGGAAGTTTCGAGTTCTAATAATAAGTTATGTTTCTAAAGGCTTGTGGCTTACAGGCATTGCATTTTGCGGGAACTATAAAAATGATTTATGGAAAAATTCTCATGTGTTAAATATAATGCAGGATGAAATATTACTGCCCTATTGGATAATGATACTGATCATACGCTTTAAGTCGCCCTCCGTGGTGTAGTGGTTACCATGCTATCTTCATATACCCAAGGTTGCAGGTTCAAACCCGGTGGGGGATGATGCATTTTTTCGGGTGTAAAAATCCTTAGCATAGCTTCCTTCGGAAGAGAAGTAAAGCCGTTGTTCCCGTGTCGTACGGCACTTAAAAGAACCTCAAGCCTGATAGAAAGGTCTCTGAGCAAAATTAAGCAGTCTTTCACGCCCAATTTATAATGGAACGCTGACAACCACAGTAGTTAAAGAGCGTCCATAAACAACACGCTATTTCATAAGCTTAAGTTACCTCTGTCGCATAACTACCACCAGAAAGGGCAAAACTTGCACGAAACCCTGTGAATATGAATTAGTTAATGCAGAGAAAGTTTCTTCAATTACAGGGACCCCGCTTTGATGAGATTCTGGATGAAATTACTGTACATAAGGTAGAAGAATGGAAGGTTCATCAAACAGCCTTATGCAGGAAATGTCAATAGCGAGCACAAAGCCGCTTCCACTTGTTGGAGCGTTACGACCGCTCGCGCACGCCCACACCGGCTCCGCGCCGTATGTAAATATTCCTCTCATATGCAGATTATGGCTTTGTTGGCGAGGCCGTAAATAATTGCCAATGCAGAAGGGGAGCGCCATTTGTAAGTGTTTGGTTCGTGCTGCTACTGATATTGCGATTGGGTTGGCCATTAATGCAAACCGTGCTCCAATCGATCGATAGGCGAGGAGCTGACAAACGCATACACGGCCTAATAAATTTGGGCACTATGGCCGACTCTGCATTAGAAATTTTGCAATGTGCCCGCTTTGGGACTTTCTTCTCAGTGTCGTTTTAGACAACAATTCTATTATCTCTCTTGATTTTACGAATTTTAGTTTTTACTGTTTATAATCATCTCCTCTTACATCACTCCTACACAACTAGTTAGCTCAGGCTTTCGTCTAGGACTGGCATTCGGGAGAACGTGGGTTCAATTTCTGTTCTAACCCACGACTTGCGTGGGTATTCCAGGGTTGAAGGTTTCGTGATGGTGAAATGCTTTGGAAACATAGCTCTAGGCGGCGGAATGGGACTGGACCCAGCAGGTTCGGTCAGATGGGCTCATTATGCTCCCCTCATTGAGATGAAGAACTGCTTGGACTATGTTAGGGACGCTCCAAGATGGCTCTCTCCCCTCTCCCTAGGCCGCCCTTCGATATACTTTCACATAATTCCAACTTCCTGGGATCTGACACACAATAAGCGTATAGGTAGTGGTAGTGCAGAGCCCTTTCCGCAATTTCACAGTCACACACACACACACACACACACACACACACACACACACACAAAATCCTCCTCATTTTGTATCTTTCTTTTGGGAGGGGGCGTATGTGCTGCTTCTCTTACCATCTTCAACATTGACTTGTATTTTCCCTAACCTTGATTTATAAATGTGGTTGCTTCGTATTGGAATTCAAAATAGTAACAACAGTGTGTTATTTAAACTCCAAAATAAAAGTATATAACTGATGTACTTCAATTAGAATTTCTACCCATAGATTTGACATTGTATCCATTCTGTGATTTTTACTTTCTCTATACGAACTATGTACAAAGTGTATAGAGAAGGTATTGCACTCCATTAAAAATTCGATACCGAGATTTCACCGGAAATATATGTTTTAGGGTCCCCTTTATCTAAAAAAAAGCATTTTCGGAAAAACGTCCGTGTGTGTGTCCGTGTGCCTGTGAACACGAAAAGTAGGTAAAATACCAAACTTGGTATTTAAGTTTAGTATCTTCCAGGGATGCGACACGAAGATTTTGAGAAAAATCCCCCCCCCACCAACTACCCTTTACAGGGAACTTTTTTCGAAAATTTTGATTTTCTCAAAAATGGCTCTAACGATTTTGATAAAATGTCGTATATTAAAGACATTTACCTTACAAATAAAATGAATATCCTACATTTTCTGGGAATAGCCTCTGAAGAGTAGTTTATTCTGGATGAATTTTGCTGAATTTTGTATAACTGCTCAACCGTAAGAGATGGACAAAAGTTTACTGCACAAAAATGTAGAGCACGTTAAAACACGCAATTTATGTTATATGCATTTTTTTTCGTGGAGTTCGTCGTTTTTGTGACATTCCTTATTTTTGGTTTCTGCTATGAAAAACTTATACATTTTTCATACAGGAATTTGTCAACATACATACATCCATACAAACAAAGGAACTTCAGTGACATAGCAACCAGCTTTTGATTATCACTTTAGCCTATGGTACTCCCTTACTTCACCTCTACTTACAAGGAAGCAAGTAATATGGCTATTTCTGCTAATGTTTTACTGATTTGCATGAAGTAAATAGAAGTATAAGCTTTTTAAGAATAATTTGTTCCAGGGATATAGGAAAGTCATGTGAATGGCACACATCAGTATTTTTAATAAAAGTATATTGTTTTTCAACCGCTTGTTAACCACCAAAGTGTTTTCTGATTTGATTTTAGAATATTATAATACATATATATAGCATATACCAGTTGGCCCAATTGCTCCATGTTTAGTATATGCAGATATCCCTTGTTGGTCGTCTCATTAGCGCGGTGGTAGCGCAGCTGCTTACCAAGTGGGAGACCTGGGTTCGATACCCAGTACCGGCGTGGTACCGGCGTGGGGATTTTTCCCCCGCTGGGAGACCTGGCCCGGGGTGCACTCAGACCCTGGGGGGCCAATTGAGGAGCTACTTGACGAAGAAGTAGCGGCTGCAGGTCATGAGAACCGCATTAACGGCCGGGGAGCTCGAGGCGCTGACCACGTCTCACCCTCCAATTCTGCACCCCATCCATGACGTCTGTAATGGACCGAGATGGGGCGGTAGGCCAAGGTTCCCCGTGAGCTGTCGTGCCATGGAGTTATGTTATGTTACTCGTAGATATCCCTTGTTGCGTTAAAAGAATTATAGGACTCAACGGGGCTATTTCAAGTTAAAATCTGCCACTGGAGTACTGGCGAGAGTGGTCGCTTTATAAGTCTTGCTATTAGCGGAGACTGAGAGCGGGTCGCGCTCATTACGAGGGGTAAACTGAATCTTGCTCTCACCGGTATTCCTCTGGCAAGTTTTAACTTGAAACAGCACCATTGAGCAGCTCGCGCGAGGGAATATCTGCACACGCAAAATACGGGACAGTTGGGCCACGATATAAGCTTAAAAAATCTGATGTGTTCCATTCACATGACTCTCTCTACATCATCTGCAACAAATTATTGTTAAAATTATTGTTAGCAGAGATAGTCTTATTTCTTGCTTCCTTGTAAGCAGAAGCGAAATAAGGACGTACCATAGGCTAAAGTGGTAGTCAAAAGCTGGTTGCTATGCGATTGAAGTTCTTTATTTGGATGAATAGGAGTTTACAAATTCCTATATGAGAAAAATATAAGATTTTTAAGCTGAAACCAATGACAAGGTATGTCTCAAAAACGATTAACTCCACGAAAAAAACTGTATATGACATAAATTGTGTTTTATCGTGATCTGCATTTTTTGTTGTAAGTTTTTGTCTATCTCTTACGGTTTACCAATTATGCAAAATCCAATAAAATCATCCAGAATAAAGAGGTTTATAGAGGTTATTTCCAGAAAATTTAAGATAAACATTTTGTTTGTCAGTTAAATATCTTTAATATATGATATATTAATCAAAATTTTTAGAGCTATTATTAACAAAATAAAAATTTTGGAAAAAAAGTTCCATGTAAAGGGAAGTTGGGGATAGGGGAGTTTTCGTATGTTATATACATTGTTTTCGTGATATTTCTTGTTTTTGGATTCCGCTTTGAAAAACTTGTACTTTTCTCATACAGGAATTTGTCAACTGATGTCCATACAAACAAACGAACTTCAGTGACGTAGCAACCAGCTTTTGAGTATCACTTTAACCTTATTTTGATTCTACCTACAAGGAAGCAAGTAATATGACTATTTCTGCTATTTTTTTCTCGTTTAGCATGAAGTAAATAGAAGCATAAGCGTTTTAACAATAGTTTTTGTAGAGATGTAGAAAAAGTCATATGAACAGATTTTTTTGTGTATCACTCGCCTACATCAGACAATGTATATATATATATATATATATATGTTTCATCCCCCATGTAGAGCTACTCATTCCCTTTGAAGATACGGCTTACTTATATGGAGAAACCACCTAAAATGCTCTCTAGGGCGTCTATTATGGTACCTTTATATAATAACAATAATATTTTAATGATAATAATACTCTGCTACTACTACTAGTAATAATAGTAATAATAATATAAATAATAAAAATAATAATATAAATTATAATAATAATAATAATAATAATAATAATAATAATAATAATATAGGGAAAATGTTTTCATCGACACCAAGAAATGTAAAATTTCGCTAGGTAAAACCTCAGATCTTGACCCTAATAAGATCGTTTAGACTGGCCTCGTAGATCGGTTGGAGGAGCACGTGTCTGCTGTGCGAGGGGTCCCGAGTTCGGTTCCCGACTGGAGGTAATTGTTCTGCAGCCCAGATTATTACCTATTTCTCTCGAGTCTGGAAGTGTGAATGATTAAGATTAAATATAAGTAGAAGCCTAAGGACACGTGTTAACACCATTGCCGATAGGTAATATGTTCCAACGGGAAATGCCATCGATGTGCAACAACAACAACAATACTTATAAAAATAAGGATATTTGAATGATGGATTACATACGTATCTCCTATATCATACTGATGCACCGGCTGGTATTGTCTGAATCGAGACTATCGCATAATGAAAACAAGAAGATTATCTCTTTTTCTTAAAAATCCCTTCCTCAACTAGGGGAAGCAGTAAGTTAAGCCCCAGACCTAAGAAAGAACTGGGGTAAACAAGGCTGACAAACATCAAGCAGTCAGTTCCCATTAAGAGCTTCCCTCCTCGCCTCGCTTCTCTGCCATGATTAGATCTGCTTTGTTATCGAATTGAAGGATGGAAGCACTAAACGAATAAATACACTTAAAGTGGAACTCTATAAAAGAGATAAGGGAAAATACTTAAAGTAAGGTTCGTGATGAAATAATGCGCTGCGCAAGCTCAGTAAATTACTGTCTGAAATTAAATGCAGTTTCTTGCAAAGCAAGCACAGGATTTGTCAAAAAAATTATGAGGTCTGGATATTCTAGCATATGATAAAAGAAAGATTACAAATACTCAATACAGAAATTTTGTTTGCGAAGAAGCATAGACGAAATAATTTAAAACGTTTATGCCATAAACAGAAAGAGAAAAACGAAATGAGTTGGTTCAAATTTAGTATTTAAAGTCACACCAACTGATAGATAAATATGAACGCATAAGAAAATCTATTTATTATGCACTTTTAAGAAAACATTGATATATAAATACTTTCTCTACCACACTCATAGAAGGCAGAAAAGCTATTACGTTCCGTCCAAACTTTAAGTCTTCTTTCAGCCCCTGCAAGTCTTTTTTCGGCTTCCTTCTTTAATGTGCAATTCTCGCATAGTAGATAGAACTGGTAATACCATAACTTTATGAAAAATATTAAGTTATCTTTATGTAATTTTATTCCTAATGTAAGGGTAAGTGATAGTAAAAATGCACGACATAATATGTAGGACTATTTAAAGGACACAATTTATTACAAATAAATATTTGTACCGCAAGCAATTTCCGAGATATCTGTATCCGAATTGTTCATTTATTCGATACTTGACAATTCTTTTGTAGTCTTTTTGAGATTCGGTTTGTTTTTGCGATTTCATGAAAAGAGAATAGGATTTTAAGATCAGAATCCTCTTCTTTAATAATGAATCCTTGGATTGGTTTGCAGTGAGTCTCCATTCTGATCTTGTGTCTGTCTTCCTTTTTAATTTTTCATACGAATTGAACTTCAAGTCGTTCCTAATTTCTTCCTTTGTTTGTGTGTGTACGAGTATGTGTCTGTGTTGAATGTTACGGAGGAGTATTGCGCTCTGCAGCCGTGGCTTATAGTACGTCGGACCCCTGGAGGAGAGAATGATATAAGTGTAATTTCAAAGGGTGGCCGACATCCGGACAGGGAGAGAGCTGCCGTGGAGGGTCTCTAACAGTTCACAAGCAGTTCGTCTTGCCAGGAACCCATGGCTCAGTCCCGGATACCCTGTGCGAGCGCTGCGGATCCCAAGCATCGTATTTCTGACGGTACTAGAACAAGATGAGCCGAATATCTGAGACCCTCCCTTAAGGGAACTGTTCGAACTGGGTTGGATTCGACGTGGTAGTGGGCCGATACCCATGGGGGATTGTGTACGTCTAGGCGGGTTATGAGATTCCTTAAGTCCTCCGGCACTAACCTAAAAAGTTAGTAGACCTAAGCTCCCACCGAGGTCTTCGGTAGTCTTATAAAACAGGTACCGAACCTAATGGGAAGCCTCACGGATTTGTTCCCTGGGTCGCAAGCATACCTGAATATTCGGATCCCTGCTTGCTTTGTTAGTTCCGGATAGAGCATCTGATTTCGCAGACAACCAACAGCACCGTCGAGAGCTGTATTTGCAGAGCGCAGTCACCTCCATGGAATGGCGCCTCAGCCGCATTGACTCCAGTTGTAGCTTCGATTAACATTTTAAAAAAATGTTAGACCTTAATAAATGGCAAATGCTCTCTTTTTACTATCTTATTCAGTTCCAAATATATATTTTTCTTTTGCTCTCTCATTAACTTAGTATTATTTTAGTATTGACCAAGTTGCACATCCATATAACATTATGCTCCATACATATGTTTTCAGATCAGAATATATTAAACATTCGATTATATATGCATTATGGCTATTTCTGTAAAGGCTTATTTCAACTAAAGTGAAGTAGAAGAGATATAAACTTTCGTAAAAATAACGTTAATTACTTTTTTCCCCCAAAATTTGTGTATTTTACCGGGAACAATGTGAGTCAGCTAGAAAATTTAATATCGCATCCGCATATTGTCATAGTAGCTCAGTGGTTAGAGCAACTTTACGGAGGCCAGGACATCTTTAAAATTCCGGCTGTGACATATAATGTTTCAGTCTGACTCTACCTATCCAAACCCGGTCCTACTCACGGATTGTTGGGAAAACAACAACAAAACAATTAATGTACACTAAATTGTATTGTAGTTGATTACTAACAATTCCGGAACAATGTGCCTCCAAGATTTTAAGTCGCCATTGTGTGTAAGTCTTCTCAAAATAATCAATTGGGGAGCATATTGTTGGGTTGGCATGTTGCCATGTTGGCTCAGAGGTTATAGCAACCGGAAAGAGATAGGGTGAATCGTGGTTCTAATCCCGGCTGTGCCACAGAATGTTTCAGCCCGACTCTATCCAACTTTCGTAAGAATAGTTTCTATACACTAATAAACAAAAGAGTAGACAAAATATTGCGAATGTAACACATCAGACCTTTTTCACATGCAACGATTTTGGAATTTCAAAGCCATCCTTAGCGATATTCTCTTTAAAAAGCTGATCATGACTGTATTTACTGTATCCTGCAACGAAATGAGTAAATTTGAAATGAAAGCTTACCTGGATTAACAAAAAGTGTTTGGGAAACAATTAAGCTTTCATGAGACATTTTTGCAGAAGACAAGTAGAGAAAGCTATATGAGTGTAACAAACAAGATGTTTTCATTTCAAATAATATATAAGAGAAGGTAGAATTGGTAGACACCAAATTTATGAGCTTAGAGTACTTTAAGTGTTTTATCAGAAGCGTAGTTGTGTGCTCGTATAATTTCATCTGAATGACCACCGCTAGTTCCAGTTTTTCCTTTTTACCAGTGTGTATGAGTGTGTGTGTGTGTTATATCGGAAGAGATTTCACACTGCAGCCATGGGCTTATTGTACATCATATCCCAGGAGGATAGGATAAGGTAAGAGTAATATCAAGGGCGGTCGAAACCGGACGGCGGGGGAAGAGCTACCGTGGAGAACCCCTAACATATTCCAAGTAGTTCTTCATCTCGACGCGTGGAGCGTCAGGAATACGCAACCTCGGTCTGTCCGAACTCTCCGGATCTAACGACGTTTTCCTACGCCATCCCGTCGCCGAGAGGTATAGTATTTGCAGAGCACTTTCACAACGAAAGGGATGAAGAGACAATAATTTCGGGGAAATGAAGAAACCTCCTCAGCCTAGTAACGCTATAAAACCCTTGAAAAAACCTATGGGTCAGAGAAGCCGGCCGCAGGAATCGAATCCACGACCTCCCGAATTCCAGTCCAGTTGAAATACCTGAGTCAACTGGTTCGGTCTTACCGGAGTGACCTGTCGCAAGACCGATAAGTTCAAAGGGTGGCTTATTCCTACCGAGAATGTGTAATCTTATACCCCAAGCACCTTTCACCATGTTTGCACATCATCTTAATGTACTCTGGAGTCTTCCAGCCAAGCTCAACCTTTCAAAGCGAACATTTCACTTACTGGATCTCAAAAGAAATGGCGAACCGTAAGTAACTTTCATTACGGAGAAAATTCCTCTCCTTCTTGCTATCATGTTCTGCTTTTATGTACTTTTTCATCTGTCAGCCGCTTTTTTAACAACGTTCCTTGCTCTTAGTTATCGTTTCGTACCGTTCCAAATTTCTCCTTTGACTGATCAGAACTTATTTTCCTTTCCCAGAAATTGCTGTAATTTTTGTAATTTTCCCCAATTAAATTCTAATGAAGTTTTAAATTTTACTTAAAACTAGCTGGCTTACTTGACATAGCCCGGCTAGTTTTTAAAACTCCAGTAACAAATAAATTAGTTCCCCTTTACAATGGTCTGCGGTTTTATAGTGGCACTTTCCTCTTTCCCATAAAAACTGTGATTTCGTGTGTCCCGACTATTCCAAATAACGGAAAAACGCAAAAAGATGTGGAAATGCTACATGCCGTACAGGTGTAACTAATGACGGTAGAAGAATCCTCGGTCCAATGGTCAAGTAATTGATTTCTCTATCACGTACAATGTACCTAGTAAATGTAGAAGATTTTGCATTCCTCTCAAAAATTCGATATCCATATAACATCGGAAATATATTTTTAGTGGACTCCAAATCCAAGAAAAGCAATTTAGGAAAAGGGTCTCTATGTGCGTCTGTGAACAGTGTAACTCAAAAACGAAAACTGATATTTAGGTTCAGTATCTTCCAAGGAATATGACACGTAAATTCTCAGGAAGTTCTCCTCACTCCAAACTAGTCTTTAAATGACATATTTTTCGAAAATTATTTTCTCAAAACATCTCATGCAATTTAGATTAGATTGCCGTATTTTTAAGATATTTTCATGACAAATTAAATATATACCTATGTGCATTTTCTATGAATAGCATATGAAGTCCATGCTTGGATGACTTTTGCATACATGTAAACATGTAAACATGTAATTCCACATAAATATAGATCTCGTTATAATACATAGTTTATGCCAAATATATTTTTTAGCTCTCAGAAATGTCCCGCATTATTGGTTTAAATTTTCCAATGTTTATACTTTTCTCAAATTGGAAGTCCTCATTAATTTTTCACCCCTGATCGTGCAACTTGAATTCTTTACCGATCAGAACTTAAAGATTTGACAATCGTTTATCTTATTGTATATCTTTATATTATTTCCGGTGTACCTACAAGGTAATAAGTATAAGACCATTTCTGTTCCAGTTTATCTTGATTAGCATGAAAGAGAATAAGCGGACGACATAGACCAGTACGGCGGCCAGCACGCCCACCAGATCTAACCCCATTAGATTTCTTATTATGTGGCTATCTTAATGGTACCGGTACCAAGAGCGGCCAATGACCTCTCAACAGCTCAGGGAAGGCATTATCTGAGATTGCCGTGACATCACACCGTTAAATAAAATACAGTTCTGGAGGCTTGTCTGGACTCCGGCGCTGTATTCCTTTCTCCTCTTTTTTCCAGTTTCCTATATTGCTGTAGTTGACATATTAAGGTTTAACGTTATCCTATTACATATACATACATATTCACATTTAGAAACACAGAAACACCCATGCCCAACACGGGACTTGAACCCACGATCCCGTGCGCCACGAAGCACCAAAACGAAGCACTTTAGTGAGCGCGGCCACCGGGTTAGCCTGGTGATTGTGGTTTCATCCCCGGTATCTATTACAACCATATGATGCAAACGGGTAAATTGTAAGTGTTTATCTATATTACGGTCCGGCATGATGTCATAACCACTGTTAAATACATTGGGTAGATATAAAGCAGTCATTTCGGTCGAAATATATGCAAAGAAATGCAGTGAATAGTGTTTACGGCTCAAACTGCATTAATTTTCAGTCTGCAGCTGAAAAGATTCACTCGGTATATGCATATATATTAATTGTTTATGTAATTATATCGTTGAGAATTCATGTTCTACCATCTGAAAATAATTTTGAAAAAATATGTATTACTTTCACATGCATTTCTCTACTTATTTAGTTTATTCCTATACAGCTTTTACAAACATGTTTAACAAAATCTCATTGCTTCCTCTAGCACGTATGCGCATATTAGGTAGAGAAGGTCACAAAAATTCCATATCTAAATTTCAACGAAAATACAGGTTTTCAGGACCCCTGAATCAAAAAAAATATTTAAAAATAGGCCAGTTTTTGCGTATGTGTGTGCTCTTTATTCCTTTCATTGTACACCCTCCTCGTAAATAGAACTTACGATATTAAGATTTTGAATTTGTATTTTAATAATTTTGGCTAATTATTCTGTTATTTGTTATAAATGTTTTAATAAGTTATTTTTATTTATAGTTTTAATGATATTAATTATATTATATTTTCTTTTTGTAGATTAAATATAATTTCTTTTTTATTTGTATTTGAAGGGACATTTCACGAGGAATTACAGGCCAGCGCCTAGGGTAGGACACCTGTTGAGTAGAGGCTCTGATCAGAGAGGAATGGGTGATCAAGCTGTTACCTGGAGTAAAAGTGGGGAAGAGGGCGATATAAAATATGATTATGAAACAACTGGCCGAATGAATGGTGGGGGAATCTGGACAACCTGGAGAAAACCGCCCAGACACCACTTCGTAAACCGCAAATCCCTCAAGTGGTCCCCAGCTATCGAACCCGGGCAGCTTAGGTGAGAGGCGAGCGCTTAATAGTGAAACCAATGAGTAAAAATTCTCATGTAACGTGTTCATAAGACTTTTTCTATGTATTCTATAACGATCTGTTCTTAAAAAAAAAAAAACTTGTTCTTCTATCTACTTCATAATAATCGAAATAAAAGTTAGCAGAATTTATTATTTATAATTATTTTCGTAGAAGCGAAATAAGGGAATAGGCTAGGCTAAAGAGATTGTCAAATATTCTAACAGATCCTTGCTAATTCAGTTATCTTTGCATGGTCAAGAGTAAAACAAAATAAACTGGAATTATAAATGCCCGGTATATAAACGTTTAGGTATTTCAAAAAATAAACTTTAACAAGGAATATCTTGGAAATATTTAACTCCAAAAAATATATGTCAAATTTGTGTTTCAACAAGATATACACTTTTTGTGCAGTAAGTGTTTATCTATGCCTTACATTTAACTACTTGTGCAAAAAGCATCCAGAATGAACAGGTCATCAGGAGTTACTCCCAGAAAATTCAAGATATAAGCTTTATTTTTCAGGTAATGATATTTCAATGAAAATCGTTAGAGTCATTTTTAAGAAAAACAAAACTTTCTGAAATTGTTCCATGTAAAGGGTAGTTTGGGATAGGGGCACTTTTTAAAAAATCTGCGTGTCGCATCCTTTGGAAGTGTTGAACCTAAACATCAAGTTTGCTATTTAACCGACTTTTCTTTTTGAGTTAAGCTGTCCACACACATACACACACGATTTTTATAAGCCTGGGCCTTCAAAACAGGTATTTTGGTGAAATATCAGTACAGAATTTATGGGTTGGAATTCCTTCTCTACTAATATTTAATAATAATAATAATATTAATAGAACAAACTCTAATTTGTTTCACTAATTTTTTGTTCGAATCAAATTTGTTTTTGGTTTAATTTAAATTAATCAAAGTTAAAAATACTCTTTTATTTACACTGGTAATTCATTTTAGATACAATTAAGAACATTTTTAAGCATTTCGTTCTATAAGTTACACTTTCAGCATGTTTAAAATAAAGTTTAATTTCTGGCGTGTGTTGGGTTGATGCATTTCTTTGTCAAGTTCTACTATAAGGTTGCTGTGAATTTGTGTTGCTCTAAGTATATAAATAGCAATGCTGAATTTAAGTATCAATTCCAAAGTTAATATTTTTGATTTTTCATAAAGAATTTTAGTGGTAGTTAAATAAAGATGACGCGAGTGCTCTAGCTAGGAGACGGCTCTTTGAAGTCCTGTTTCGTAAATGCGAAATAGATTTTTAATGAGATGGCGAGTGAGATGAGCAATATAGAGAATGTATAGAAGCTAGATGACGAGCGTTATTATAAGATTTTATGGGAAGTTGAGAACGCTCAGATAATGAAGAATAACCTTCCATTGATGTCTGAACAATATTCCCTGCCACCTCACTGATGCGCTGGTAGCGTTTCTGTCTCACATTCAAGATATACCGAGTTCAAAACTCGGTTAGAGTGATTTACCTGGATAAGGTTTATCTGTAGTTTTCTCTTATCCTGAGGAGACGAATGTTGGGTAACTTTAAGCTTTTGCAAATAATTTCGACCCTTTCGTTCATTCGCCGCCGGTATGATTCTATCTGATCAAAGGACATTACTCTTAAAATTAATCTGATGAGTTCCATTTACATGCCTTTCTTCATCTGTTCTGCAAACAAACCATTCTTACAAAAGATTACTGTTTTATCTACATATTGATAATCAAGATAAACATTATCAGAAACGGTCTTATTACTTGGTTCCTTGTACGGAGAAGAGAACTAAGGGAATGCACTAGGCTAAAGCGGCAGTAAAAACTTTTAAATTCTGGTGTTATACAATGTTTATTGAAATTTGGTCCTTTTTCCTTGGCCAGAAGAAAACAAAAGAGAGATGAAAAGGATGAGGATTTCTCGTTTGAGGAAAATTTATCTATTTTAAAAATTAAATTAATAACAAAGAATGTCTCAGAAATGATTAGCTCTAAAAAAGGTATATAACATAAATTTACCGTTTACATTTACATAAAACCCTTTCAGAATGAAGAGGACTTTAGAAGATATTTCCAAGAAATTTAGGATATAAATTTTATTTGACATATAATTTTTTTTAATACACAACATTTTGATCAAAATCGTTAGAGCTATTTTTTTTTAGAAAATGGAACATTTCGAAAAATTTTGCACTAAAAGGTGGTTTGGAGTGAGGAATTTTACTGAAAACCGTAGGAAGATATGAATTTAAATACCACACACACACACACACACACTCATCTTTGTCTAAAAATATTCTTTATTTTATGCATAGGTCCTCATAACATATATTTCCGGTGAAAGCTTGGTATCCAATTTTTAGGCGGAATACGATAACTTCTCTCCTCACTGTATACATTGCTTACCTGCTAGAGAAAGTAAAAATTCCGTCTTAAAAATACGATATCATGGAGATGGCGATACTGAGAAATACATTGAGGCTGGTTCTGCCAAAAACATCCACTTTGCTCCAAAATTATGGTGACTTTAGCCAAGAATAGCCGCAAGTATACACTTTTAAGTTTAATTTAAGGTTCTATAATGCCTTTGTAGCAATTTTCCAGTAAAAAATGAAGGTTTGCTAGTTGTGTTTGGTTTTGAAACAGAATCATCTTTGAAATTTTATTTTAATACTTTTGCCACTGCTTATGTTGCTGTTACGGCTTTCGAGTGACTGAACTTTGGGCTGAGTGTATGAATGCGTGGGTGGAGGGTGGGGAGTAGAGGCTCACGCGCCCTGAAAATAATGAGCATTTCTATATATAATTGAATCTTATGGGCACGCTACTTTGTGTACATACCTGAAATTTATCGATTTTAGGTTTGAATATTCATTTGTAGTTGGTTATGTAATTTTTTAAATAAATAGCTTCAGATGATAGATACTAAGATTTAATACAAAATGTTTGAAAGTTTAATGAGTATACTTTTAGGTGTGTCGATTCCTAAATGTCGTGGGTGACTTGTAATAAATATACGCAATGCTATACAAGAATGTAGTTCCATAAATGTAAAACATGAAATCTTCACTGTAAGAAGTGCTGCTTGTTGTTTCAGGCATTATTTTTGTAAGACACAGACAGAATGGGTGGATATAAAATGTTAAACGATAAAAAACATTCTTTTTTTAAACTTTCCTCGTTTTTAATACCTTTCTGGAACCACGTTTCTTTCTTAATGTCTGTTGTTATAAATTAATAGTAGCGTATTGTGTTTCAGTGTCGAAGAGAGATACGTTTCTTTTAACTAGGATGTCAGTGATTAATTAAAATACAGAAAATTAAAACGTCGAGACGTTCGCTTCTAAAAATACATGGTTTATGGTGAACCGTGGGCTGGCACTTCAAACCGTTCATTAAAACGCTTTGTCTGAAAGCTTCCATAAAAGTGAATGTAATTTGGAGTTAAAATGCTGCAAATAAAAGTGGAAATTACAAGGACTTTCAACACAAGAGTTTTTAATTACTTCGACAATGAAAGGGGAACCTTTCTATAACTTGAGAGCGCTGGCATAGTCATCTACTGAATCGGAATAACCTTCATTGTTTCGTCTCTATGTTGAACAAAGTTATCGGTTGTTGCCGACTGTAATGCATATATTTGGGTAGGTATAATAATAATAATAATAGTAATAATAATAATAATAATATAAATGGTATAAGTTTTATGGCTTTGTGGCATCTTTTGGATTAATGGCATAATGCTGCCATGTTTATGTATAAAAACAATATTGCAATATTGCTGTTAGTCTTTCGGCAAGAAACCATTCATCCTTTTACTGGTACCGAGGTCTCCTAACTTAAGTGAGACATTTATGTGGTATAGGCTGCTCGTTCCTTCCAGATGAATAACCGTTAGCGAATAATATATGTACAGTGAGCTAGACTATCCTTAATAAACAGGTCAGCAAATAGTTTATGCTACAATAACAAACAGCGTTTCGAGAATACACAGCGAATGTTTTACTGCAAAGTGTTTTGCGTTACGGGTTTATAACATTGCCAGATGCTTGGGTAATAATGAAAATGACAGCAATTAAGAAGAAGGAGAACTGTCGGGAATAGAAGAAGCATTTCACTACACTACAAGTGTAATGTAAGCAGTAACCGAGCTTCAAAATGATTACATGTGACTGATATCACTAAAAGTGTGATATTTGCTTTGTAGTGAAGGGCAAGGTCCCTTGTGAACTGTCGTGTTATAGAGCAAAGTTAAGTTTTAAGTGACAATACTATTGCATCGCAGAAACATGAGAATAGCTTACACAAATTCTAAATGCCGTTCCTGCTTCTGTGTAATGGAAATGACGTGTTATTTATGGACGCTCTTTAACTGCTGTGGTTCTCAGTGTCCCATTCTAAATTAGGTGTCAAAGACCGCTTACTTTTGCTCAGAAGCCTCTCTATCAGGCTTGAGGTTCTTTTACGTGCCGTAAATCCACTACACGGGACCAATGGCTTTACCTCCCTTCCGAAGGAAGCCATGCTAAGGATTTTTACACCTGAAAAAATCCAATCGTCCTCCGCGACAAAGCTTCTGCTCCAGTAAAATAAGAGAAAGTGACTCGCATCTAACCTCTCATTTAAAAATGTCAATCGTTAAGAACTGGGGCGTCTTCTGAGTCTTTACATAGAACCAGACAACATTAGTGTTGTTTATAATCAATCATGACCAATTTAATACACTTCACTCAAAAACCTTGTTTAATGCATGCAATCTATTTCCTGAGGCTCATTCAATCTTAATCTTAAGGTTTTCATATAAATAAACACTAGGTTGCGGCAAGGTAGCTTTACGGAAGAAAATTAGTTATTGCATTTTGGGGAGGATCGACACTTAATTGCAAAAAAAAAAAAAAAAAATTCCAGTATAAAGAGATAGATAAACCTATTTACAGGCTGCCAGTAAATCTTGATATAGCATTAATTGCAATATGTGCTTAAAACTTCCGCTGTATATTTGTTGAGTCCAAAAGGTGGTTCCAGATAACTTCACTGGAACTACTGAAGTCAGTCCCCGAATAAAGACCTAGAACTGAATATTTAGCATAGCGTATGTTATGTTTCACTTAATCGACTAGAAATATTTCGTTTTTATTCTATGCATTTAATTTACAGATCGTAATGCGAGTTATCCTTCCTTTCTTCTTGAAATTCTTTGTTAGACATGAATCACTGTATACTAGACGACTTATAAGATTTGCACATAGCGTTTACTATGCAACTTGTTTAGTAACTTACTAATATATGACCGAAGTTTCCAGTATCATCTGCTGTAATCTACAGGTGGATATTTGAGTATATCAATTAAGAGGGACTAAATTGTGCACATTACCCAAAATATAGTTTTATTTTTTATGTAGTCCTATAAGTTGGAATTTCCTTTTTAATTTGAGGTGCAGTGGCTGTCCTTGAAGTACCCGAGCTGACGTATAGATATTGGTTTTTATTTCAAACAGCAACAATGGTATAACGTATCAATCTTAGAAAGCTTGAGTTTGAAGTTTGACGATTTTACATTGTTTAGCAGCCATCATTAATGAGTGCTCTCAGTGAATTTGTAAACATGGATAAAATTGGTCATCGTTATGTAATACAATATTTTCATTTGAAAGATCTTAGTCCAACTAATATTTAAGCTAGATTCTAGTTGGGAGAGTCTGCTCAACAGTGACATTGGTTGGCAGAGATTAAGCACGGTCGTACGAGCTGCCAAGACGAACACCGCAGTGGTCGACCAAATGAGGTTACCAGCCATAAATTGTAAACAAAATCCACAGCATGATATTGGATGACCGTTGATGAAAACATTTAAAAATTTCTGTACATCGCATACTGACTGAAAATTTGGATATGAGAAAGTTGTGTGGAAGGTGGGGACAGCGTTTGCTCACAATAGAACAAAAACAGCGTCTTGAGTATGTTTCAGTCGAGTGTTTGGCAATGTTTCGCTGTAATAAAGCTGAGTTTTTACGTCGATTCATAACAATGGATAAAACCTGGCTCATCACTTCACACCTGAGACGAAAGAACAATCAAAACAGTGGAATGGAAGGGGAGAATTAGCTCCAAAGAAGGCGAAGACAGTTTCATCTGCAAGCAAAGTCACCTTTCTGGGACGCACGCGAAATAATTTTCATTGATTATCTAAAAAAAAGCAAAAGTAATCAATCGCGAATATTATGCGAACTTGTTACAGCAGCTTAGTAATTAATTCGAGCAAAAACAGCCTCATTTAGCGAAAAAGAAGGTTCTGTTTCATCACGACAATGCACCAGTTTACACGTCCATTATTGCCATGGCCAAAGTTAATGAGCTAAAGTTCGAATTGCTTCCTCATGTACTCTGTTCACTAGATTTAGTCTCCTCGGATTATTTTATGTTTCCAAACTTGAAGAAAAGGCCTGGTGGTACAAGATTTGCCAACAATTGAGGTGAAGTCTGCAATTGATGGATATTTTGCAGATCTCGATAGTTCTCTCTATAAAAATGGTATTGAAGCCATTGAATATCGCTGGAAAAAGTGTATCGAGCTGAAAGGAGACTATGTAAAGAAATAAATATGCTTTTCCCCAAAATGTTTGTACTTTCTTTATTAGGTCGGGTACTTCTGGGACAGCCCACGTTCAGTTCTTTTTCCATGGACAGGAGCAAACCAAAGGAACAAGAATGACAAATTTCCGTTTGAGAAAATTTAAAGCATTTTAAAATTGAAACAAATAACAACGAATATCTCGGAAATGATTATTTCAACAACAAAAATGTATATGTCATTTATTGTATGTTTTAACAAGATATACATTATTTTGTGTAATACGTTTTGTCTATGTCCTACAGTTTACCAGTTATGTAAAATCATTCAGAATAAAGAGGCCTTAGGACGCAATTCCCAGAAAATTAAAAATATGCGTTTTATTTACCACGTAAATCTCTTTAATACATGGTATTTTAATCAGAATCATTAGAGCCATTTTTTAGAAACTCAACATTTTCGAAAATGTTTCCATGTAAAGGTAGTTTTGGGTGAGGAGACTTTCTTGAAAATCATGTTGCATATTTGGAAGATGTTTAATTTAATTATCAAGTTTGGTATTTTCGTTTTAGAGTTATGCTGTTCACGATGCGCGCGCGCCTGCGCAAACATACACACGTGCGCGCGCGTGTGAACAAACGGAACAGTTTATAAATATTTTTACTTTCTCTACACGTATTATGTACATAATGTATAGAGAAGGTATTGTATTCCACTAAAAAATTCGATACCGAGATCTCACCGGAAATAGAAGTTTTAGGGTCCCCTGAATAAAAAAAATGTTTTTAGAAAAAGGTCCGTGTGTGTTTCCTTGAGTTCCTGTGTCTGTGAACACGATAATTCAAAAACGAAAATTCGATAAAATACCAAAATTTTATATAGGTTTAGTATCTTCCAAGGATGGGACACGAAGATTTTGAGGAAAATCTTTCCACCCCTACTACACTTTACGTGGAGAAATTTTCGAAAATTTTGATTTTCTCAAAAATGTCTCTAACGATAATACCATATATTAAATATATTTACATGAAAAATAAAATGTATATCTTGAATTTTCTGGGAATAGCCTCCGAAGACCTTTTTATTTTGGATACATTTATTTTGCATAACCGTAAGAGATAGACAAAAGTTACTACATAAAATATGCAGACCTCGTTGATACACATAATTTATTCATATACATTTTTTTTCATGTAGTTGACCATTTTTGAGATATTCCTTGTTACTGGTTTCAGTTTCAAAACACAAACTTTTCACTTACGGGAATTTGTCAACTCCTGGCAATGGAAAGAAACCATCCACATGACAACCAGCTTTTAAAAGATTTGGCTCTCGTTTTAGTCTAGTATATTTCATTATTTCCCTTGTACTTAAAAGAAAGCATTTTTGCTAATCTTTATGTCGATTAGCATGGAGCAGATGGAAGAATAAGAATTTAACAATAATTTGTTACAGACTTGTATAGAAAGTTATGCGAATGGAACACATTGTATTTGTTTTATACAGCGGACCTTAAATATGTATTTCCAATGAAATCATGGTATCGAATTTTTAGTTTAACCCAGTATTTCCCTACCTATGTTCTCTGTGATAAGGAGAGAGAGAGAGAGAGAGAGAGAGAGAGAGAGAGAGAGAGAGAAACACTATAAATTATAAGGCAATTTAGTGTGATGCAGGACCTCTCAGGAAAAGTCGCTTGGGCACCTTCCGAGGCCGATCAAGCTTTCAGCCTATAACCATGAAACAAAAGAAGAAATATTCGCAAGAATATATCTTTTTATAAGCAATTGAATGAAATAGTTGAAATTATACTCAAATGGGCCCAGAATCGTTAGAGTCTAGAATTTACTGACAGGTACATCATTCAGGATAAAAAAATCTTGAGAAAAACCCTTAGCCAGGTAAGTCACCCTAACCGAGATTTGAGCTTCGATTTGAAAGTGAGCCAAACATTCCACCCCAACATCACAACGGCAGCTAATTACTGTTTATATTTTTCCACACAAACAATAATCTTTATATATTTGAGATGTTATGTCATTTAGAACGATCGGAAAGTCCGTGCTGAATTCTTTGCCTTCCATTAAATCCAAAGGACAAAGCTTTAATTGGACATTGTCTACGCCTCACGTGTGCGTCCTAGCTTTCAGCGATTTCGAAATGTCATTGGTCTGCCCTTTTAAAAGTCGGCTTGCGAAATTAAAATTCACTTCATTGGTTTAATTGCGTACCAGCCGTTCCAAAACCTCGCCTGTGCCAAGCTTCAAAGGACGGAGAAAAACAAAAAGTTCTTAGATTCCTTAGCCCGTACATCATCGTCTCCTCTTTATCGCCCTCTGTCTCTCTCGTCATGCTTTTGGAGCCAAGCGGGTAAAACAAATGGGCTAGAGGGTTGGTTGCATCTCATTTTCGCTCTGCTAGCACACTGACGTCACAGAGCTAACTTCGCAAGTTTTAATTATTTGAAACAATAATTCTCAGTGTTAATGGCCAGGATCCCTCCATTGAGAACTGTTAATGCTCAGAGTTGCTCTTATCTAGCTCTCTGAGGTGAGAGCTTTCCAGAGGCATGTGAATTTAAGAGACCTTCAACAAGCTGTTAGCTTAATGACGCGTTACAGTTAATAATGTGGAGCGCTCACAACTCAAGATGACGACTGCGGTGTGTTGGAATGTCAGTGGTTAGGTGAGGACTAGCACGTCCTCCGAGGTCTTAATTATTGTCAGTGACGTGGCTGAACAAAGCATGGATTGAAACAAATGTATTAATGTACAATTATAATGCAATTGTTGTCAATTGTAGCTTCCATGGTTATATAAATAATATTTGTATTGTCTAAATTCATTGTACTAATACAGAGGAGACACGTGATATATTACTTTCTCTACACTTTCTATGTACATAGTGTATAGAGAGGGTATTGTATTGCACCCAAAAATTCGATATCGAAATTTCACCAGAAATACATGTTTTCGGTCCTCCTGAATCAAAAAAAAAAAATAACATTTTTAGAAAAATTACCGTGTGCGTGTATGTGTCTGTGGACAGCACAGCTCAAAAACTAAAAGACCGTTAAATACCAAACTTGGTATTTAAGTTTGGTATCTTCCAAGAATGCGGCACGATGATTTTCAAGAAAACCCCCGATCACAAACTACCCTTTACATGGACAAAAATTTGAAAATTTTGATTTTCTCAAAAATGACTTTAACGATTTTGATTAAAATCTCTTATATTTAAGATGTTTACACGTGAAATAAAATGTATATCTTGACTTTTCTGTGAATAGGTCTAAATACCTTTATTCTGGATGATTTTTATTGAAGTTTGCATAATCTTACTACACAAATTATCTTTCCAGTCCTATCTTTCTTAATAAATACGCTTATTGGATAACAGTAAGTCAATGTACCTAAAGACTTACCTCTACATTCTGTAAACATTTAATTCTGATGTGTTTTAAAATATTTATAGTGTGTTCAGGACCTCTGTGACAAAGCCTGAGGGGACGATAGATCTCCCAGACGATAAAATGTTTTGTAAAGCAACCATCATCTTCCGACGCAACGTTACGGAGCTATTGGAAGCGTATCTAGTAGGATAGGTTTGAGTGGCACAGGCAGTATACTTTGACTCTCTCTTTGTTTGCAATCGCTGTATTCCGTTAACTTCTGGTCTGAAATCATTGGTGATAATTTGCTGGAACCTTTCGTATGTCACCCCGTTTGAATGCTTGAGGTTGTCTTGGTCCTGAAAAACACGCACGCTCTTAGGTACGTCACCCTAGGTGCAAACTGTAAGGAATTGATTTGCACGAATTATTTCTGCTTTTGAAGAAATTCGAAATGAGTTGTTTGGACGTGTCAACGTGACAATCACTGCTACGACAGCACAATGAATGCAACCTTATTCAAGATAAACACTTCGAACACTTTTCACACTGTTGTTACGTGAACCTGTTAAAGTGTTGCTCAATAAGGATTTATGACACCAAACCAATGCGTAGGAGGATGGTGATTCCCTGACAAAAAATGTTCCATCCTGTGAGCGCAATGCATGAATGTAACACCGTGTACGGGGAGGGGGTTAAACAGGGTTGTATATTATTGACGTTAATTTTTAATTTTTTTTATTCATGATCTTGTTAACATTGATGCAGCATTAGTTGAGGATGAAAAAATAGCAATCATTTTTTATCTTAATGGCATTGTTATTCTTTCAAAATCAATAAAGTATTTGTCATCTGATTTAACCGACCCTTTAGTGACAATGGGGCATGGAAGTAAATATTCCTAAAGCTAATACACTCACCTTTAACATGAAATATGTGTATGATCAGCAGGAAAAGTGGTAACTTTCCTAGAGAAAATAATTCAAAATATTAAACATTTCTATTATTTGCAGTAAGATTTGACATGAGTGGAAAATGGAGCAAGAACAGGAGTTTATAAAACAACTTTCTGTAGCATTGAGGATATTGATCCGGGTACCAGATATGCTAGCAAACACACAGCAGACCATGCAAGAGGCAATGGTTAGGCCTCATTATTATAGGATTATAGGAAGTCGCACGTCTGTTTAAATGAATGTAATACATCCTGGGGGCGTTAATTAAAATTGACGAAACAAATCTCAGAACAATGTGTTATTGTTACCAAAGAAATAACATGAGCATCCAAAATATGGAAATGGAATAAAAATTGGATGGGTTAAGGAAACATATACTTTGGAAATGTGTATGAAACCGAGGGCAGGAATAGCATGGCTTATGTTGGGAGGGTTCGAAGCTCGTAAGATTACTCTCGATGGTACTAGGAGAATTTGCTCGCTATGTGGGGAACATGAAATACTAAACATATATTTTGGCAGCTTGCGTGCAGACAGAGGATGTTAGGAAAAAAATTACCTATGGTATTTTAGTCTTACAACAGATGGAGAACTGAAGGCTGGGAGTTGATTCTAAACAGTCAAATTCTTAATGGAAGTACTATATTAAGAGATACGTTATCTGTGTAAATACTATTAGACAAATGTGATATTTGAGTATTTATATGGACATGAATGTGTGTATGTACTATGTGTGTGTGTGTGTGTGGGGGGGTTGAATGTTTTAGTGTATTTTTTGTTTCATATGTATATATAAGCGTATTGTTCTGTATTTGAAGATTAGCAAACAAGTATTCTTCCAGAAAGGAAATTCGGTTTTCTGACCCATGTGCGTAATTAATGAAAGCCTACGCAGTCATACGCCGTTTCTTTAAGACTACAGCATACAGTTGGCACTGCACAGTAGGTGTTGACTGCTCCCACCTTGCAATCGTGTCGTTAGGTCTACACTGAAACCTAATACATATATCGTATTTCACTCATGTTCAAAGCAACGGTCAGTACAATACCCTTATACGAAACCCCTTGGGCCTTCTCTTAAAGCACAGGGATTTAATAAACTTGTAGAAATTCGGAATCTGGAGAAACTCCGGTAAACCATTTATTCAGCCCAAAGCAATAGGCAAGTTTTACAATTGGGAATGTTTTGGTAGGAGATGAAGAAAAAATTAACGAAACCGAGAGAGAGCGCTCGAGACAGAGAGAGACAGAGAGACAGAGAGATAGAGAGAAAGAGAGAAAACGGGAGAAAAACACGCATGATGGAATGGAATAGGTTACGCAAACAAAAAGGTGGCTGTACTTTCCAACAACCAGGGGATGTAGCACCTAGAGGATACTCAAACTTAACTTGTACATTAGGACAAATGAAATAATTTAAGTAATGGACATGGCTTTGTAAAATAATTGAAGATAAGAACTGAAGCTTTCCTGCCGACGTATTAACTCTAGGTATTCTCGGGCAGCCCGAGATAATTGAAGATGTCACCAAATAGCATAAATAATAATAATTATAATAATAATAACTATTATTATATGACACCGATGGGTATTGATACGACGAGCACATGAAAATATAAAATATTTGAGAAGTAAATTTAAGAAAGAAACGCTCCAGGCGTAAGTTTTTGACACTTTCCAGGTATTTACTAGTTATAAAGACTGGGAAAACCTGAAGAGGACGGTCCCGTTCAGGAAATCCTTAATGATCGCGGCTACATCAGTTTCTCGTGTATAATCAAGTCAGTTCAACTGTGCGTAGTTACATGTATCACATTACTATATACATCAATATGCACATATATACTCGTAAACTTCAAATTCATTGTTTATAGTAAATGATTATTAACTAACCGTTCTTCAGCAACCCGCCTAGAAGTAATGTTCAGGGATGTGTTATTAAAACAACCTGATAAAGTAAAATTTCTGGGTCTTCTAGTAGACAAACTCTTAGATTGGTAGTCGCATATTAGCTCCATCATATCTAAGCTTAATACAGCATGTTATGCCATTGGGGATCTGGTAAACTTTCATCCAATCGATACACTAAAATTT
The DNA here is from genome assembly GCA_030762935.1 of Hymenopus coronatus. NCBI lineage: Eukaryota > Metazoa > Arthropoda > Insecta > Mantodea > Hymenopodidae > Hymenopus > Hymenopus coronatus. The sequence goes on along the minus strand of CM060894.1, from coordinate 109,426,011 downwards.
GTTTATCATGAATATTTTAATTCCACTATGGAGTATGGAATAATTTCCAAGGGTACTTCAGTGGATAGCTAAAGCATATTTCTAATACAAAAGAAATTTATACGAATAATGTGCAACAGTCATAGTAAACAGTCGTGCAAATAACTCTTTCAAGCTTATTATTGAAGCCAAGAAGAGGTATATTACAGGTCAGTTGAAAAGAGGAACTGGAACGGCTTAACTAACATCAACTGAAACCCACAAAGAACATGTGAAGTCGTTCAGGAGTAAGACGAAAATAATTAAAGATTTTTCACAAAAGGGTTGCCTTAAGTGTTTGAGGGAACAAGTACAGAGTACCCACTGGAGCAGATCCGCTTTGGTTTCCTTTGTGTGTGTGTGTGTGTGTGTGTGTGTGTGTGTGTGTATGTATATTTCATATCACCCCCGCGTAATGACCGGGTATAAGGAATAGTCACAATTAAGTCCATACGTTTGTTAAAAGGTGATGGACACCCTGCGGTTAGGGACTTAGCTGAGCTATATATAAGGAGTAGTTCTGATCCTCCAGGATGAGGGTTGGGCGTTAGGGTCTGACCTTTTATCAAGTTTCATATAAGGCATATACTCCCTTAAAACATATTTGGGAATAAAATAATATTCCTTAAAAAGTAAAATAAGATCATACAAAACACTTATTACGCCACTACTAAGATGCGGCAGTAAGACCTGCATAATGACTCAAGCTATGGAAGAAAAATTACTAATATTTGACAGGAAAATACTTAGCTAATCAAAAAGAAAAGCGGAGCATGGCGAAATAGTAAAAATGAAGATTTATGTTATATTAAACATGAGTTTAATACATATACAGACAACATTTTAAATAAATGGATAATTTTAGTAAACCGGATAATAAAACATTTATACACCTACATATAATTGTTTGCAGACGATCTGATAATGTTAAGAAAAAAACTTAGTATGATCAAAATTATTCTGAAAGATCTAGCTGCACAAGTAACCAGTTCTAAATATTTTGGATGTGATATTAGCTTTAATGTGGAAAAGAACACTAATATTAAAATAAAAACATTAATTCAGTTTGCGGAACTAATCAGAGAGCTTTAAAAAACAAGATAAAAAAAGACACAATAGTAAAATTCTACACAGTTATGACAATCTCAGCAATCTTTTGCGGCTGTGAAACTTGTGTTAGAAAGTAACAGACAGATTTCAGACGGCGGAGGCGAGATTCTTAGGCAAACTCGATACGATTAAAAGTAACGAAATAAGAAAGGAAATAAACGTAGAATATTTATATAGAAAAGTAATGAACCAAAGAAAAAACTGGATTGGGTGCATGAACCGAATGGTAGGAAAGATATCCTGTACTACGCAGGAATTAGCAAGCAAAAGAACGACGAGAGCTTGGATGTCCCAGGAAGCTTCTGTCTGATGTTTTGTTAAGCCGGAGCGGGCAATTGTAGTGATCATGATGACAAAAAAATGTACGAATATGATATATACAAACATTTCATACAGGGTGCTCCGAAATAACTCTTTCAAATATAGGTGATAGAGAACATCAGAACAAACATATTTAGATAAGGAACATATGCTTCCTGACGGTAATTTGTGATACTAGGAACGATTTACACAGTATACTAATTACAGCAGCGGCGTTCACAGGAATTGGTCGAATGCGCGACCATTGATTGTCTTATCTTTTCGAAGACTACATGCGGATTGTGGACATTGAAACACCTTCACTGGCAAACAAAGCCTCATCGTTGTATCTGCAGGGGAATAAGAGGTTCAGGGCCGTCAGTGTAAAAAACACTGTGCAAACTGCACGCATTTGGGAGAGTTTTCAGGTGCCATGCCTGGTACAGAGGATGATTGCAATACGCACTTGCATATGTCTTCAACATGTCGAGGAATCTCGTCTTCCATTTCGGAAATTCGCACCGTTCGATTCCGACCTGTATCATGCATACTTGCAAAGAAAGCGCCTGTTTCACGTAGCAGGTGTCCGAATGTTTGGCGTTGTGATGGGAAGTGCTGTCAATATTCTCTCACCACAGCTCGTCAATTTCCATTCACAGACCCGTGTACCGGAAGCATGTCAGCTATTTCAGCGCATGTAAACCTCTGCAACGTTCACTGGTTTTGTCATAAGGCGTTAATAATTGTGACTAAATCGGAGTATTTCCAAACAGACTTCAGAACCAACCGTTCGTGCACATTCCCAGTCAACGACACGGACACTAGTGCGCCACTCACAAACACAGTACCCTATCATTAAAAGTTGACTTCAAACACCATATATACTTCATTGAAATATATATATATATATATATATATATATATATATATATATATGTGTGTGTGTGTGTGTGTGTGTGTTCACTACCATCTTATTAATTTGAAAGAACAGTTGCGGAGCATCCTGTATAAGACAAGATATTAAGGTGGGCAGAACGTATCCAAAGTAATGCTGCATTCACAATGAAATGCAAGCGCAGACGCAATGTAAGCGCAAGAGTTTGGACTCCTATTATATAATGTAAGCATTTACATTGAAACGCAATGCAATGCAATGCAATGCAACGCAAGAGCTTGCAAACTCCAAACTTTATCCTTGCTTGCGTGTAAAGAGGATGAAGTCTGCTTCTTTTCTCTATGCATTACCTATGAAATCAATTACAGACGATCGCACTACAAGATTTTACAGGATCTGCTGTACATGCATGCTTTTCTATTTGGCCGTACCGTGCAATCTCTAATCTTCCTCAAGAGATTATGACAGTCTCCTTGTGAATCCTTCTTTGATTTAATGGATGAAACTATCTTCTGTGTGTAGATTTATTACTTCTCTAAATCGAAGCCACAGAGAGATAATTCTTAGTTCATTAAATGTGTAGCTTTATCATTTACTATAGTCTCTATGCTTGTACTATTTTCGGTAATTCTACACAACGGCTCTATTTATTCTGCCGACTGCAAAACTAGAACTACCATGTTGGTATCTATAGTAGGAAATAAAAGTGATATGTGCGGATTGTGGTGAAAACACAAGTCATTTAAAATTGGTTAATAAATAGAAGGTACAGAATTACTCTGATTTATAATTTGGAAGGTATTGAATTCACGGTCTTTGCTGATGTTTATCTATAGTTCAATAATTTTGAATGAGCAAATATTGTGACGTCACTGCCGCTGCGTCAGTTGTTAGTATGTAATGTATTTATTTTGTAAAAGATTGAGTGAATTTTCTTATGTGGTACTGTTGGTTGTTTATATTATTCAGTTTGTAACTTGCGGAGAGCTTGGAAGATATTCTCATGTAACTTGCGGATCTAGACAATTTCTTGCGTTGCGCTTATGATTGCATTGTGAATGGTGTTTCCTTACGTCTGCTTATGCTACATTACGTCTGCGCTTGCATCTCATTGTGAATCTAGCATAAAGTGCAGGACAAACGGATCCTAAATCACTTTTTAAATGCAGTTTGTTTTCAAAACAAGATAAAAATCTGATGTGTTCTATTCACATGACTTGCTCCACATCACTGAAACAAATTATTGTTAAAACACATATTCTACTATCTACTTCATGCTAATCGAGATAAACATTAGCAGAAATGGTCTTATTACCCTGCTTACTTGTAAGTAGAAGGGAAAGGGAATGCACTAGGATAAAGGAATAGTCAAATGTTTTAAAAGCTGGTTGCCATGTGGTTGAAATCCGTTGCTTTGCATTGCCAGGAGTTGACACATTTCCGTATGCGAAAAGTTTCAGTATTCCAAAACTGAAACCCATGACAAGGAATATCTAAACAAATCCCCAATCCCACGAAAAAAGGCATATGACAGACATTGTGTGCATTAACAAGATATACATTTTTAATGTAATACGTTTTGGCTTATGTCTTACAGTTTACAAGCTATGCAAAATTCGGCAAAATTCATCCAGGTTGAAAAGCTCTTTAGAGACTATTCCCAGAAAATTCAAAATATACCTTTTATTTGTAATGAAAATACCTTAAATATACGGTAGCCATTTTTGAGAATATCATCATTTTCGAAAAAAATTCATGTAAATGTAATTTCAGGTGAGGGGATTTCCCTCAAAATCTTCGTTTACATCCTTGGAATATACTAAACTTAAATACTAAGTTTGGTATGTTACCGACTTTTCATGTTTGAGTTATCGTGTTCAATGACGCACGGACGCGCACACACTTCACACGGACCTTTTTCTTAAACGCGTATTTCCGGTGAAATCTCGGTATCGAATTTTGGGAGGAATGCAATGCCTTCTCTACCTATGTACCATATGCTATGTAGAGAAAACTGATGGGAGGACATAATAAGCAGAGACGTCTTGCAGAGGCTCAGAATCTGAATGTGGAGGCGGAAAGCTGAAGACAGAGAAGGGTGAAGATAAAGTTTGAGGGATGCGTAAGCACTACATAATAGCAGTAGAGTGAATAAATGGAGAGCCATGATCCAGGGAACTTACAGTTATCTTACATTAGCCACTTCAGGATAAGTGAAAAGCCATAAATTACACTTTATTCACTTAGCTCACTCCGACCCTGATGTTAGCTTGTGCTCTCTGGCGTACGAGGTAGATACACTACCCTCAGTCACAGAGGTGGCCTTCTAGATACTTTAGTCCTCCTGAATAAGAAGACCAGCATCGATGTCTTAAATAGGCCCTAAGGAGAGGTAATCCTTTTTTGTTTACCAGAATATCAAAATATTATCCATTAACAGAGAATAATAGTTACACACTACACTCAGAATATACTGTTACGTGTGTCATTGGCGAGAGTTTAACCTGTATTGTTTTAGTGATATTTTATTGATTAGGAATTAATTAATTATTCTGAGTTAATTTGGATTTCACTCTTACATATTCTTGGAAAAATACAACCTTTGTTATAAGATGATTAATAACAGGATGGAAGTGACTAGATTTTTGGATGACATCAACTTTCGTTGGGCTACGAGCACATTCGCACTTTTGTTCCTGACGTCACATCAGATATTCTAGAACATTTAAACATTCGATGCTGATTGGCTATCCACTATTGGTTATCCATATTAGGAGTACGACCACCATGTTGGAATGCCCTTCCGGGATGTCGCTAAATCTATTTAAGGGACTGCAGACCCGACCACCAGGTCTTGACTGTCGGGGAACCTCTGCTTCGTTCGTGCGTCTTGGGGCATCGCTCCGGGCTCAACCGCTTAACCACCTCGACCACTTCATCTCTCACCTCGCCTAGACACACCATGGCATATCTCTTTGTGCTAGTATCCCCTGTAATCCGAATGATATTGGCCAAAGTTAATGGAATACATTGCAATCCCCCACCTTGATAAACCAAGCTTGCGCAACCAACAAATTATTTAATATTTCTCAATGTATTAGCTTAATTTAAGTCCCGTTGTTATTATTGATCTACCATATGCCTCCCTTTCACCATCCTCAAATTGCTATTACCCACGTCGCAGAACCTTGTTTACGACAATAAATCAAAGCTACAAAGCATCTAAGCTTCCATAACGTTGTTGAAAGCTATTTATAGTTGTCCAGTTTAACTGATGAACCATAAAAAAGAAAAAGCATTGGTACTCATTTGTTCAACTCATTGCATCACGTTCCTTTGTCTATTGCGATAGTTAACAAGAGAAATGAGATGTAGACGAAAACGCGTTTCTTCCCAGCTATCGCTTTCATGATGAATGGGCTGTTTTTTCATCACTGGATACGAGGCAAGTATTTGTCATATATTACATGTGAGTGCGACACACTTAAAATTAAGAGCGTCTAACAGAAAATGTTTCGCGAATACATTTTGACTTTCTCAACACTATACACATAGTAAGTAGAGATTTCACCGGAAATACATTTTTGGGGCCCACTGAATAAAAAAAAAAAAAAAAAAGAGGTTCATGTGCGCGTGTGTGTGTGTTTGTGTGTGTGCGTGCGTGTGTGTCTGTGGACAACATGGCTAAAAACAATAAGACCGCCAAATACCAAAATTGGCTTTAAGATTAGTATATTCCAAGAATGTGACAAACGATTTTCAAGAAAATCTCTCCACCTCAAACTAAGATGTACATGGAACATTTTTTGAAATTTTGTTTTTCTCAAATATGGCTATAGTGATTTTGATTAAAACGTTATATATTAAATATATTTACATCACAAATAAAATGTATATCATGAATTTTCTGAGAATAGACTCTGAAGACCTCTTTATTCTGGATGCATTTTGTATCACTGGTAAACCATAGGAGATAGATAAAAACTTACTACACAATAAAGCAGCTTTCTATAAAGCATCCCTTATCTCATATACATTATTGTAGTGCGGAGAGTCAACTTTCTTTTCATCTCTGTTTTGTTTCACTGCTCGCAATGAAAAGCGAACCAAACTTCAGTTGTTCACATAACGACCAGCTTTTAAAATACTTATTATATCGCTTTAGTCTGGTATATTCCCTTTTTTCCCCATCTGCTTAGAAGGAATCAAGTAATACGACCATTTTCACTAATGTTTATCTCAATAAGCATGATCAAATAAATATAATCTTATATAAAATAGTTTCTTTGTAGAATAGGTAGAGTAACTATTATGAATGAAACACGTCATATTTTTCTTAGTTATTGTTTTATTCTTCAGTGTTTTACTTCACTTTTTATACTGTCTCTTTTGTTAATCAAATATGCAAATGATCTCCTTAATGAATATAGGGCAATAACATATAAGAATACGGAGAAAGAATAGGTCAAATTATCTGAAATGTAATTTTCATATTAGCAATTTTGCTACATTTATTTGGCTGTTTAATTTTCATGTAATTGCAGAGCCCATCCCATTACATTAGAGATAACCGACCTGAAGTCGCTGATAACGCTGAGCATAAACACACAGTATACATGGATTAGAAGGTGCAATATTTGTATTTTGAGTCTACTAATTAAAAACAATGATTTGGTATTGAAAATTACTTGTTGTTTCTCGAAATATTCTCCTTTATGATCAATACACCTTTGCATGTGTTCGAACCATTTGTCATATCATCTTTCCAATCTGCTTGGGAAATCTCTAAAGTATGGTTTTTGAGCGCAGCAATTGCTTCTTTTTGGCGTCAAAAATCGTTGTCCACACATATTATTTTTAATGTAGAAGAAGAAAAATAAGTCATTGGGTGCCAAATCAAGACTGCATGGGGGATGAGTCATCAATTCGAGTTTTTGAATGTTCAAATAGTCGGTTGTTAGACGAGATGTGGGAGTGCTCGCATTGTCTTGAAGAACGATCTGACGGCACTTGTTTGTTTTCTTTATTTCATCGAACAATTTCGGCAAACAAATAGTTGTGTGCCATTCAGAATTGAGAATTTTAAGTTCCTCTAAAGTGGCTGTTGCCACAGGATTAGTTTTTCTGAAAAAAAAAGAAAAACAACACAGGTGTCCATTTATTTCGAAGTAATTCGAGTGCGAACAAAATTTGTTGAATTGGATTCATCTTAAAACACTCATACAGTCGACTGCTGTTTACCTTCCGGTTGATACGCATAGATCCATGATTCATCTTCTGTTTGCAATCTTATATACGTCTTTTGAAGCTCATCATTGTATATCTATTGAGCATTTGTGTGCTCCAATCGACACGAGCATCTTTTGTGACTGTGTCAAATAATGTGGGGTCCAACAAGCGCAAACCATGATGCTAAGTGATCAGCAATATTTTATATATGCTCGCGAAACTACTACCTAGGGTTACTTCTATCTCGCAGTATATGACTAGTGATCTTACACTATCAGTTTTTGCTTCAGTGGTTTTTGGCACAACTGATTTTGGATATCCTTCAGGATTTCGTCAGTGAGCGAACGTGGGCCAGGATTAAACTCGTTATACCAGCGTTTGATCTTCATTATCTAATTTAGTAAGTTGATCAATGCCCTCTTGTTTTGATTATTCACGTCAAAAATCATTATAAATCATCGTACGAACATTTTCACGAGTTAATTCCATTTTTTCGGTGAGACAAAATGTTACAGTCATTGTAAGGAACACAAATAATGCTCTATTGACGAAATATCTGAGGTAGGTTACAATCATCAATGTCAAATTTTCCAATGGAAACTCCAGATGGTACCTACAGCAATCAGTGTTGCCAAGGCTCAAAATTTAAATAGAGTCCTTCGTATACAGACCTGAGGATATTACACTTGCTGCTATTAAAACTATTTCTTGTCATTTTAGAGCCTTTAAGAGTGGTGTACGGGTTCACTCGTTTCAACAACGTTATGGAGATTTTTATTCCAAATATAAGTTGTAAAATAAAAACATCATATGTGTGGAAGATATATTGAACAGTGACAAACTATTACTCACAATATATAGGATGTTCCAGAATGGCCGTCCACTTTGTTCAAATATGAGGGATAATAAAATACCTATTTTGTACTAGCGTTACACAAAATAGAACTACTTGCTTCCATTTCAGTTCTTTTATTTATGGTTTTTATCGTATTGCTACTGTATCAGCGTACAAACAAGTGTATTTGGTGTACTAACCTTTAGCTTTGATTGCTATTTCGATTAATCCACGTACTGTATTCATTATTAACTCTTTTAGAAGTAAAATACTATATGTATAATCCTGAATACTAATTTATTAATCCATATTGCATACAGTAATAATAATAATAATTAAATAATTAATGTTAAATGCACTATACTTATTCTACATCTAGTGGCAGTGTTAGTAGTAGTAGTACCTAGTAGAAGGTCTTTTATTGCCAAACATTTTCGTATATACCTGAAAATATACAAAATGACGGACCTCACGGCTGTACATGCTTTTCCTATCCTTGAATATTTGAAGTAAAATTTTTGTTAAATATTAAAGACGTAAATATAGTTAATGAAAAAGTGAGAAAAACACACACGAAAGAACGAGAAAGAAGTAAAAATGAAATTAAACCATTAGCTTAACATTATATATAATATATACTATGACCTGACGATTAAGAATAACCACTCTCTTGTACACTGTCCTTTCTTCCGTTCTCGATGGTAAGATTTTTGTAAAACGGTAAAAATATATAGTTATAGAGTAATAACGTAACAGAGAAATGAATGAAGATAGAAACATCAAATGAGAAAGAATTACGGTGAAGTTTAACTACAGATTTATGATTACATATAATATAACACAGAGTTCTGAATTAAGAATAGCGGAATCCTCGCTCTTATGTGCCCTGTTCCCCTCTTTAGATCTCTATTGCACTTAACCTTCTTTGCCGAATCTGAGATAAAGATAACTCCTTTTTATGATGCCCCTTTTTACATCGATAAAATCCTATAAGACAAATCTGATGTGTTCCATTCACATGACTTTCTCTAAATCTCTGTAACAAACTATTGTTGCTTCTATCTACTCCATGATAATTGAGATTAACATTAGCAGAAATTCATTATTGTAAGCAAAAGGGAAATAATGGAATACACTAAACTAAAACGACAGTCAAACCTTATAAAAGCTGGTTGCCCTGTGAATGAAATCGTTTCTTATGCTGCCAAGAGTTGACAAATTCCCATATGTGAAAAGTTTAATTACTTTAAAACGGAAACCATAGCAAGGATATCTAAACAAACAAAAAACTGTGTACATGACATAAGGTCTGTTTTTAACGAGATCTACATTTTTGTGTAGTAAGTTTTTGTCTATCTCTTACGGTTTGCTAGTTATACAAAATCCAGCAAAATTCATCCAGAATGAACAGGTCTTCTGAGGCTATTCCCAGAAAATTCAAGATATACATTTTATTTGTTCTGTAAATATCGTTAATATGCGGTATTTTAATAATTATCGTTAGCTCTTTTTGAGAAAATCACATTTTCGAAAACATTTCCATGTAAAGGGTAGTTTGGGGTGGAGAGCGGTCTTCAAAATCTTCGTATCACATCCTTGTAAGATACACAAATTATATATCAAATTTGTTATTTTACCGCTTTTCATTTTTGTTTATAGACACACGGACCTTTTTCTAAAAATTTTTTTTTTGATTCAGGGAATCTTAAAACGTCTATTTCCGGTGATATCTCGGTAACGATTTTTGAGTGGAATGCAATACACCATGTAATAGTACGTGTAGAGAAAGTAAAACGTATATCTATTAGATTCACTATCATAATTTAATATCTGTTTGGCAGTAATTTATTCCAAAGAACATATTCTGCTGAATATTTGCATTTTGCACCAAATCCTCAGGCTTTATCCTTGTTAATCATCTGGTTCTACTCTGGTATCCAATAGCTGAAGCACAATAGGATTTAAATGACTGTGAAGTAGCTTTTCATGCTTTACTGCTTATTTCTTCACCAAACAGTGTCCATTTTTAAGTTTTTATGAATGTTATCATTCTCAACGTACCATTAACAATACTATGTAATACTTTATTTTGAACATTTTATATAATTTAAATATATGGTTTCTTGGTGCAGCCCAGATCTGCAACACATACATACAAACGGGTTGTAATATCGGCTTATACAAAAGCAAATAATAATAATATGATAATCGTCTCGTCCTTTATGAATTAGATATCCTATTATCTTATATGAAGCTGCTTTATCTACATATCTGCAGTTGTGTTTTATCCAGGCATGCTTAGGGTGGCGGATTTCCAACGAAGAGAATAGAAACTCCTATCATGAATTAGATAAAAGAATACGTTTGTTAATAACAGTTTGTAATAGAATACATAGAGAAGTTATGTGAATTTACTTTTTTGTTCCATTTATATATCATCTTTAACATCTAGGTCATATCGGCGCTTTCTTCTTTGAAAAAATTGCTCATGGCAACTATGCTCACTCGTTTATTGTTGAGGTTTAACTTTGGTGAATTATCTGTAACTTTACACGCACACGTTCACACTCTCATTCATAGCTCAGACTCCGTAGACAATGGGGAAACCCCCTAATTAGAGAAACATTCTCGCTGTATTTACATTCTGCGCCACTATAAAAGTAAACATCTGATGTGTTCCATTCACACGACCTTCTCTATATCTCTGCAACAAATTATTGTGAAAAGTTTATGCTTCTATTAACTTCATACTGAGAAAAAATCAGCAGAAATAGTCCTATTACTTGCTTCCTTGTAAGTATAACCGAAATAAGGGAGTACTATTGGTTAAAGTGATAGTCAAAAGTTGGTTGCTATGAAACTGAAATTCCTTTGTTTGTATGGACAAGAATTGTTAAATTCCTGTATGAGAAAAGTATGTTTTTTAAAGCTGAAACCAAAAACAAGGATCTCAAAAACGACCAACTTCACGTAAAAAATGCATATAAGATAAATTTATGTGTTTTAAGGTGCTCTTCATTTTTTGTGTTGTAAGTTTTTGTCCATCTCTTACGGTTTAGCAGTTATGCAAAATTCTGTAAAATTCATCCAGAATAAAGGAGTCTTCCGGGATTATTCCCAGAAAATTCTAGATATACAGGATGTTTCAAAAATACGAGGCATAGTTTCAGGTATGTATTTCCCACATGTAGACAATCAAATTAGTTCATTATAACATGTGTCCGGAAATGCTTCATTTCCGAGTTATGGCCTTCACAACATTGAAATTCACTGGAACGTTTTTCTTTCCGCAGGTTGTTGTCATTACAGAAGATGTTCAAAATGTCCACCTCCTGCTTGAATACAGACCTCACATCGATGTCTCATTGACCTGCGAACACGATCCCAAACTCCAGGAGTATTGCGCATGTCCTCACAACTTGCCACAATTCGATTCCGAAGGGATTCCAAATCCGGCACCGGAGACGAATAAATCAATTATTTTAAATGGCCCCACAAGTAGAAATCGAGAGGGTTCAGATCAGGTGAGCGTGGAGGCCAAGCAATTGGGCCACCTCTACCTGTCCATCGATCAGGAAACCTTCGATCCAAGTACCGGCGAGCCGTAAGACTGAAGTGTGTAGGAGCGCCATCATGCAAGAAGTGAATGTGTTGATGATTGATCAGTGGAGTGTCTTCGAAAACGTCAGGTATGGTGTTTTCCAGGAAGTTTGTGTACGCCTGCCCCGTAAGTCTGTTTACATGTACATGGGGTCCAACTAATCGATCACCAATAATACCGGCCCACATGTTGAGGGAGAACCGGACCTGGTGATGAGCTACAACAGTTGCACGTGGGTTTTCATGCGACCATACATGCTGATTGTGGAAAGTTGTTATGCCATCTCTTGTGAACTGTGCTTCATCTGTAAATTATACGACGGCAGAAAAGTTCGGATTTACACCACACTGCTGCAAGAACCACTGACAGGACCTAACTCGTGCAGGGTAATCTGCTGATGACAGGGCCTGTACACGTTGTAAATGATAAGGATACAATTGATACTGGTTCAACAGTCTCCAGACAGTCGTATGAGGAACATTGACTTGCAACGCTAACCGTCGTGTGCTGTTAGAAGGAGTCCTGTCCACAGCCTCCAGAATCTCCTCCTGCACTTCTGGAGTTGTAGATCTTGGTCGTCCCCTTCCCAAACCAGGAGAGGTGAATGTTCCATACTCGCACAGACGGGAATGGAGACGTACAAATGTCTTCCGATCTGGACATTGTCGCTGTGGGTACCTTTCCTGGTACAAACGACGAGCCAGCGCAGCAGCATTGCCGTCCGCCTTACCGTACATGAAGTGTATCTCTGCCAGCGCTTGATTTGAATACATGTCGCACAGTCTTAACGCCTAAAGAACACTGAATGTAACCTTCCTCAGAATGAACTATCAGAGCGCCCTCCTAATGTCTCCTTTGGCGGCAAAGACCTGCAGAAAGAAAAACGTTCCAGTGAATTCCAATGTTGTGAAGGCCATAACTCGGAAATGAAGCATTTCCGGACATGAACTATTTTGATTGTCTACAGATGGGACTTTCAATGTTGTAAATGCCATAACTCGGAAATGAAGCATTTCCGGACACATGTTATAATGAACTATTTTGATTGTCTTCATGTGAGAAATACATACCTGAAATTATGCCCCGTATTTTTGAAACATCCGGTATATTTTATCTGTCAGGTAAATATACGAAATTTTAATCAAAATCGTTAGAGCCATTTTTGCGAAACTCAAAATTTTCGAAAAAAGGTTCATGTAAAGGGTAGTTTGGGGAGGGGGGATTTTTCTCAAAACCTTCATGTCGCATCCCTGGAAGATACTAAACTTAAATACCAAGCTTGGTATTTTACCAACTTTTCGTTTTTGAGATATCCTGTTCACAGACACACGGACACACACACTGACCTTTTTCTGAAAATACTTTTTTTTGGATACAGGGAACCCTAAAGCCTACATTTCCGGTGAAATCTCGGTATCAAATTTTTGGGTGGATTGCAATACCTTCTGTATACACTATGCACATAGTACGTATAGAGAATGTAAAATTGTCAAATTCACTTGAACCAATTGCTATGATTATATAGTATGTGTTTTCACAAAACAATAAGTTGTACGGGAGTTGGGGAGGTTGATAATTAAATGTTAATTAGCCCTTGCTGAAGCTCCACCCCTCGAGTATCTAAATGAATGCTCTTTTTATGTACATTAAAATTAATTCCTGATTATTTTACATAGAGAGTTTTAAAATACGAACCGTGCATTTTGCATATTTCTGTTTAGTTATACCGACGATTAAATGAATGCTCAAATGAGAAAGAAATACCAGATGTTATAAGTAGTTGATGTCTTCTCAAAATAAGGGTAAACCATGGAAAAGCTTATCCGGGCCACTCCTCCTAACTAAGAATGGAACTTTATATCTTGCAGATTATGAGGCGAGCACATTTTCCCAACACATGGAGATAGAGGTGCCATATTAGAAATTAATGTTCAAAAATTCCAATCGCTATATAGAAACTGCGGATACTTACGTAGCCTACAGTTCTACACTACTATGCTTATTCCCATCTTTGTCTAATGCCTGACGTTTCTTGCTAATAAAAGAGAAAATCGATGGCGTAGATTAACTGGAAAGGTCTGTTAATGATGCATCATTTACGAAGAGTTGAGAGATGCAAAAGCTCAAACACAATTTCAGGACATATTAAAATAATGTTTTTCTGTTGATGTCATAGATAAGTAAAGTAATTTATATTACTGTGCTGCAGTAATGTTCTTTTTTATTTTTATTTTTCTTCCACTTCAAGGATAAAGTTAATGATCTGTTCCGTCTCAAATAATATCTTCCCATCTTCCTATTGACCTTCTGGCTCGTGAGGTGTAAAGAAACAGTTGTTTTGTTACTCCATCGATAGCTATTCTTTTAATATGTCTGTACTATTGACGTTTCAAAATAACATTTTTCTTTAAAGCTATTGATTTTAAATTGGTCTTTTGTATCTGTACCATGTATATGACGTCTTAAAGCATATACCAATATTCGATTTAAAAACGTCAACTCTATGGATTCGATTTTTCTTTTCTTTGCACTATTTAGGGCCTAATCATCGCCGTCGTATAGAAGTGGAACAGATAGACCATTTTAAAGTGAAATAATGTTATAATTATTGAATTAAATACATATTATAATTGAAAATATAAATGAAATAATGAAGGGAATTATTGGTGTAAGTGACAGACTTATTTGAACTAAGCATAATATTAGTGAAGTGAAATAATGTTTAATTACATAAAGTATAATTAAAATGAGAGTGAAAGTATAACAGCAAGGAAAAATTATGAAGTGCTAACATAACAATTCATTAATATTAAGGAACCTATATAAACTAAATACAACACAGTATGTGTTAAAGCTAACACAGGTAATTTACTGTAAGTTTTAAGTGATAGGTAACAAGGCTCAAACATGATCCTAATTACTCAAAGAAAAGGCGTCTGAGCGAGTTATCTACTGGTCCTCCGCTTTCCCCCGCCATTCATTTTGCCAATTGTTCCATCACCTTTCCTATCTTCTATTTCGCTTTCATTTCATACATTCCACTTCCTCACTCTCATGCCTGGCTACGTGCCGACCACTCGTTCCAAGTCCTTCATTTTGTGATTACGTGCCATTGGTTCCCCGACAGACTTCTGACTCGTAGAAACTCGCTTATAAGTCCTAGGGGACTGTCAGTCCTACATAAGGGGAGGCTAAGCCGACGGCAGCGTAAAATATAGGGGTAGTAGTTAAGTAAATTATTATTAAAGTAGCTTAACTGGTTACCGATATAAGACAATATAGAAAACATATAGGTTACTGCGGCATTAGAGAAAAATGTATGCTACTTAAAATATTAAGGCAAAACAAAAGAAAAATGTTTTAAAATAAACAGTAAGAGTTTTAGGAACTAGAGCAGAGTAAGAATTGGGTTATGAGTGCTAACCACTAAACTAACCACCGATTACAAGGCTAGTGGTTAGTTTCAGAGCAACATAAATTTGAGTGAATTGGTTAGCTACTGACCTCTAGGAGCAATAGAAGCAATTTGGATATGTTATTCCACTTTTGTTATCACCTTCTCTATATAGTACATGCTACGTATGCAATGAGAAGGTATTGCACTCCACCGAAATTCGATTCCGAGATTTCACCGGAAATTTGCACTTTAATGAGCCCTGTATAAAAAAGAACATTTTTTAGGGATCATGTGTATCTCCATGTGTCCCTGAACACGATAACGCAAAAAGGTAAAAATACCAAACTTGATATTTAAGTTTAAATATTTTTTAAAAATATGATTAATGTGCGTTGACCATCCCAAGTTATAATCAATATGAGTACCTAAAAATTTTAATGAGCTTCCAAAACAACCTGTGTTAAATTTGTATTGAATATCAGTAATTATTCCAGTGTTTATGCTCAAATAATTGGCATTACACCAGTTGTTAACAACTGATGTTACCATGTGTTCATCTTTGTCAGAGAAAGTAATTGCTAAATTATCTGCATAAAGATAGGGAGTAAAGTTTCCATCACAGATTGATTCAGGAAGATCGGTAATATGATTAAAAAAAAATACAGGTCCCAAAATTGACCCTTGAGGAACTCCATAATTTACAGATTTAAACTCGGATAAACATATATTAAAATAAGTTATAGGTGGGGGATTTTTCTCAAAATCTTCGTGTCGCATCCCTGGAAGATACCCAACTTAAATACCAAGTTTGATATTCTACCGACCTTCCGTTTTTGAGCTATTGGTGTTCACAGACACACGGACACACACACACAGGGATCTTTTTCCGAAATTGCTTTTTTTAGGAAAAGGGGACCCTGGAAGAAGTTCGACAATGGAAAGCGTACGAGATCTCATTGAATAGTTGAGGCAAGAAATGCGTGCAGGATTTGAAAAGTGCAGCCTAAAATCGCTGGAAAGTGCCGTGGAGAATGTGGCAGTTCGAATGCGTGCTCTGGAAAAGAAAATGGATTATTTAGAGAACCAATCTCGTAGAAATAATATTGTGGTATATGGTGTGACGGAAGAAGCGGGAGAGAGTTGGGAGATGACGGAGGAAATAGTGAGAAGGATCATCTCACAAATAGGAATCGGACTCCGCGAGTTTGATGTGGAGAGAGCCCATCGTGTAGGTCGACGTGGCAATGTAAGGCGACCTATTGTGTGTAAACTGGCCCATTATAAACTCAAGGTAGCCATCCTTCAAGATGCTCGTTATTTACGGGGAACGGGAATAAGCATTAGCGAGGATTTTAGCCAGCGTGTAAGAGAAGAGAGAGAATTCTTAAAGGGACACATGTTCGAGGCCAGGAGGCAGGGCTGTGATGCCGTATTGCGCTATGACAAGCTCTTCATTAACGGACGAGTCTGGAACCGACAGGAGCTGGAGCGCATGGAACAGCCTAGAAATAGTGCGGAAACCGAACCCAGGACAGGGCAGCTAGAGCAGGTAGCCAGTGGATCAGCCCAGCAGGTAGCAGGTCCCTCAGCAGAACATCAGGTGCCATAAGTTATGTCGACAGGGAGGGGCAAAGAGGAGAGGAGGGTGAGACAGTCTTCGCCGGAAAAGGCAACAACAACGCCCCTCCGTGCCCTTAGGCTGACAACAGCTCGACAAAGGGTCAGCCAAGTTGTAGGAAGACCAACAGCAAGGAAACAATAGTACCCAACCCCTTCTCTGAGGATTGACACATGGAACATCGAAGGCTTCAAAAAAAGGTTGGGTAGCGAGAATTTCTTGTATTTCCTTAGTGATTTTGACGTTGTATGTTTAACAGAAACTTGGTTGAAAAACGGAGAAAATGTAACACTTGCTAATTTCCATAGTTTTAGTAGGGGAAGGGAGACACGGGGAAGGAGGGGAAGGTGGCCAGGAGGGGTATCAGTTTCATTCAGGTCTGAGCTGGAGGCTGAGATAACTAAATTAGAAACCAGTTTTGAAGGGGTGATTGCTGTATCTTTGGCAC
The DNA here is from genome assembly GCA_030762935.1 of Hymenopus coronatus. Lineage (NCBI taxonomy): Eukaryota > Metazoa > Arthropoda > Insecta > Mantodea > Hymenopodidae > Hymenopus > Hymenopus coronatus. The sequence continues at coordinate 109,408,560 of CM060894.1, read as the reverse complement.
AGGGGGGAGTACAAGTAATAGTTATAGGATTATACAACCAGCCAGCCAAGTAAGCATACAGTAATTTCTTCAGTGACTTAACCGAAACGTTAGTGCAGTTACAGGAAAAGTTTCCAAGAACTGAATTAATTCTCTTAGGAGATTTTAATGCGATGTTAGGAGGGGAGAATATTTCTCTAACGGGGGGTCATCAATGGGGGAGGAATTCCGCGAAGGTCAACGAAAGAGCAAGGATAGTTTTATTAATGGGGAGGGCAGCTAATTACTTGCTTTCTGCGATGCCTTCTCTTTAGAAATAATGAATGGCAAGTACGGTGAGGATCGAGAGGGAGAACTCACTTTCATAAATGAAAATGGGGGTAGTGTAATAGATTTTATTTTAATAAGTCAGGGTTTAATTGGCAGAATTAGAATTTTTTGGGTGGGGGATCGTATCGAGTCACATCACTGTCCGGTTGTCCTGGAACTGAATATAGAGACGGCCATGGTGGCGCATGCACCTGAAGAGGGGCAAGGGGACGAAGGGAGATTCATTAGTAAATTTATATGGAAACCGATAGAAAAAGAAGTATTTGTTGATAAATTAGAAAGAAGATTAGGGGAAAGGAACGCAGACACAGCGGAGGAACTAATGCATATAATAGCAACGGCTGCGGGGACAATGAAAGTCCAAATGCATGGTAAGGTAAAACGATTCAATGGTTGGTATGACCAGCAATGTAGAACTGTAAAGAAACAAGCAGAGGAGATGACATTAGGAAAATGTTTACAAAAAAGCGAAGGAAGTATGAACAGCTCTTACGGGAAAAGAGAACTACGTGGCAAGACAAAATTACTCGGAAAATTAGTAATATGTTAACACGGGGGGATAACGCTGAGATGTGGCAAGTAGTAAAACACTTAAGAGGCAACCGTCTGGCGCCCAACGAAATTTCTCCCAGAAAATGGGCAATGCATTTTATGGGAATATTCGGGAAAGGTGAAAGGGAAGGAATTTTTATAAAGGAAGTGCAAATTTTGGGAAATCTTGAGATCCCAATACTGGACGAAGAAATATCAGCACGAGAAATAGCACAGGCGCTGAGGAGTCTGAAGGAAGGCAAAGCTCCGGGGTTGGATGGCTGCCCCCGGAAGTTTTTAAAGCCGCAGCCAATGTTAATGAGTTTGGTAGGAGTATGCTCCAGATATGTAACAGATTGTTTATTGAGGGGAATTACCCTACCTGTCGGGGAAAGGGCATTATTCATCCCATTTATAAAGGGAAGGGAACTATTGGAAATCCGGATAACTGTAGGGGGGTTACTCTGTTGCCAATTATGGAGAAAATTTATTGTAGAGTGTTATATAACCGGATAAAGGACTGGGACTCTAAATTTGGCAAACTTTCCAAATTTCAAATGGGTTTCAGAGAAGGACACAGTACCATAGATGCCGCTTTTATATAGACACTTTAAGGACGAAGCAACTGTTAGTTACGCGGGGAAAGCTTCATTGTGCTTTTGTGGACTTTAAGAAGGTATTTGACTCTATCAATCGAAATGCATTATGGTACAAACTAGGCAGAAAGGGGTTATCAAGTAAAATGGTTAGAGCATTGCAGGCAATGTATCAAAATGTCGAATTCTGTGTGGAGTACGACAGAAACAGAGTGTCCGAGAGCTGCCGAAGCTATAGGGGAGTGAGGCAGGGTTGTATTTTATCTCCCTTGCTATTTCATATCTTTCTGGATGATATTACTGATACAATGATAGCAGAGAATATTCAAGCACCAGTAGTAGCGGATTTGCAGATCCCAACACTTTTATATGCAGACGATTTAGTATTGTGCTCTACGACAGTAAACGGATTGCAACGAGGACTAGACAAACTTAAGAATTATTGCGATGAATGGCTACTTACAGTTAATGTGAATAAGACTAAGGCAATGACTTTTAAAAAGGGTTGTGTTTATAGCAGGGAGGAGACTTGGACATATGCAGGACAGATACTGGACAATGTTAAATCTTTTATGTACTTAGGACTCACATTTACAATGAACGGAAAATGGACAAAACACATTGACATTACGAAACACAAGGCAAGGGTGAAAGCGGCGGAAGCTCTCCGGATACGCTGCAGAATTCCGAATATCTCCATAACCTTAATGGAAACTGTATACGGAGCGACAGTTAGATCCACGATGACATACGGAGGAGAAATATGGGGGTGGGAACAAACAGGGAATCTGGATCAAGTGATGACCCAATTTTTGAGAGGAATTCTGGGTGTAGGAAGGGGTACGGCAAACTGCGGAATAATGAGGGAATTCGGGGTACATAGTGAAACGATAGAGTGCAAAATCAGAGCAGTTAAATATTGGATGAGAATCGTTCACGGAAACCAATCTCTAATTAGGGCAGTCTGCTACCGTGAGCAGTTGCGAATGGAAGGTAATTTGACGTGGGCATCAAAATTAAAGAAAGGGTTGGAAACCATTGGGATGGGAGACATTTGGATGGCGGGGCAGGAAAACAGGCGAAGCATTTGGAGAAAAATTAAGAAGCGTCTCTGTGATTTTGACAGACAGCAAATAATTGCGCAATGCACAGAGAAGGTGTCATTAGAAGTACAGTCTGGGCCGAAATCGGTGTGGGGTATATGAAGCAATACATCAAAACAGGTACCAAACTCATTAGAGAGGGGCTCGCGTGGATTAGACTAGGAGCATGGAGGAGCACGAAAATTTGTGACGAGAATGGTACGAGAATCTGTCCCATTTGCGAGGAGGAAGAGTCGTGGACTCACATCTTGGCAAGATGTAGGGGTACGGAGGAATGGCGGGAAAAATATTTGCCGCGATTTTTTACCAAATCCGAATGTAGGGATAGAAGCATGATGGACGCTACTGGCAGGCACGGAAAACATGGACGGGCTAGGTAAATTTATACTTAAGGCAAGACAGCTGAGATCTGAGGAGGCTGCCAATAGAGAAGGGGGGGGGGGGATAAGATCAACTAAACAAAAGTGACTACAATGTTCTACATACATATATATATATATTATGTCATACTTAGGTCACTGTTGTGCTAGGGTTGTATATATTATGTGCATATATGTCTTTTAAGTGTAATTATCTATTATAAGAGGGTGCATTTATGAAGGTGTACTCTGTGCTGTGAATTTAAATTGCTATATTTGAATATCTTTGCATCTTTATTTTCGGATTCACTCTTAATTTTTATTGTTGTTTAATATTGCTTTTGACTGTGTATCTCCTTTGTCTTTTTATTTTCGTGTTTACTCTTTTAATTCTTTGTTGTGGTTGTTGTTTTAATATGGCTTGTAATGTGTATTACAAAAGCACGTACGGTCTGTGGACCCGTGCGACTCTTGAAATTTTATGTATGATATTGCTATGTTAATAAATACACTTATTCATTCATTCATACACGAACGTGACACGAAGATTTTGAAGAAAATCCCCCCACCCCAACTATTGTTTACACGGAGAATATTTCAATTTTTTTTCTCAAAAATAGTTTTAATGATTTGATTTAAATAGATACCATATAGTAAACACATTCACGTGACAAATAAAATGTGTATTTTGAATGTTCTGGACATAGCCTCTGAAGATCTCTCTATTCTGGATTAATTTTACATTACCGGTAAACCGCAAGAAGTAGCTAAAAACATACTCCACAAAAGTGTTAAAACACACAATTTATATCGCATAAAATTTTTCATGGAGTTGACCATTTTTTAAATATTCCTTGTTATTGGTTTCAGTTTTAAAATACTTAAACTTTTCACAGATGGGAATTTGTCAATTCCTGCAATGCAAAGAAACATTTCAACCTCATGGCAACAAATTTTTAAAATATTTGACTATCGCTTTAGCTAGTGTATTCCCTTATTCCTCTCCTACTCACAAGAAAGAAAGTAATGCGACAATTTGTGCAAATGTTTATCTCGATTAGCATGAATTAGGTAGAAGAATAAGTTTTTTAACAATAATTTATAGATAAGGTTATGTGAATGGAATGCATCAGAGTTTTATTTGTTTTATTTTACTTTATTCTTGTTATTGTTGTACTTAGTAAGAGATATGTCATTTAGAGTTTGTTTATTGTCTTCAAAACTATACTAAAGGCATTTATGTGACCAGAAGATCACACACAAAATTTTAAATATAAAGCCCGAGATAGGAAATCAGATATCAGGTTCGCTATAGATAGTGCATATTAATTTTATTTAATTTTGTCGGTGTCAGAGCAAAGGTTGCTACTATTCTAATCACTCCAAACCAGCTGAATTACTTTCATAATAGGTGAATTTTCACTTAAAACATATGATCGAATATAATCTCCAAGTCTGTAATGTAGAGACAAGCGTGTTCATTATCCGAACTGTATCATCACAATGTGTATCCGCTCAGCCAAACCGCATCAAAATCAATATGCAATACACCTGACCAAATTTACAACTCCCTCTTGACATCCTCTGCATTCTGCTCTCTGTGAAGCCAAACATGGTATCCAAAGAAATAGTCAGAACTCTATTAAGATAACGTCAAGGTGAAAGGTTTATATTTGTAGACATTGCTTTGTTTTATTATTTGCTTTCATTTTCACGGTTTCATGTAGTTGTTTTGGCGGCTAAATGCACTACAACCTTTCAGTTTGTTTTGTGTTTAAATGCTTAGTTGATCTTGGCATCTTTTCACAGCTTTTGCTCTTGTGTTGTAATTAAGAATTATTTTTGGAACTCCATCATCTGGCGTTTCCATGGACTGTTCCTTCCTGTCTGTTTCTTACTCTGGTCTTGGCTCTCTGAAGTCAATAAACGGCTTCCTTGCCCGGTTCTATCATGTTTATTATGGTACAAATCACAAGAGTGCGTAAAGGAGTTTAATAAATCTAGATTTTGCGTCGTATATTTTGGCGTTTTTCCCATGTATCAAAAAATAAATATTATAGTTACTTTCCATAGAGATGTACTACTAAAAACGTTTCCATATAAATAATGAGCTTTATGAACCTATCATAATTGACTTTTAATGTCATCCTCCGTGGTCTCGGGGTAACAGGCTAGCCTTCTATTTCCAAAGTCGCAAGTTCAAAATCGGTGGAGGGCTATGGATTTGGGGGGAGGGGGCGTGAAATTCTAAGCATGGCCTCATGTAAGCAAAATTAAACGGTCTTTCTTGCCAATGTAGAATGGGGCAGCTGTTAAAGAGCGTCCATAAATATAGCTCAGTTTAATTTAATTGATTTTAAAGCTCTTCTACACAATTAAACTTCATGCCAGATTAAATAACATCTGAGATAACGCCAGCATTCGTACAGAGGCGGAATAAATACTGATAGGACTTGATGCAAATAGCTATGAAAATATTCTTGATATAAAATATTTTTGTGATAGTAGAAATTCTGCAAAAATGATTATTTATGACACGCGTGTCATAGAGATTGAAAGAAACAATGAATAATAATAATAATAATAATAATAATAATAATAATAATAATAATAATAATAATAATAATAATAATGTTAGTTCGAAAGCATTAATATATTATCCCTTTTGATGTCATCTTGAATCACAACATTCAAAATCTTGTAACAACGCTCTCTATATTCCTTCTTAATTTGAGTAGTTGAGCCGTGGAAAAAGAAGCATACATTTTTAAACACACGCATATACACACACTCACCACTCAAAAATATATTTCTTCCAGTTGACTCAATGTAAAACAAAAATTGATGTATTGCATTCGCATTACTTTACTTCCATCTCTACAAACTATTCGTGCAAAAGCTTATTCTTCGATGTACTTCTTTAATAATCGTATTCATAAACCTTCATTACTGAAACACATTATATATCGATGCAGGTATAACGAGAATATATTAATTTAAAGTGATAGTCAATATTTTCAAAGCTGATGACTATATGCTGTCTATTTTAAATTCTGTTCTATATGGATGTAAAATAAATAAAGAAATAAAGAAAATGAGAAGACAAACAATAACGATTTGCACTTGATAAAACTATAAATCATTTATAAATTCAAACCAATTAAAATTATATTGGAAGTAGTTAAACCCACAACAATTTTATTTGAAATAATTTTTGTGTTTTAATGAGATATATAGGTTTTCTGCAAAAATGTCTGTATATATATATAAGTATACATAAGCTATACAAAGGTCATTCAGAATAAAGAGAACTCCATGGGCTTTTGTCAGAAAATTCAACTTACACTGTATTTGCTATAAAAATATCTCACACATCTTAAAATCCTTTTTGAAAAAAATAAAAGAAACGCTTTCAAATTATTAGGTATTTTATTGGGAATATTTTCTTGAAACCCTTTCTATTACATTAATGGTTCTGATTTTAGATACTAAGTTTCGTGTTTAATCGAGCTTCATCATAGATTTATGATACATAATACCTTTTTCTAGAAGTGATTGTTTTGGTCTGGTGCCTTAAAACATGCATTTCCGGTGTAATTTCAATAATGAATTTTTAGGGGTACATAGTACTTCCTCTACTTATATAAACATGTTGAGGGTAAGTAATCAAGCATATAATATATGCAGTGAAAATAAAGATTTAGGTTGATTTATAAGCCTCTAAAGTTTAACACTTATTTTGATTGGAAATATAAAGCAACCATCTTGAGTGTAGTGACATCAGCAACGCTTATAAGTATTCGAACGTGATAATCATTTGTTTTGCTAGGATTACATTAAAAATTTGCACGGAATCTTAGTTTTGTCACTCCTTAAAAGTACCTCAATATTCCCTTACCATGGTTTAACTCTAAAGGGTTTTATACAGATAATCGTTGCAATTTATCAAATGTTCCAAGTTTATATCGCCTTATTTGTTCATGCTGCGTACCATGACAGACCTATATTATTTGTTTACAATAATAATTTAATGTTGATTTATCTTCTTTACGCAGAAAAGTATCAGATGTTTATTTTTCAGAAGCATTGATATAGATCTAACAGCGAAATTCTTCAATTATCTTTTCTACAGAATTTCACTATTCTGTGCTTATAGAATGAGTCTTCAAGAGGTTTGAAATTAATCAGGGGTGAGAAGGTTTTATTACAGAAAAATACTCAGGGATAACAAGCATCACAAGATTTTACTTAAGACACTGTTAAACCTTATTCCATTAACTTGAAAATCATAGCATCACCGTTTCAGGAATGTGATTATTAAACATTTGTTCAGAGTTTGATACTTGCACTACCGTCCATTATCAGTCCTGCCTCCTCGCCAAATAAGCCAAAATGCACAGGGAAACGCCACAAGAAGCTAACGAAAGCTTTAAGAGAATGAGTTATAGCATTGGAAGCAATTCACCTCTGGGCAAGTGGCTTTAAAACCCAGGGAGCAGATTATCCTCGAATGGAGCACCAGCAAACGTAGCAGATCAATGCTTCATGGAAAAAAATGTAGCCAATCGTTGAGCGTTCAGGCATTTTTCAACAGGCGCCCTCCGTGGTGTAATAGTTACCCTACTAGGCTCTAATATCCAAGGTTGCCGGTTCAAACTCGATGGTGGGTGATGTAGTTTTTCGACTTAAAAATAAGTCACATGGTTTCTCTCGGAAAAGAAGTAAAGCAGTTCGTCTCGTGTAATATTTATTTGTAGATAAAAGAACCCCATACATCAAAATAAAAACATCCCGACTAAATTCGTCATTTTTACGTCCGCAAGTCGTGTTATCTATGAGTTGATCTGTTATCACCTTGTGCATTAAGTGGTAAACTCGCCAACTAGAAATTTCATGATCAAGAAACCACTGAAGGTGACTCAATATACGCCGAAATGGCGCGCTGGAACTTGAATAGTTCCTTAATAAGGAATGAGTTCCCCTCAAGTCACAAATACTAGAGACGGTAAATACTAAGAAAAAGAACGCGAAAACTGTTATTGGTGTACTGTAGTTGGAGATATGACTCCAGGAATGTGACTGATATATTGCAACCAAAGCAAAAAAAAAAAAAAATCATTATAACTAGGCCATGAATTAAGTTTTCAGATAGCCTCATTGTAAACATGAGAGTGGAAATGATTAACAACTTTGTCGGTCTCATATAAGTCTGAAGTTGGTAAGTCTGACTCTCGATGATCGCGATTCCCTCACTGTTTTCGCTGATATGCTGCGAAAGGTCGCTCGCGCTATTTGCTCACCCTCCACTGACCAATTGCCTCTTTGAACAGAACTCTTTTATCACACGAAGGATTAATCTACAAACGTGAAATACGGCGCTGTTGGGCTATCTGTAATAGGCAAACATCACAGTACATTTATCGTTCGATAAGCTTATTATTGGTAATCAGAAAATGTTGAGGTACAACGATGTTGGAGGTTGTATTGAGTACATACAACCGCCACCACCACCACCACCACCACCACCACCTAGACGGCCCGGGTTCGATCCCAAGCGACCGCATGTGAGATTTATGCGGACAAAGCGGTACTCTGGAGCGGGTTCTCCGGTTTCCCCCGCCCTCACATTCCACCGGTGCTCCATCTTCATTCATGTATCATCAGTGTCACTGCCTGCGGTGCCATAAGTAGTTAAAGCAGGCGTTAAACACTAACAAAAAAAAAAACACCACCACCAAGGTAAGCAATAACAATTATCTGAGAGAAGTTTGAAATCGATGGAACGGTCCAAGAAGTGTTCAACGGGCGGTGCGGAAGAAAATGAAATGGTACGGATAAAAACAGTGTTGATGTAATCATACAGGCTTTTGCATGAAAAACAAGATTTTTGTTAGTGTGTATGTGTGTGCGTGTGTAGTGTGGCAGAAGGGGGAAATGTGGAGCAAGTGCGTGATTAACGTATACAGCAACACAAAAACTCACATTTCTGACTCATTTCATAGTATTTAAGAGAATGTATACATCATTTTGAGATTCCCTCTATGTAGAGTATGTCAAAATAAGAATGTGGAAAATTAAATTTTGAAGTTGAGGTACAGAATTATATATTAATTTATATAACCTATTCCTCACAACTGGATGTGTTTGAGAGAGAGAGAGAGAGAGAGAGAGAGAGAGTGTGTGTGTGTGTGTGTGTGTGTGAGTGTGTACAACATAACTAAGAGACTAAAAACTGGATAAAAATCAACTTGTTATACACTATGCGCCCACCTTTTCTTGGGTACTAGTTTTACGGGTGAGCAAAAGCCCACCCGCCTATTTTTCGAGTGTGTTCAACCAAAGGACATTTTTTGTTTGAGATCCTCAGATATTATGGTGAATAGGTGATGTAATTTAACTTAATTTAGCTTGAATTCTTAAACTAAACACCGCATTTGCATGTTGGTGAGCTCTGGGATTTACCAACAGAATGAAACCTTAGCATTGAAGTGCCGATTGTTAGAGTGTTTAACCGATTTCATCTCTCAATGTGGTCGCCTTATTCTTCTTCCGAAATTACGGGAAACCTACCGAATGAAGACTAAATATTCTAGTGCCCAAGAAATCGTGCTGCACAGTAAATACATCCTTCTCAAGAATACGACCACATCCTGAAATTTCACGATCTATCTTTCATGCAATCGGCAAGCTACCGATTACCCTGACTTTTGGACTCGATACTACTGCACTTTTAAACATAACGGAAAATATGTGATTATAAAGCGTTTATGTGGGTCCTGAAACTACTTCAAGAAATGCTTCTAGAGATATTCCTGTGTTTATTTTGCTTTCAAAATTTGTTGATGCTTAGTGAGCCGTTTTCATGCTTCTCCAAAAGTATATATTTATTCATCTGATTTTGAGTCTCATTTGGTTCACGTACGTCTAGTTTTTCAGATCCTTCAACAGGAAGGCACTGCAGTTTGACCGTCCAAGATATAGTTTGCAACCTCCCAAATTTCATTTTTGGGCCACATTATTCCTCCGGAGGGCAATTTCATTGCGCCGGTATCCAACTCCTAAGAATGTGAAGCAGTCCTTAGGCATGGTATCTTTCTTTTCTAAATTTATACCTCATTTCGAACCTTATCTGAACCCTTGAATACTTTGAGTGGAACACTTTTGTGAAATGTAAGTGGACTTCATAGATAAGACGGCGTTTGAGAAATTGAAAGCAGCCATCATGCCTGATTTCACCCAGTCATTTATAGTTCTGTCAGACGCCTTCCGCGTCATTATAGCGAGACCTTCCTTCAAGTTTCGGATCATGAGCTGAGGTTTATTGTATATGTTTCACGATGTTTATCTTCAAAAGGAACTATTCCGCTGCAAGCTATGGCCGTCCGATTGGCCTATGACAAATTTCGACCGTTTTTGAAACATCGTTCATTAATTTAGAGTGTGACAATCAAGCTATTACGTGCATTTTGTCTCGTCAGGAAGACAGGCAAAATTGCGCGTTGAGCTATTAAGTTAGGTGGCTTTTAATTTTCGGTTCGGCACATTCGCAGTTCTGAGAATGTTGCTGTCGCGCTTTCGCGCATATTTCAAGAGTAGGAAACTGTGCTGGTTGCTGCGATATATCCAACCTTGCCCGCTGATTTTCCAGCACTTTTTCTTCCTTGGCGGATCATCAATGTACGGATGAAATCCAGGGCCTTATGTATGAGCAATGTTTACAGGGAAATGTTCCAGTGGGATATCCATTTCGGGATAACATCACATGCACTAGGCTACAAAGAACTTAAAACTTTCGTATTTCCTTACCACAGAAACTGGTTGGTTTGTTATGGAGTATTTTCATGTCGCTTCATTAGGAGCCCATTTGGGTTTCTATAAAACGAAAATGAAAATCCTTTAATATTTCATTTGACTCGGGATGTACTCCGATATCGAACGTCTAGTTCGGGAGTGTCTTATTTGTCTTTGGTCTAAACCAATTGGTAATTTACATGTGGACTTAATAGTGTCAAAAGTAGCATCGTATTCGATGTTGAGATTATTTATTGCCTTTATAGGTCCTCTCCTACGTCCTCCTAGAGGAAGTTTTTATTTAGGAGTTATTATATACGGCTTTTCCAAGTTCATTTGGTTATTTCCTCTTCAGGTTGTAACAGCTAATAACTGTATATCCTTGCTTTCCTCCATTTTTGGAATGTTTTTCAAACCAGATTCCATTGTATCCGGCAATGCTACGTACTTTCGTACGCGACATTTTGTACCTTCTTGTTTGAACGTATATTCATATTTCGCTATGCAATCCTAAAGCTTCTTTAGCGAAACGAATAAATAGCAATACGTTCTTATTTTACTTTCAATTTGTCTTGAAGACTGCAAGACATGAGACGCACAAAGATGTACCATTTACCTTGATGTTATGTTTTTGACCTACGTGCCCGTTATCTAATTTTTTGCATCTATCGGAATTGCTTCAGGATGACGAGGAACCATTGGTGCTGCAGCAAAAATAGCAGCAAGCGTTTAATAATTTAAACGAAGATCATTTCCCTAAGGCGCAGCTCTATAATTTGGGACATAAAGTTGCTAAATTTTAAGTTGAGGACTTGGTTCTGTTACCAACTCATATATTAAGTGTTGCAGCTAAACGATAGCTCATAAATTGGCACCACAGTTTTATGGTCCTTTTTGAATTTTTCATATCGTTAATCAGGGCTCACCTGTTGGAACATTATGAATGTGGTATATGCTACCTACTTTTCATGTTTTAACTATGCTAAATCTCTGTATAAAAATGTTGAGTGATTTGTTATAAGAAAAAAAAAAAAAGGAAAACAAAAGGGTGCATGAAATTGGAAAATAAAGACTAACGTGACATGGTATCTGAAAACAATGCCAGATAATCGTCTATTTGCTTGTTTATTTTTGGTATAACAATCTTTTACCTGAAGCTCATAATGGACAATGAATGAAATGATCCATGGAGTTTAAAATTCCCTGACATTTGTCTTCTCAGGAGAAGGTAAAACCCCTGCCTTAAGCAGGTAGCGCGCTTTTACCGTGATTCGAACTCTGAACTTCTTGAATTTGAAGTTGAAATACTATCCCCATCACAGAGGTATTCTCAGAGATAATCCGTGACCTGAAAATATTTTGTAGTAGAAATTCTTGCACAGATGAAAACGAGGACGCACCAAAGAAGGTCTTTTGGAAATAAAACTGTTTTTTTTTTATTTGTTGTTCCAGTGGTTCTCATGGGACACATCTAGATTGAAATTAAGTAAGGCGTTTTTTTGTCACGTATAATAATATTCTATCTAATGTAAACGCAGAAAAAAATGTAAGCAGTTAGTTTCCTTATCTATAAATACTCAATAGGTATTGTATTTCCGAAAAAGAAAATGGGATTTTGAAGCATTGAGATTCGCTGAATATATATTTATTAATATTATATTGTAAATATAATATATATTTATAATATTTTTTTTATTAAAAGGTCCGCGCGCAATTTTATGTTTGCAAACAGCATAGCTCAACAACAAATTGTAGTATAAATAAAACGTTTGTGTCATTATTCTTATATGAAAACGTTTTCGTTACTACCTCTGATTTTCTCAACAACTGTTTACAGCGATTTTGATTAAAATAACAGTAATTCAAAACATTACATTAGAAACAAATTATGCATAACAGAAGATATAGATAAGGCTCATCACAAAGAAAAATATTTATCTCATAAAACAAATAATTAATTTAAAATAGATTTTACTTTCTCTATAGCATATGAGGTGCATATTTTGAGACCCCCTGAACCCCAACTAAAATTTTAGAAAAATCTCTATGTAATGCATGCTGTTTGCATGCATCCATGTATGTATGAATGTATGTATGTATGCATGTATGTAGTATGCATGTATATAGTACGAATGTATGTATGCATGTATGTAAGACATATATTTTACACCTAACATAGCGGAGATTTAACAAAAAGCTGGAATGGGACGGTCCAGGTTGGATGCTGAGCAGAAGGTGTGAGTCAGTCACCTGTACTCCGCACGCGGCGGTGGTAGAATGACGTCCGCTCCGTGCATTGTGATCAATAATAGCAAACGTATGCTCACCGCGCAGCCATACCCACCCTGTATCCTGCAGTAAAGTATGTTAGGTCTCAGTTTAACACGCGACTCTCATTCCAAATTTGCCATGCCCTTTGAGAGTAAGGGCACATTACCATCGACGCGACGTGAGAAATTAAACCGAACTGCGACTGTGTACTTTCAACAAAGATGACAGATGTTCGACCATTTAGTTCTCAATGTTCACAACTTTTATTACTTTCTCCCGTACGTATCTACAGTGTACGTAGTAAGTAGAGAAGCTATTGTATTCCACCCAAAAATTCGATGTAGATATTTCACCGGAATTACATGTTTTAGGGAAATTTGAATCCAAAATATCATTTTACTTGATGTAGCCGGTATGATCAATGTGCATAGTACATAGAGATATATTTCACCCAAAAATTATATGTCAACATTCCACCGGAAATATATGCTTTGAGGTTCCCTGAGTGCGAAATAAACCTTTTTAGAAAATGGTCCGTGTGTGAGTGGGTGGACAGCATAGCTCAAAAACGAAAAATCCGTTAAACACCAAACTAGGCATTTAGGTTTGGCATCTTCCAAGAATGCGACACGAAGATTTTCAAGAAATTTTGGCCACCCCAACTACCCTTTATTGAGAAAATTTTCGAACATTTTGATTTTCTCAAAAATGGCTAACGATTTTGATTAAAATATCATATATTTGCATCACAAACAATAGACAGGAAATATAGATCTCGCTAAACTCATAATTTATGTCATAGTTTTTTTTTTTTTTTTTTTTTTTTTTGTAGAAGTGATCGTTTTTGAGGTATTACTTGTTATTGGTTTCAGGTTTAAGATACTTATACTATTTTAAACGGGACCATACAAAGCCAACCGAATATCAACTGTTTCATATAGCGAGGAGCTTTTAAAGTGTTTGACTATCGGTTCAGCCTAATGTATTCCCTCCTTTCACTTTTACTTTAAAGGAAGCAAGTAATGTTGGCACAATCACTAAGTTTACTCTACTCTTTGCGTGCATAACACCAGAAATCACAAATTGACTTGTTTTCGAATTTTATTTTCAGTGAACTATTAACGAACATTTCCAAAATACTTTCTTGTAATTTTACGGGAAGATCAGAGAAATTAATGGCGGTGGTGCAAAGCGGATTTGTAATCCATTCTTGTGTAATATCGTTTTTCTAAATTTTTGGAAAGTATTTTAAAAGCTGTAACCTAAGATTTTGTAGGTGGAATTTTATTATTTCCAAAAGTCTATCACCAATACTAACTTCATTTTGTCTATTATGTTCCAAAAGAGTTGAAAAACTGCAATATTCATTTATTAACTAATCAATCCAAAATAAAACTTTCTTACGAATAACACCTCTTTATTTTTTCATGAGCTTTTTGTTTCTGTCAAAACCTTGGATTTGAAGATTAAGCTCGTTAGATTTTTGAATATATCCGTCAGATAAGCTGGCAAATCCACTCTTCATCTTCAAAGGGCTTTTTACCAGATCGGATTTCAATTTTGTAAGGAAACATTTTACCTCACATTTCAGTTCAAAGAGACGAGTTAATATGCGTCCTCGTGATAACTAGCACACCTTGGTATGCAAAAACAATTATTGAATGTGCGTAGCTCCCATCTCCTCGCACAGTTTTTTGAACAGACGGGAATTCAGTGCACGTGACTTTATTAAATTGGCTACTTTTATAGCACTGTTCAGTGTTTAGTGTAAATCAGGAGTTATTTTTTTTTTCGCTACCAGATTTGCTCTGTGTATATTGTAATGCTGCTAAATTATGTTGGGATTAATTTCGCCAATACGAACAATAAGATCGCGTTTTTTAGCTGTGGACAAACTTACACACCAGTCCCATGACACATTTAATTTTAATCTTATAAAATTCTCAAGAATTTTAAAAACAACCTCCCTCCATTTATGTTCTGGTAATTGTTTACATCCTAGAATTTCGTCAGCAATAGCATCCTTTATGACGTCAAAATACCGATAAAATATAAATAGCTCAGCATCATCAGACACACCTACCGACTCATCGACTTGAATGACAAATCTTTTGTCTATTTGAATATTTTCTATTGTTTGGTCAACAATATCTTATGCCATATAACGAATTCCACGCCTTAGACTTGTGTCAGAATTCGGAATTGTTTTGACTACTTTAGCGGAATCTTTTTGTAACATTTCATCTATTATAATCAAAGAACTAGGAATACTAAAAGATTCAACTGCGATATAAGGCGTTTTATTTTTTGCAACTAGCAACGCTAACTCATACGATGTCTCCAGTGCCACCCTAGCTTATTTTGTAAAACTGTGTATCACGTTTGAACTTTTATTCAAATGTTCCGCTCTGCGCCGGAAATACTCGACTGACTTATCTTTACATTCGCTGTGATTGGTTACCAAATGCCTGTGAAGTAGAGATGGTTTCATAGAAGTATTCGACAGAGTTTGCCTGCAAATAATGCAGAGGGGATGAGGTGGGTCACACATATTTGACATATTTAATGTAAGATTCCTGTAATACCTGTATTTCAAATTTCTCGGGTTTTTCCACTTGCTCATAAATGGTTCAACAACACTATTTTCAACAATGTCCCGTGGTGGAACACTTTTCACTTGACATTATCGACACTATCACTTGTTTCACTGAGTTTACGTTTTCCTCTTGTAACGAATTTATCCATTCTACAACAAAAGTTAAAATAGTGGACTATCACAATAAAGACAGCTCACAAATATAAAGAATGAAATGTTAAACTTTGAGAAAAGAAAACGAACCTGAAACTAACAGTCACAAAAATATACTGAGTACTGAACTTTCGGTAGATTAACAGTCAACTAACCTACATTCTCAGACTCTGTTATTATTGTCGGCGTTTGAAATAACAACATAAATTATTAGCGAGCGCAGCTATATGTTATCATTGTTGTGTATACCAGTAGGACAGTTCAAATATCTCTGGTTGAAATATTTTTCGTTATTTGTAATCATTCAGAAAATATATTAAATGTTCCCCTAAGAAGTCTTCGCGTACCCCCGAGGGTATGCGTATCCCAGGTTAAATATGCCTATTTAGATAAAAGAATAATCTTTTGTAAGAATAGTTATATTTGGAACAGCTAGAAAAATTTATGTGAATGGAACACATAAGATTTTTAGAAAAAGTTCAGTAGGTGTGTGTCCGAGCACGAAGCGTGTGAAAAGCTTAGCTCAAAAGAAACATTCAGTTAAACACCAAACTTGATATTTAAGTTATGTATCTTCAATGGGTGCGACACGAATAGTTTCAGAAAAATCCTCCAACCCAACTACCTTTTACATGGAACATTTTTTGAATTTTTTTATTTTCTAAACAATGGCTCTAAGGATTTTGATTAAAATACCGTATATTAAATGTGTTTGCATGCAAATAAAATATATATCCTTAATTTTTGGAGATAACTATTGAAGTCCTCTTCATTCTAAACAAATTTTGCGAAATGGTAAACCGTAAGAGATATACAAAAGCTTACTACACAAAATTTGTAGATCTCATCAAAACAAACTTTGTGTCAGATACATTATTTTTTTCGTAGAACTAACAATTTCAGAGATACCCCCGACATTAACTTTTCTCAAATGAGAAGGAAGCCCTCATCGGTTTCATATCTCTTTTGTTTTATTCCAAGCTATGGAAAGAAAGCCGGATTTGAATGTCATTCACATAGCAGCAGCTTTTAAAATGTTGACACTGGCTTTAGCCTAGTCTTATTTTTCTTCTACTTGTAAGGAACTAAGAAATAAGACACTTCTGGTAATGTTTTATTCATTAGCATTATGTAGATAAAGGAATTCCTTTTCGCAAGACTAGTTGTTTTGGAGAGAGAGAGAGAGAGAGAGAGAGAGAGAGAGAGAGAGAGAGAGAGAGAGAGAGAGAGAGTCATGTGAATAGAGCACATCAGATTTTTTTCATTTTCTTTTAATAGTATGTGCACTATTAGATAGGCATGAACCGAGCTGGGAATTGTTGCACTTAGTGTTTCTATAGCATCTTTCAATGCATATAGAATCAGTCCAAACTAAACTGCTTTCTTACAAATGCCTTCTTTAAAAGTCTGGCATTTTGGATTTCACATATTATATGTTTTCAAACATTAGGATTGGTGTATTTATATTTAAGAATTTTTTCAAATTTATTTATAGGCAACTTTGTAATCTTTGTGCCATTTAGTGTATAATTATTGCTATAATTACAATATTACAACAACGTTCAGCACACAGTTCATACATAATACCTCTTTTATCTTTTTTTAGTTAAGTTTATTAATCTCCATGTTTTGTCCTTGATGGTTTGATACTGTACGTAGTTTTACTTTTAATTATTATGAAATTCCTTTGTTTTCAGAAATGCATAAACATAGTGGTTATATTTTAAACATAAAAGTGGTATTTTGTATATCATTTTTTTATATCCTTTAAATGTTAATTTTCACTATATTTATGTGTACTCTCGTTAATATTCCGCAACAGCCGTTTCTATTTCTTGTAAGCGTTTTTCTTATTGTGCCTTTTATAGACAATTTACATTTTTTTATATTACACATAAGGTTGAAATCTATGAACCAGATATGAATCATAATATTTCAGCCTATACTTTGGATTGGTTTCGCCAAACTTTTAGCTACGTCTGA
The DNA here is from genome assembly GCA_030762935.1 of Hymenopus coronatus. Classification (NCBI taxonomy): domain Eukaryota; kingdom Metazoa; phylum Arthropoda; class Insecta; order Mantodea; family Hymenopodidae; genus Hymenopus; species Hymenopus coronatus. Next base: position 109,390,868 of record CM060894.1, on the reverse strand, counting down.
GGATTGATTGTGCAACGAATGAGTCCATTCAGGCTCTGTACCATATCTACCTCCAAATTGTATGTAATTTTAATATCGACTAAAGAAAATAGCTTAATCCCATAGCGAGCTGATTTTTTAGGATTGTACTGGCAAAACACGCACATTCCTCGTTAATTATATGTTCATCCTTAAGAATATTATTTTTTTTTTTTTTTTGGAAATTGGACACATACTGCCTGTTCTTTTTTTTTTTTGTTTTTGTTTTTTTGTACTTTCAACGATTCTAAGGCATCGCAGCAAATGCCGAAATGTTCATAAACCTTCTTGTAAGATATTTAGAATTTCCTCCTCTTATATTCGTTGTTAGGTTTATATATTTTATTTGGATATATTAGAAATCTGAAAAAATATATCGATTTTAGTCACAGCGCTATCAGAAATTGATGCAAGTTTATTATATTAAGCCAGTCTTTAGTCGCGTGAGCTGTGAGATATAAACATTTTACATGTGCTATTCACATGACTTTTTCTACATCTCTGTAACAAATTATTCTCAAAAAGTTTGTTCTTCTATCTGGTTTGTGCTAATTGACAAAAACATTAGCAGAAATGGTCTTATTACTTTCTTCCTTGAAGGGAAATAATGGAATACATTTGGCTAAAGCGATAGGCAAATCTTTTGAAAGTTGGTTGCTATATGATTGAACTTCGCTTTTTTTTTTTTTCCTTCTTTTTTGTATGTCTGGAGTTGACAGATTACCGAATGAAAACATTTAAGTATTTTTACACTAAAAACAATACCAAGGAATGCCTCAGGAATGCTCAATTCCACGAAGAGATTTTGAAGGCTATTCCCATAAAACTTTGCGATAAAAATTGTATTTGTCATGGACATGGAAATGTGTTTAGTATACCGTATTTTAATAAAACCTGTTAGAGGATTTCTAGAATATAAATACCTTTACATTTTTTCAGTAAAGAGTAGTTTGAGGAGAGAGGATCTTCCTCAAAATCTTTGTGTCGCATTATTGGATGATACTTGTCTTAAACATCAAGTTAGGGACTTTACCGACATTTCGATTTTGAATTATCGTGTTTACAGACACATCAGCGCTCTGACACTTGGGCATACTGACACACACACACACGCACTTACCTTTTAATATTTTTATATATATATATATAGGGGTCCCTAAAACGTGTATTTTAATGAAATCTCGATATCGAATTTTTGGGTCAAAGGCAATGCCTTCTGAAAGTAAAAACGCTTCTACAACAGACATTATAACAATGTCAACATATTGGAATAATTGTTTTTTCACACAAGCCGTGTGTAGGAACAGGAGTTGGATAGATAGCGTCAGATTAAAAATGTTATGCCGGCATGTTGCCACGGTAGCTCAGTAGCAGAGCAACCGGTTAGAGTTCGGGAGATCCGTGATTCAAATTCCGGCTATGGCATTGAATTTTCAGTCTGACTCTACATATCGAATGTCAACATACGACTCACAGATTTTTTTTTGAGAGGGGTAATTTTTGGTAGGTCATATCAAACAATGAATGAATTGGCTGAAATTATGCTCAGATGAGCCTGGGACAGCTTAGGATTACTCAAAATAATTTTCTCAGGATAAGGAAACCTCGGGAAAAATACCCTATCCCTATAACTTACCCCAATCGAGATTCGAACTCAGGGCCTCTTGAATTTGAGGAGACACGCTACCACCACATTACAGAGGCGGGTTTTATAGTATCTTGTACCTGAAAAACTAAGAGAATAACGGGAAGGTATCAATCAGTATTGCCAATCCGGTCGAAATATTATTAAGATGTCCCTTCGCAATCTGCCGAGCATTCCCGAATTGAGACGATAAAATAAACGAGGATATAAGAAGTAATCTACTAATTCTGAAACAATTGACAGCAATAAAAGTAGCTGCTCGACCAAAGATCTTATCTTCAATAATCTGATGTGGTTCATATATAATTCAAAACTTTTCTTTTTACATTAATAATATTAAAAAATGTTGATTTTTGTTGTTGTTCTTGAAGAGGTTTAAGATATGTATGTATTCGATAAGTTCCCATGACTTTCTCTGTCTGTTCTGGAAACAAACTATACTTACAAAAGGTTATTCTTTTATCTTACATCATATTAACTTAGAGATAAAGGTTAGCAGAATTATTTGCTTGTTTGTAAGCAGAAGAGGAATACGATATACTCTAGATTAACGCGATAATCAAATCTTGGAAAAACTATCGCTAGGGCAACAATTGAAATTCGGTTCTTTTAAGTGTGACTACAAGTAAAAAAAGAAGCATGGCTCCCATTTGAGAAACGCTTAAATAGCTTAAAATTAAATCCTAATAAAAGGAATCTCCTAAAAACGGTTAACACTATTAAAAAAAGTATATGACATAAATAATTGTGTGTTTTAACGAGATCTATATTTTGCTACACTAAGTTTAGTCTATCTCTTACAGTTTATAAGTTACATAAAAGGCATACAGAATGAAGGAATCTATTCCCAGAAAATTCAGTATATTCATTTGTCATGAGAAAATATCTTCAACATATACTATTTTAATAGAAAATTGTTAGGGCCATTTTTGAGAAAATCAAGAATTTCGAAAAACACTCCATGTAAAGCTAGTTGGGGTGAAGGACTTTCTTGAAAATTGTTGTGTTGCATTCTTGGAAGATATTGAACTTGATTTCCAAGTTTGGTATTTAACCTGCTTTTCGTTTTTGAATTATTATGTTGCACACATGTAGGCATTCACAGACATACAAGTTTTTTTTTTTTTTTTTTTTTTTCAATCAGGGAGTCTCAAAACGCATTTTCCGGTCATTTTTGGATAGAATACAATACCTTAGCTATCTAATATGTATATTGTATATACGTACTAGAGTAGTAGAATATTTTAGATTGTTGAATTCAAGAAATAAAACAAACCATCTTTGGAGAATGAGCCGTTAAGCCATTATAATAGTTAACAAGTGCACCAATTTGCACTTGCCATGATGCTTTTTTTTTTTTTTTTTTGGTAGCGTTTGGCGCCTGCTTTAACTACTTATGGCACCACAGGCGGTGACACTGATCATACATGAAAGAAGATAGAGCACCGGTGGAATGCGATGGCGGGGGAAGCCGGAGAACCCGGAGAAAACCCGCTCCAGCGCCTTGTACACCATAAATCTCACATGCGGTCGCTTGGGATCGAACTCAGGCCGTCTAAATGAGAGGCAAGTGGTCTAATCACTCGGCCACGGCGAGGCCCTGCCATGATGGTGATGATGATGATAATTATAATAATAGTAATAATAATATATATTAATAATAGTAATAACAATAATAATACCATATATCAATATGCTTCATACCGTGGAATATACCATTTGATTAATGAGGTAACAGAATTTCCATGTTAAATACCACAACTCTCTCGAAAGAAATATTTACGCGGTATTTATTGGCAACTTAAATTAAGTTAAATATCGCTGTATCCTTAATAAAGGCAAAGAATACGGAGCACCTTGCGATAGCGTTGAGACTACGAGTGGCGTTTGAGGTTCAGCTGAAATCCTTGACACTGACTAACTACAGAAAGAATGGGGAGGGGAATCCTAAAGAGGAAAAAGGGTGCTTGACTAGACCTTAGGACTCATTGAAGAAGAAGAAGAAGAAGAAGAAGAAGAAGAAGTTGGAGAAATTTATAGTGCTGTGGGTGTTCTTGACAGCGTTTCTGCAAACATGCATTAAAAGTTACTCAAACTTCTCAAAGCAGAGACAGTAATTTCTCTCCAACACTGAAGCGCCTCCTCGCTTGGTTTCATATTAATCCGTAGATTGTCTCTCACTATCACTGTCGCATCACTGCTTTCTTTTGTAACATGCACTCTGTTTCCAATCTTCAAGCTTGGCTTTATTAGATTACTTATAGTGAGTCATTTGTTTCAGTGTTTCCTTCAGAATTGTATTAGCATTTCACCAACCTTCAACAAAAAAAAAAACTCAGATATTTATATCTGTTTTATTTGTAAAAATACTAATTCTTTTTTGCAATAAAACTGTAGTGTTTTATATTAAAGAGCAAAGTACTCTAATGTAACCCCGTCAGCATCCAATCATGCCATCACACCGGCTATTTTACTTGGGCCCTCCCCTTCCTTTTCCACAGACCATTTGATTGCAGTCGTTTCTGCAAACAAACTTCTCAAAACAGAGACAGTAATTTCTTTCCAACACTGAAGCGCTCTACATTTGGGATCACGTTAACTCGTGATTGTCTCACTATCACTTTCGCATCACTGATTTCTTTTCAAACCTTTGCAATATTTATAACATGCACTCTCTTTGCAATATCCCGGCATGACTTGTTTAGATTACTCATAGGGAGTCATTTGTTTTAGTTTTTCTTAAATAATGTTATTAGTTTTATTGAGCATTTGAATTACATTTTTTTATTATTATTTTGTTGTCAATTTCTAGGATTAAATCAGCGCCGCGGGTGTGTCCATCAGGAATAATTTTATATTACTAATTTTATAAAAGTTTGTAAAATTTTAAGCACACCTTAAAACCATTGGTCTGAACCGGGCAAAACCACCGTACCATGGTGGTCTTTCCATTTCCCTTACATGGGATGGGGCCGATGTAAGGACACCACTCAGTGGGGCAGGAAATCCTCACTTTGGTACCGGGAATTGGACCCCGGTCCCCCGTGGCAAACACAGACACACTTCCATTGCACTAACAGGGAACAAACTAATATCGTTAAAACACACAATGTATATAAAAGAAACCTTTTGTGTTAATAACCATGTTGATTATTATTAATATGAATTTACAAATACCTTTGGTATTGTATTTTTATTAACTGTTAATATTCACTCTTTTTTGTTTCTTTCTTCTCCCCCTCCCTCTCTTTCATGGTCATGCAGAGATTGCAATTCCAAAGTTATCATATACTGGTATCCCTTTTAATATCTGACTTTGGCATCAGCCTTCTGTATCCCTCTTGTCCCCCTGCCATTTGCCCTCACACTGACTGCCGGCTTCACGCCCACATATACATTGAAGTAAACTGATACAGGGAGATGAGGTGACCAGAATCACGCTTTAGCCAACCGGAAAGTTGGCTTTCTTGGCCAGGCCCTTGCAGATTCTCACTTTCCTCCCAAAGCAGAGTGGACACTACTCTTATAACTAGCAAACAAACTCTGCAACACCAGGGTGGTATAGGACCCAGTTGAGTTCCATCACCGGGAACTAGAGCATCACACTATAGTTCACTGTACCAGAGTGAAAGACCTATCCTTCTTATACCTACAACAAAATCTATAATAAAATCACTATTATACATATTTGTAATGGTTAACAAAAGGAGGAAAAAGAATACGCTTTTGTACTTGTAGTTTTAATCTAGGAGTAGAGAAAGTCATGTAACAGATTATAAAGCCGGTGCCTACCAACAGAGCCACCCAGACTGGTCTTATGAGTTTGGCAACCATCATCACAATCGCCAGAATATTGCTGTAATATCTTCATTTTATTCCCGCACTGCTGGCCTCGCTTCTTTAATAAGGAAACAGCTTTCCTCAAAAACGTTTCTCTCTACAAGTCAATTTGTAACCCAAAGTTTAATTTTTTCATTTCTTTTTCATATTATTTATCTAGTATCAGCAGCCTTTCAATCATGTCTCCTACTTAATTCGTTCCTTATGTCCTCTTTTCTTTTATGGGCAGTACTCTTAACAAATGAGAACACCAGCTTCTATTAAATTCACTTTATTCTTCACTAGGGCACTGATATAGTACAACACTTTACACTTTTGCTACCGAAATAACGTCACTGAGTACACGTCACTTTCTTAGCATTCGTCACTAGCTAGATTGACTTTGACTCCTCCCGGATGTGTCGGCCTCTCTTATATAGATAGCCCCGTAGCCGAGTTCCGAAACTTCTAGTCTTAGAAATTACGGGAAAATTACGTTTTATCCATTTAGAAAGAGATTACTCTGGAATGAAAATCTCAGTAGGTAGAGATAGAGAATGTCTGAGAATCGCATGTAAACATACAAAGGGTTTTGTTTGCCCGACTGCTATGTTCTTTCGCTCTATGATTAGGTCAGGCCAGACAGTTGTGCCTTCGGGCGGGAGGGCTCAGCCGTCGTTACAGTATAGTACAGTGTTTGATTCCTGACACCAAAATCAATAAAAATAAAAACGTTTAAGTATCGTTTAATTATGTTTAGGGAATACATTATTGGAATAAACATATTAAGGTTGACATTTTTAAATTTTTCTCAAAAGTTACACTGTCCAACCATAATTCAGAAATAGGTGCTGCCTCTGTGGCCGACTAATCAGCATTCTGGCTTCTCATCTGGAGGCTCCAAGTCTGATTTTGGAATGGGGCGGGAAATCTTTCTTAAACAATTCCTCACATAGTAAAATACTGAAAAACTAACGTCCAGTGTAAAAACACCAAAAGCTGTTTCTAAAGTAAAGTCCCCGATATGACCATAGAAATTAAAGGGGGCTATATTAATAAAAAAGAAAGTAAATAGTATTTAAAATGCATACGATATCCATAATTGATATTGACAAAATTATATTCTTATTATTTTATTATCCTAATTAATAAACTTTTCCCGCAATGGAGTATCGTAATTGTAATAAATAAGAATATTGACGCATTATATAAAACCAATAAAATAGTTGATATATAAAATTGCTGTTCTTTTGTTTTCAGCAAAAGTTAAGCGTTTAAAATGTTTCTCAATTTCTTCCCAGCGGAAAATTGTCATTTTAAGAGCAATATAAAAATGTTATAAACAATACGCACCTTTGTTGTTAACGTAAAAATTCTGCTGAAATTTGGTTACAAACTATGCAGCGTGAAACAATTTTAAGTTCGAAAAGTGAGGGATAATAATTAAATGATTACCCGACAACATTTGAAAAACTCTTAAGTCTATACACGTTAAATAATTAAAGTTAAAAGTATTCTTTGATATAAAAACAAAGATTCTCATTTTTAACGCTTTTGAGCAAATTTAATCCGTGCTATTTTAAGTTCCGGTATCGATGGAGCAGTATAAACGTTTATTGCCAGTAAGCTTTTCAAAGTAGTCGCTCTGTATGAAGACATAGATCAATAGCTAATGTACCTAATTAGAGTATCCTTAGGTGGGTTTGTTTTTCTATTCATGATAGCAACCGAGTATTAACTGATAATCTTCCGTATAAGCGTGTGAAATTCGAACTAAGACATGCTGCTTCTTTTCTGCAGCTCTCTGTAAGCGATTGCCGCTGATCAACTCGTCCGTTTCGTTCCATCAGCTAAACTGCTACCGGTTGGTGACAAAGATAGCAGAAGTGCCTTTGTATAGAGTGTAGCTTTCCAAATGTTTTAATAATGTGGACATTTCTCTGAGAACTTCAGCAAAAAGACTTATTGCAGAGAATGTGGCCAGCACAAAGGGATTTAGGAGGAGATTAAAAGCCCAATTCTGTCGATGTTTAATTTTATAAATTAAGCTATTTTATAAATCTAAGAAGCTATTTAAAATACCAAATCAATTTGAATAGGATATAGATGCTTGTCTTCTAAGTTTATTCATCTGCTTTTATAATATGAGTTATTCAGAAATCTAGAATATTTAGTTAATTAGATATAAAGATTAACTTATTAAAAGTATAACTAATCAACTTAATGATTCTAAAGTAGATCACAATTGAAAGTATGTGTTGTTTTATCGTATCGGTCATCTCCTTAGCGCGGCTGCTTGCCAAGCGGGAGACCTTGGTTCAATTCCCGGTACCGGCTGGGGAATTTTCCGTCGCTAGCAGGCCTGGTCCGGGGTACACTCAGTCTCGTGAGGTCTCTGGGAGGTCCAATTGAGGAACTACTTGATTGAGAAATGATTAAGAAGTAAGTGTTCAAGATGGAGAAGACCGCATTAGCCGGCCGGAAGGGACTCGAGGCGCTAATAACGTCTCGCCCTCCAGCACTGCACCACATTCATGACGCCTTCGGGCCGAGATGGGGGATGCAGCGGCCGGGTGGTAGGCCAAGGATTCTTGTCGACTGTTGTGTCATGGAGTTGCATTTTTATCGTATCAAAATTTAATTTACTCTCTTCAGTAAATGAAGCATTTACATCAGAATATCCTTAAGTGAAAACCTGTCAAAGTAAGAATGGGGAAATATGTATTTAAAAAGAAAACATCACTTTAGTTAGACAATGTTGCCATTTGTAGAACAAAATTTCCCCATAATTGTGAGTTAAAGAGAATATGAGTTAAGCTCTTTTGTGAAATTACTATAAGAATTTAAATTACAGAGTTTAAAATATTAGTTTTGTACTTAAGTTAATAAAGACTGAAGAGCAGAGAAATAATGCAATTTTTGAAATTTCAGATCTGAAGATGCGACGCATCTCTGCCTATCCATTACCATATCATTTCTGTTTTCAGAGGGAGCCAACTATAAACAGCGGGCTACCGCGCTCGTTACGGCACTGGTTACTGGTTTGTAACAAGCTCATCAACCGTGCATACCATTAAGATATGAGAATGGGGAAGCTCTAGTCTTCCGGGCAAATAATTATTCATAATGAACCAGACATCAGTTCCCGTTCCCTAGTAAGCAGAGTGGTTTCCAAAACAACACAGCAAGAAAATATGACTTGAAGAACTGGTAAGTAAATGTACCCTATGTGACTGATTGTATATTCATTTCAGGGTTCTGAACTGTAACCCAGAGGTCCCTTGTTCGATTCCCACCGAGGAAGGGAGTTTTTCGTTAACTAGAATCATTTCCTACCCCCTACATAGTCTGAAGGTATTTATGTAAGAGTGAAGGAGTGTGTTTTATATTTTAAACGATTTAATAATACTGAATAATATAATACTGAAAAACTAATGTTTAATAAACCCTACAGTTCAGCAAGAAAACACCAGTATGTTTTTAAAGTAAAGACCCGATATGATCATAAACATTAAAGGAAGCTATGTAAATGAAATATATATATATATGTACATATGTACACATATATATATATATATATATATATATATATATATATATATAAATCTCCACTCAATTCGGAATTTCCGAATAGATAACAATATTTAAATTAGACAGTAAAATCGACGTCAAAATATACATACAAGAAAGGGTTTACCGATGTATAAGCGGTGTGAGAATGATATATTATTATATTGACTTTCATGTTATTATTTAAACATTACCAATAACAGTAGGTTTACACAGGTTACACTATAACACAGTATTAAATTATTACTGTCCGTCCATAATTTTAACAAACTTTTTTTCAAGATGTAAGACTATCGCAGCTTACTTCCCCGGTGGAATGCCATTAGTGAGTAGACTAGTCCCCCGATTTGCATGTTCCTGCGGTTGGTTTAAGAAAAAGCCAGGTCGGACTGGAACGAGGAGAGGCTACCCTAATTTAAATTTTGACAGACCGCGGGATGTGTAAAGGATGTTAAGAATGTGGACAAACCAGTAACAGTACAAATGCGAGGCCGCGGTTCCGCGTATGCAGAAATGTTTTCATCTTCGTTGTTCAAAGAAAAGAATGCCACAAACTGATTTAATGTTGTCTCTATAAGCCACGGAAATATGGAATCAATTATTCATTATTATTTGCATAAAATCATTGCTTTTATTGACGTAAGTACCATAATGTGCCAATAATCAATATTGAATCTAGTAACAGCTTATTATAATTAACCCTTTCCAGCCTGAATTATTTTCTATGAAATTGCTTTTTGAAAATTGATGACATAAAATCCACCCAATCTAAATTTCTAGAACACTGAACATCGCTGCTCTAGATTTCAATGTCACAAAATGGCATCCACGCTGCAATGCTACTGTGATAGAGGAAGGGATGGGTCCAGGTAAAATAAATGATGGTTGACTTAATTCGGTAGCATTGTACTGGAATAAAGTTATGTATTTGCTGGTAAAAGATATCCTTAAAGGGATTTTATTTTCACTTTTGCTTGTGCTAAGCCGTGTCAATATCAAAAAAATTAAATAAAATACTGAAATATATATAATGAAATTATTGAGCCTTTAACCTTTGCCATCCTCGAACAACAAATACAGATAATGATGTAATATGGCACCATTGGGCTGGAAAGAGTTACACACACATGTATATATATATATATATATATATATATATATTGCACGGCAGATAAGTACTCGTAATATTGTGAACGACTGGTATTAAAAATCTCCTGACTAAATGATGCCATTCCCGGATTTTCCCTTCTTCGTAAGGTAAGCATATATGTTTCTTTAACAAAGTTTAATTGAAAATCTGATGTGTTCATTTAAATGACTTTCTGTATCTTTTCTGCAAACAAACTATTCTTACAAAAGGTAATTCTTTTATCTTCATAATGCTAATCAAAATATACACTGCCAGAAATGGTCTTAGTGCTTAGTTCCTTATAAGTAGAAGGGAAATAGAAGAATACTTTAGGAGTGACAGTAAAATTTTTAAAAAGCTGTCGCTATACAATTATCATAATCGGGAACAAAGGAGATGTAAAACGTGCGTGGACTTCCAGTTTGGGAAACATTTAAGTGTTTTAAAATTGAAATCAATAACAGGGAATTTCTATGATATGGCCAGGTCTACAAAAACTGTGCATGAGATAAGCCGTGTGTTTTAACGAGATTTACATTTTTTGTATTGTAAGTTTTTGTCTATGTCTTACGGTCTACAATTTATAAAACGTCATTTAGAATGTAGAGAGCTTCAGGGACTATTCCCAAGAAATTCAGAACACATTCTGTCAAGAAAATACCGGGAATCGATAATTTAAAAATCTTGTTTAAAAGGGGATTCAAAATTATTGTTGTCGCTAAGTTGGTACAACTTTCCTCTATACCCACGCGGAGTTTGATCGTCATCTGTCATCTAGTTTGTTTACAATACGCCATTTTGTTAGTCCATCTCAAAGATGATTTGCGATTTTACTATGGATACAAATATTGAATAAATATCTGTCTCAAAATTTACATTGCAAATGGTATTTCGTGTGCCGAATCGCTGAAAATGTTACAGAGGGCTTACGGTGAATCGACTTTATCAAAAACAGGTGCATATGAGTAGTACAGTGCATTCAAAAGTGGTCGAGATGTGGTGGAGGATTTGCCTCACTCTGGTCGGCCATCAACGGTTTCAACTGAACTGAACATCCCTAAAGTGAAGCAAAAGATGTCTGAGAATCCTCATTTAGGTCTGAGAGAGATTATCGCTGAGCTTTCTGTGTCTCACGAATCGATTCGTACCATTTTAAACGATTGAGCGTGACGCGCGTTGCAGCTCGGTTAGTTCCGATAGACTTAAATTCTCTGCAAAAACTCAATCGCGTAAGGATTGCTGAAGACATGCTAGAACGAACCAGTTCCACTCCACATTCATGAAACGCATTGTAACTGGTGATGATACGTGGGTTTACGAGTTTGACACTCAAACTAGTCAACAAACTTCCGAATGGCGCCTTCCAACTGAACCGAAACCTAAAAGAGCACGTCAAATTCGATCAAAACTGAAGGTTATATTGACAGTTTTTTTCGATTATCGCGGTGTCGTGCACACAGAGTTCTTGCCAGAAGGTCAGATGGTAAATACAGTCTATTATCTGAGCGTTATGTGGCGTTTGAGAGAACAAATATGGCGAAAAAGGTCAGATTTGTGGAACGACTACTCATGGATTCTGCACCACGATAACGCACCAGCGCACAAGACTATTAAAGAGACCGAATTTCTGGCCAAAAACTCAACACATTTCATCGAATAACCACCGTATTTACCTGATCTGGCTCCTGCTGATTGCTTTCTCTTTCCAAAACTCAAGTTACCACTTCGAGGCACCCGTTTTCAGTCGATAGAAGACATAAAGGAAAATTCGAGGCGGCAATTGACATCAATTCCTTAAGGTCCATGTTTTGATGATTGGATTATTCGTTGGCATAAATTTATAATTTCAGAAGGGGCCTACTTTGAAGGCGATAACATAAAATTGGATGAATAATTCATTTTTTGTGTTTTATTGGCAAATTCCTAGAACTTTCTTGACACAGCAGTATATTCCTATTTTCCATTTAAACATCTTTAATACACGCCCTTTTAATCAAAACCATGAGAAACATTTTTTATAAAATAGAACATTTTGAGGAATGCTCTGTAAGGATAGTTTAGGGTGGAGGAATTTTCCTGAAAATATCCATGTCGCATCCTAGGAAGATACTCTTAAATATCAAGTTTGGTATTTACTGCACCCCCGTCTGCGAGGAAAGTAGCAGTAGAACGCAATTTTTACTTTTAAGTTACATATGAAACTAGCACCCAAAATTGCAGAATATTACAACTATGTGTTGACTTACTGTGTCTTTTCAAAAGTCCACATTATTCTTTCTCTAAATTTATCACTTCGGCAATTAATGAATTTCGTTAAATATAATAAATATACAGCATATTCTAAAATATTCTGAACGTAAATAAAATATTGTAGACAACACATTACAAAATTAAATTTGAAAAATCGCTGCTCTTAGAACGCTACCTTTCGATCTTGTTCTAACTTGAGCCTCTCGTTACGAAATCTCTGCTGTTGTAACTAATCCTCTAAATAACTATGAAAGGTGTCCAGAAAATAAGTACCGGTTTGGAAAAAGGCAAAAAATATTTGCTTTCGCAATATTTATTTTTACATGATAGAGTGCTCCTTAACCTATTTTCAGACATAGTTGCCACCATTGTTCAGGCATTTGTCATTGGGAGGAATCAGTTTTTTTATTCCCTCTTCTTCAAAGAAAGCTGTCACTAGAGAAGACAGCCACTTTGAACTCTTGTTTTGTGGAAACATTCACAAAGCATTATTATTGTAAAACATATGTTTTCCGAATTGTCTCATTCAGTTGTTCAACCAAACCATCAGTGACAACAGAAGGTCACCCACTCCGTGCTTCGTCAAGGACATCGGATTGTCCATCATTGAATTGCCTAATCTACTTTCTCACTTGCCATTACATTTTCACCGTAAATCTCTACACGTTTATAATACATTAGCTGGCTTAACATTTCTTTCGTTCAAAAAACGCATTAAGTTACACATTAGCTTGTGAGGGGTATGTAAGAAAAAATAAATAAAGAAGAATAAAGGCCTATCCTCGCAAAATAGTCAATCCTTTTGATTTTCATTCACACAATTAATACTATTTCTATCATTTTTATAGTAATCTACTCCCTCTGAAGTCTCTGATGAAACCTTAGAAACAATCATCAGCAATTATGTCCATTATATTACAATGGCGTAAATCTTTGGGTTACTACTTTAAATTCACACACATTCATACTTCCAAGCTCTAGGGAGGAAGGGGAGCTAATCTGGATAAGGAAACATTCCCAACCCGCAGTCGGGAACCCAATCAGGCAGGCTAACCACCAAATCACGAAGATAGTAACAAGTTGTCGTAAACATGGTCATTTGTTGAAAAACATCTATTTCGTATGAAACTGTTAAAAGGAGAGAAGGTACATTGTTCCAATATTAGGAACATTATAATTTCAATTAAAACTGAAGAATAGTTTCTCTCCCTTTAAATGTAAACTATGTTGTGCAGTTACGTTTGCATTTCAAAAAGACGACATTTTGTTCTGCAATTTCTCCTTCCCTCCACCCTCCCTTCCTCCCTCACGCCCTTGTGCTCATGTGCCGCTTCAAGACTCAGTAACCATCTTTATAAATGACCTTATATTAACACATGCCATCTATAAGCCATAAGTATCAGAAAAAATCTAACGTGACCTTCTCTAGAAATTTCCACAAACTTTCCTTACAAGAACGTTTCTTTTATGCACGTCACCCTAATGGAGATAAACATTAGCAGAAATAGTCTTATTACTTGATTCCTTGTAAATATAAAGGGGAATACACTGGGCTAAAACGATAGTCAAATCTTTTAAAAGCTATCACTAAGCGATACAATTGAAATTCGGTTCTCTTTTGCATTCCCAGGAGTAAGACAAAAGAGCTGAAACGAAAGTAGTTTAAAATTAAAACCAATAATAAGAACTATCTCGAAAACTGTTTGCTCTACAAAAACAATGTACATGGCATAAATTATGTATTTTAATGAGATCTATGTTTTTGTGTGGTAGGTTTTTGTCTATCTCTTATGGTTTACGAGTTATACAAAAGAGAATGTAGAAGTCTTCAGTCTGTATTCCCAGGAAATTCAAGATATAGGTAGATTCCTTTAGTTTGTCATGAAAATATCTTAACTATATAGCATTTTTGTCAAAATCGTTATCAAAATTTTCGAAAAATGTTCCATGTGAAAGGTAGATGGGGGTGAGGAATTTTCTTGACAAGTTTCGTGTCGCATCCTTGCAAGATACTGAACTTTAATACCAAGTTTGGTATTTAATGGAATTTTCGTTTTTAAGCTATGCTGCTCAGACACACACATACATGGATATGTTTCTAAAATGTTTGTTTTTTCGAATTCAGGATATCTAAAAACATGTATTTCCAGTAAAATCTCCTATCAAATTTTTGGATTTTTGAGCTATGCTGCTCAGATACACACACATACATGTTTCTGAAATGCTTTTTTTTTTTTTTTTTCGGATTCAGAGTATCTCAAAACATGTATTTTCAGTGAAATCTCTTATCGAATTTTTTGATGGAATACAATACCTTCTCTATCTCCTACGTAAATTTCCCATACCTGCTGGAGAAAGTAAAAAGAGCTGTTGCTGAATTGTAATGTCTCTTATTGCACTTAGTGTAGGCAAACAACAGTAAGCTTTAAAGGAAAATTACACTAAAGAAACCACTGACACTACTTACTGTGCAGACAGACAGGAATAGAGGTACATTATTTTATTTTATATAAAGAGAATTTACTCAAAAAGGGTTAAAAAGGCTTTCTTGTTAGTATTGGTGACTAACACAATCCTTGTTATAAAACTGACACAAAAGTGGACGAGGAAACTTCTGGAGAATGGTGCCATAAAGCACGGAAAAGGTTGGCTTTGCAGCGAAGGCGGTGCATCTGTCTGAAATGTCATTTCCTTAAAGTCGGTTTCAATGGCTGTAATCTAGTTGCGAGCTTTTCTATGTTTTCTGTCAACCATAAGGCCAGGTCCAGTAAAACATCAGAGTAAAAACAATAACGGTTCCGGACAGCATTTTATTCAAAGAGCTTTTTAAACCTCAACGTGCCCGACAGCCCGCCTCAACTCAACTGTCATTCTAATCTAAAGATGACGGTCACACAAAAAGCACGAAGAGATACTTATACCCCGTTGTACATATCCATCAGCGAAGTGAAATTGAAAATGTGTCCACCTGTCTACTATTGGGAAATCTTTAGCTATCATGACACTCCATGTAAGAAAGGCATGCATCACGTGTAAAACTATCTCGTCTTTATTAGTGACTATCTGGAGCTTTCTGAACAACACATTTTTACTTTCTCCAGCACGTATGCACAATTTACATAGTAGAGTGAGACGGTATCGTACTACACAGACAAATTCGATACCGAGGTTTCACTGGAAATGTATGTTTTGTGTCCCCTTAATTAAAAAAAAATGCCTTTTTACTGTTCTAGCGCATATGTACAATGCACATTGTAAATAGAGAAGGTACTCTATTCTGTCCAAAAAATTGATACCGAGATTTGACCGGAAATATATGTTATGAGAGTCCCTGAATCCCCCACCCCCCAAAAAAACAGTTTTAGAAAAAAAGTCAGTGTGCATATGTCTGTCTGTGGATAGCATAACTCAAAAACTAAAAGTCCGTTAAATACCAAACGTAACATTTAGTTCCGTATCTTCAAAAAATGCAACATGATGATTTTCAAGTAATTTCGCAATCCCAACTAGATTAAATATCTACTGTACATTAACGATATTGACATGACAAACAAAATGTTCATCTTGAATTCTCTGGGAATAGCCTCTGAAGTCTCTTCATTCTGAATGAATTTTGCATCTGGTAAACCATAAGAGATAGACAAAAACTTACTACACAAAAATGTGAACCTTGTCAAAACATACTCTTTATATTCTTTACATTTCTGTTGTTGAGATAATCGTTTCAGAGATGTTTCTTATTGTTGGTTTCACTTTTAAAATACTTACACGTTTCTCAGACAGGAAGTCGTGTTTCCTTTGTTTTGACCATCGCTATAGCATAGCGCATTTCTTTAGTTAAAAGGAACTAAGCAATAAGAACATTCTGCTAATGCTTATCTCGATTAGCAAGGTGTAGAGAGAAGAATAACCGTTTGTAAGAAGTTTGTTTACGTCGTCTCCTTAGTGCGGCTGCTTGCCAAGCGGGAGACATAGGTTCGATTCCCGGTACTGCGTGGGGAGACCTGGCGTAGTCAGCCTCGAGAGGTCCCTGGGGGGCCAGTTGAAGAGCTATTTGATGGAGAGTCGGACCGCATTAATCGGTCGGAAGTGACTCGAGGCGCTGACCACGTCTCACCCTCCAATACTGCACCCCATCCATGACGCCTGGCTCGGGCTGAGATGGGGAACGCAGCGGCCGGGTGGTAGACCTTTGCTCCTTGTGGGCTGTTGCGTAGGAATTTAATTTTAGTTTAAGAACTTTGTTTGTAGAACAGCTACAGAAAGTTGAGTGAGTGTAATATATCAGAATTTTAAAAAAATGTCCGCGCACGCGTGTTCTAGTGTGTGTACAACGTAACTCAAAAATGAAAAGTCTGTTGAATACCAAACTTGATATTTAAGTTCAGTATATTCAGGGAACGAACACATTTTCAATCAAGTACCCTGACCACAAACTGCCCACATAGAACAAGTTTTGAAAATTAAGTTTTTCTCAAAAAATTGCTCTAAAGATTTTGATTACAATATCGTATATTAAAGCTATTTATTTACACCACAAATAAAATGTACCTAAATCATAAATTTTCTGGGAATAGCTTCAGGACTTTTTGTTCTGGATTAATTTTGCTGCATTTTGCAGAAGGTGTAAACTGCAAGAGACAGACAAAAACTTGCTATACAGAAAATGTAACTCTCGTTAAAACACAATTTGCATGTCGTACACTTTCGAGATATTCCAGTTATTGGATTCGGTTTTAAGCTATTTATAACTTTTCTCAAACGGGAAGTCATCTTTCTTTTCGTCTACCATTCGCTTTTCTTAGCAAAAAAAAAAAAAAAAAAAAAAAACAGAACCGAATTTTGATTATTTCATACAGCGAGCGGCTTTTATTAGAGTTGACTATCGATTTAGCCTTGCATGCCCTTGTTGCCCTTTAACTTACAAAGTAGCAATAATAAGATCAATTCTGATGATGTTTATCTTGATTTACATTTGTAGATAAAAGAATAATATTTTGTAAGAAAAGTTGTTTGTGATTAGCTAGAGAAAGTCATGTGAATGGAACACATCAGGTTTTATAATATCTTATTCATTTCGTTTTTGCTCATAAGGTTTCAACATGCACAAAAAGCAAATGTAAATTTCATATGTACGTCATTTAAAGTGCGATGCAAAGAATTAGTTTGAAGGTAGTTAGGACTAAAATGATTAGCGCCTAAGTCTGTATTTTAAAAACATTGTTTATGTAAAAACTGGCGTATTGTTTATGAAAACAATTGGTAGGAGTTTAAACCAGGTAATGCTTACGTCATGAAACAATTCGATATTATATCTGTCACAATACATAATATATACATGGGAAGGACACAATTTTCTTCTGTAACTCAAAAGGAAATCAACAAATCTGACATGACTTTCTCTACATCTCTACAATAAATAATTGTTAAGAAGCCTATTCTTCTATTTACTTCATGCTAATCAAGAAAAAAAAAAATAGCAGAAGTAGTCTTATTTCCTGCTTCCTTGAAAATAAAAGCGAAATAAGAGAGTACCGTAGGTTAAAGTGATAATCAAAGTTCCTTTGTTTGTATGGATAGGAGTTGACAAATTCCTGTATGAGAAAAGTATATGTTTTTCAAAGCTGAAATCAAAAACAAGCAATATCTCAAGAGCGGTCAACTTCACGAAAAAAATGTATATAGCATAATATCTGTGTTTTAACGTGCACTACATTTTTTGTGCAGCAAGTTCTTTTTCCATCTCTTACGGTTTAGTAGTTATGCAAAATTCATTGAGAATAAAGTAGTCTTCAGAGCCTATTACCAAAAAATTCAAGATAAACATTTAATTTGTCTTTCAAATATGTTTAATATGTGTTATTTTAATGAACATCGTTAGAGCCATTTTTAAGAACATCAAAATGTTCGAAAAAAGTTCCATGTAAAGGGTATTTGGGGGTGGGAGATTTTCTTCAAAAGCTTCGTGTCGCATCCTTCGAAGATAACAAATCTAAATACCCAGTTTGGTTTTTAACGGTCTATTCGTTTTTTAGTTATGCAACCCACAGACACACACACACACATACACACATACACATTCTAAAAATGCTTTTATTGGATTCAGGGATTCTCAAATCATGTATTTCCGGTGAAATCTCGATATCGAATTTTTGGGTGCATTACAATACCTCCTCTATATTACTATGTGTATAGTACGTGTAGAGAAAGTTAAAATTGCCGGCCGCAGCCCATAGCCGCGCTCGCTAGAGTGCTTAGCTTTGATGCTTCGTGCCTCGGGCATGGGAATCGATCATGGGCATGTATGTGTGCTTCTGTATGTAAAAACGGCAAAACAATTAAAAAAAGCAGTAGAAACATATAGAAAATGGAGCAAAGCTAAATGGAATTAAAGCTAACAATGAAACAAAGAAAAAAATACAACTAAAAATTCTAAATCTACTTAAAATAAGCTTACATTTCAAAATTAATAAAAACTGTTAGAATATTCGAATTTTTTTATTTTTTGCATAAAAGTTTAAACATTTTTTCATCTTAGATTATGATTTGAACATTTAAATGACGCCACTTATAAGTTGCGTATTTTAAATAAAATGTGTTTTGTTTCGAATTTTTCACTTCATAATAGTTTGAGCAATAGTTATAGGTGGTAGGTAATTGATATTAGTCACTGCAGTAAACGGTTTCAGATAAGTAATAATACATGGAGAAATATACCATGAAAATATCGTTTATATTTTGCGGTTTGTGGGAAATTAATTAATATTATGACTATAAAGAGTTTATGGATATAACAATTATTAATAAAAGAACACTTTTTTATTCCGTGTTTAAGAGATCTAATGGCTACTGAAAATTATTTTAATTCCGCAGTATTTTGAGTGTGCGAAGGTAGTAGGATGCATTTTTGAGACATTTTTTGTTCTCAAAATGTTGTCAGAAATTTGAGTTTGTCTTAAAATTTAGTTGTTCAACGCATGCATTTAGTAATGTTGATATATCTTTGGAAATAAATTACATAATTGCTTAAAATCTTTGTATATCCATAATTGTGTGAACAATGTCTTTTACTGTTAGAATACTAATTTTTTATCAAACAGATGTTAAAGATTTATAAAAAGGTTTCTCTTCTGAATGTAAATTAGAGAGTGTTTTAATCAGAAAATATTATAAATTCTCCAGGAAGACATTTAAAATGGAAGGATACATTTTTTGGGGGCTGTAGGGTCGATAAGATATTTTGTTCAAATTAAAGTTCAGAAATTATGTTTCCTAATACTTATTTAAAACCTAGATATTTGAAATCAATTGCTTAAACATGAAAAAAGAAAGAAAATAATCTAAATATTCTTTTGCAAAAATTGCTATTCCTGGCGTTTTTCGGTTATTTCTATTTACCTACAGTTACAGTTAGTTACTGTCATTCTATTTTTGCTGGAAGTACAAGTAACAAGCTCTTAAACACAAAAGTCGAAACTTCCCAAAACACATTTGAAATTTTTATTTTAAATTAAAATTCTAACATGTAATTTAGATTATTAACTCGTAGAAAGGATTAGGTGAAACACAAGGACTGGGAACTAATTGAAGGTAAATTAATTTAGCAAACTGGTCAAATGTCACCAGCCAGTCACTATAAAACACAAGAATTCACCTCAACACTGAAGTACTCACCATTTTACGGTCTTTTAGGTTAAATACTTGAAGATTTTGAATATGGTTATTAAGAGCTGACCATAAGTTACATTAGCTGCAAGTCGAATTGTCAAAATTCCATTTGGGCTAATACTAACATAAATGATAAATTTATCCTATATATCAACGACTTTTATTTCATGGAAAGATAAAAAATCTGATGTGTACCATTCACATGATTTTCTCTAGCTGTTCCACATAAAAATATTCTAACGAAAGATATTCTTTTATCTACATCATGCTAGTCGAGATAAACATTAGTAGATTTGGTCTTATGACTTATTTCGCTCTAAGTAGTAGAAGGAAATTTTAAAAGCATGTGAAACAATTGAAGTTCAGTGTGCTCTGCATGGCCATCAGTAAAACAAGAGAAATAAAACAAAAGATGACTTCCCATTTGAGAAAAGTTACTGATTTAAAATTGAGATAAAAAAGAAGGAATACTTTAGAAACGGTAAACTCTACAAAAAATTACAAGTTTTAACAAGTTGTACGTGATTTGTAAAGTAAGTTTTTGTTCATCTCTTACGGTTGAACAGTTATGCGAAACTCAGCAAAATCATCCAGAACATAGAGACTGTTGTCAGAAAGTTTAAGAAATAAGTACATCTTATTTGTGATGTAAATATTTTTAATATACGGTTACAAATCAACATCGTTAGACCCATTTTTGAGAAAGACATAATTTTCAGACATTTTTCCATGTGGGTAGTTTGGGTTGGAGGGGGGGGGGATTTTCTTGAAAATCTTCGTATCGCATCGTCGGAAGATACTTATGGTAAATACCAACCTTGGTATTTGCTGGTCTTTTCGTTTTTTAAGCTAAGCTTTTCTTGGACTCAGGAGGCCTCAAAGCATATATTTCCGGCGAAATCTTACATCGAAAATTTGGATGGAATTCAATACGTTCTCTTGCCACTATGAATATTTTATGCATATAGAGAAAGTAGGAATGCGCAACATCAAACCCAAATTATTTAAATTTTCTGGGTATTCTATCCTAAGCTGTGACATGTGTCACTTTTTTTTTTCAGGAGCACAAATCCAAAGCTGATGTAGCGTTCTAATAAAGGTATAATATCCTATCCTATTGTAAACTCTAACATACCTTCATTATAAGCTAAATTAATTTTCTCATTGTTATCTTTGAATAATAGTTAATTATGCTGTTGTTTAGTAGAATAAACTACAGTTTCCCAATAAAAATACAGTCAGATATAACTATATGAAGTTCTCGTTTAAAATTCATTATAAACATTCGTATTGTCGCATTAAATTATCACCCCATTTGAAAATCAACTGGTAATTTTGTTTAAATGTATCAAACTATAAAAAATAACAGAAACATCACCTTACAATAACAGGAAATTGTCATAACCATAGAGAAATTATTTTATTTTGCAAAAGGAATGAAATAACCTCAAGGTAACGAATAAGGCTCTCGTTCCGGAGATTCAGAATTCTATTCCTGTCGGATCATTGTTTTTGGTTTCCCTGCGTGGGTAGCAGGGATTATCGGGTGGGTATTCCTCTTCTTACCACTACCGAAGGAGAGTGGGCGCATGAGCTGATTGATTCTGCTGTGACGACACTTTCTGTTTTAAGTGTTGAAAACCTGTTTTACCACCATAACACCGCAGGCGAAAACCTACTGTTGATTTTGCAGTCAGACCTAATAGATATGTCAGATTGGTCGTTTTGCTGTTCCTGATCGTTTTGGACTGTAAAATGGCTGATAATTTGCAAAATTTGCTGTCTGAACAAAAAAAATTGCTATGGAAATAACTGGTATACCCATAATACAAGAAACATCAATATTTTATATGGATTTCATGTTATTCAGGGGAAGTTACTTATTTTTATCTACTGTTTGTGCAGTGATCTTTTCTGGAATTATTACACTTTTATAAGATCCACATTTATTTTGGTTACTGAGTCATGCTTCTCCGTACGCCGCTATGCAGATTTTTTGTAATACCTAATGGGCAGGTCATTATAGAAATCCAAATGTGAAATTGATGCTTATTCTTAGTTTATTTTCTCAGTAGGACAAATATTTGGAAGTAATTTGAATTTAAGAAATAAGTGCACTTAGGAATAAAATATTAAATATTGAAGGAAAATCTATATCAGAAAAGAATATATCAATTTAAAAATGATAGTTCATATATTTCGCATACGGTCGATGAACTATATGATATTTGAAATCGCAAGCGCCTCGGGTTCCCAGTCAAGTCTAGGGTAGCACTTGGACGAGTTGTCAGGTAGGTGATACCGGTTGGGTTCAGACCCGATTTAATGAAATACTCACCGAACACGCTGTCAAGGTGAATGCTAGGGTGGTTTCTTTTCTATCCTGAATTTCATTACGCTCACATGTTTCAGGGTTGAAGGTCCAAGAAACGGCGTTTTGTGTGCAGTGAAATTTGCGCTTTGGAAAATATTTCTTCTTGGCGTTAAGTGGGTCTAATGTGTCACGGAACTCTGCGGGACACAGGGATTAGTGTTACTTGCTTCAGTATGGGCTCCATGTGAATTCGTTAGGGTTCCCCTCCTTGTATATCCTCTTCAACCTCTTTGACTGTCAAATCCTAACTGCTTTGTTTTGGAAGTTGACGTCCCATGAGCAAAATAAAATTCTTTTAACAATTCTTGTGTATTATTTTTCTCTAGCACGCACATACATAGAAGGTATTGTATTCCATCCAAAAATTTGATAACGAGATTTCGCCGGAAATACATGTTTTAGGGTCCTCTGAATCCAAAAAGCACATTTTTAGAAAAAGGTCCGTGCGTCCTTATGGGTGTGTGTAACTGTAGACACCATAATTCAAAAACGAAAAGTAGGTTAAATTAAATTATCCTTTACATGGAACATTTTCGTACATTTTGGCATTTACTTTTGATTTCCGAGAAAATAGTTCTAACGGACTTGATTAAAATACCAGACATTTTATGACATACGAAATGGATATCCAAATTTTCTGGGAATAGGCCTCTTCATTCTGGGTGACTTCTGTATAACTTTTGTATAACTGGTAAACCGTAAGAGATAAACAATACACTTACAACTCAAAAATGTAGAACGTGTGAAAACAGGCAATTATGTCTTGTACATTTTTTCCAAGATATTCCATATTATTGGTTACAGTTTTAAGCTCTATAAACGTTTTTCAAGCAGATAGTTATATTTCTTTTCTTCTCTTTTTTGTGTACTCCTGGCGGAATTTACATTCTTTCGCGTAGAGAACGACTTTTAAAGGATTTAACCATCGTTTTAGGCTAATGCATTTCCTTGTTTTCCTTATATTTACAAAGAAACAAGTAATAACCCCAATTCTGCTAATGTTTATATGGATTAGTATCATGTAAATAAAAAAATAATGTCTTGTAAGAAAAGTTTGTTTGTGGAACAGCTACAGAAAGTCATGTGAGTAGAACAAATCGGATAGTTTTATAAATTCTACAGATATAATTTGCATGGAAATAACAGTTACATTCGGACATCGGCAAGAGTAGGCTATAGTCTGTTGTTGTTTGGCTTTCATTGTGGTTTATCTTCATGGCTCTTGTACTGAGAGCGTAATTAGCTACACAATCAACCTCTATAATATAGAAGGGCGTGATAAAATAAATTAATATATATTTTCATGAGGTATCTGCTTATTCATTGAATTAGGTATTACTTTTAAAGTTTTCCATACTTTGCACATTTCTTCGTTTTCAAGTAATTATTTTGTACGGTGTTTACCTTGAATTAACCAATAAATCAATAATTGTATGCAATGTCGCTCTATTTCCTCGACTTCTTTAGTAACAATTTCTATGTTGTCCTCTCCGCTGTTTGCAAAATTTATTGTGGGTATACCGAATCTATTTCAAATAGTCCGTCATTACATTAGCCGAAATAAGACCTCGCTTAATAAACACATAATTTCCATCGCAAGAAACAAGATAGGTAACAACAGACTGTAGTTAACATTTTATTCCTCTATAATGTATAACATTTTCTAGTTTAAGTGACATATGTTAATAGGTCTACATTCAGTGCTAGCTGTTTTAAAAATGCTTACTAACAATTATTAGATAGTTAACGTACATACCATACGCTTTAAGCTTTCTTGTGGCTGTTTTGTCATTGTAGATCGTTTATAATATTTACAAACAGTTTCATTCTAAAGTACAGATAATAGCAAACTTAGCATGAGCTAAAATGGTTATCAAACAATGATTTCCATAAGTTAATTGCCTCTCTACCCGCCTCAAGACTACTCCGATATTGGACATGCCAACCAATACTCTGGCGATATACACGAAGACCTTGTGACAGGTTTGTTATCGGTTAGGGATACTTTAAGCACAAGGGTACTCTCTCATCGTTCTGAGTGTGTTAAGAACATAAGAACACCTATAAGTCCTTTTCTCACGCCAGCATTTGGTTCTTACCATAGATCTAATGCCCGTTTACAACACTTAAGATATAGATAAACAGAAGTGTGAGATTAATTTAATCAATGAATTTAAAAAAAAAAAATAAGTGGTTTTAATTGACACGCAACTTAATGTCCTACGAGGAATACAAGGAAGGTAGTTTGTTTGTCTTTCTGCTGTTCTTTTTTTTGTTTTTTTTTGTTTATGTTTTTTCTTTTACAAATGACACATGACTTTGTTGGAGGACTAATGTTGGTGTTGGAATCAATTTGAAGATACGTTTTATACATGAAATAATTCAAATCAAAATATAGGTGTGTTGCTGTGACTGTGTCATGATTCCGTTTTAATGAAAGGCACAAACGTCTGCAATTATAGCCCAGAAAAGTCATTGTCATGATTCTCAACAAATATGAGTGTTATTAGAGTAAAAATAATTCATTTAATTGTGAATAAAACAATGATCAAAATAAAAACTGAAGCTTTCCTGGCGACGTGTTAATTCAAAATCTTCTCGGGCTTCTAGCCAGGTAAAAACTTGGCTTGACACCAACGTTTCGAAGAAGTGCATCTTCCTCGTCTTCAGGGTGAACTGATGGTTTGAGCTTGCGGAGACTGGTATTTATAAGAGCTGGGATGAAGCTAACATCTGATTGGTTCGCGTGATTACTTTTAAAAAAATTGGTTATATCAGTATAAATAAGTGTAGATTTTTAGCTATAAAATTACTGTAAAAAGGACGATAATCCGTAAGGATCCTGGCTGTGAATTTATGGTTCCTATATTACACTTCAGTGCCTGTCCTAATATTACGCTGACTAGGATTCCATTAGCCATTAGAATTACTTATTAAAGAACTCGTGCAAAATTCCAGGAATATATTCACTTGTAATGATAAAATCCAAGCGTTTAAAATGCAAATCGCCTTAGTGAGAAGCTCGAAGGGAAAACGGTAGACAAGCAATAAATACCGCAGCTGTTCGCAGCCACAGCGTTTTGCATATCTGTGTTTACATCGAGGATTTGTCGGATGGCCAGCATAACAATATTTCATGCTGGCTGTGTCGTCAGCATGATAAGCGTTTATAACTGGCGCGGAATTAAGTGGCAAGAAGTTTACTAAAACAGGCTGTCCATAATTTCCATACTCCAGATTACATGCAGAGCTGGTTGCGAGTTCGATCCATGCAGCTGAGTGCTGAACCTAGCGCGCCTTGAGATTATGTCCGCTAGAATAGCTGTATACATTTACAGATGACTCAGATGTTTCAAGGCGCACTTTGACTTTGCCAATCACCCATTGCTCCTTATCGCTCAATTTGATAATTTGTGCCAAGTAAGACATGCAGAATGTCGCGTAATTGTTTACAACAGGCCTGGCGAACATTACTCCCAAAGTAACTCCTATTTTCCCTCTCTTAGTGACCACAAAGCACAACGACGTTTAGATATGGAATTGCCATAGCAGCTTGACTAAATACCGAGCTGCTAGAGAAAACCGGTTCCACCTGACGTGCGTGTGTACCTTATGTTTGTCAGTTGCCACTACAGGCAAGGAGGGAAGGGCGAACTCTGTCCACACTTTTTTTTTAAATACAGTTCCGGAGTCTGATCGGGACTCCGACGCTGTATACCCTACTTTTTATTTAGCTAATTTGTTTACTGTGATTGCTGTATTTCTGTTTTATTTTTTACACACACTACACAAACATATAACACCCATGCCCAAGGCGGGACTCGAACCCACGATCCCCTGCGCTGCGAAACACCAAAGCGAGACGTTTTGGCGAGCGCGGCCATGGGGACCGGCAAATTTGGGAGTAATGTTCGCCAGACCTCATTTAAACTTAGCATATTGTGACTACGCGCCTAATACACGCACCCCTTAATCGTTGCGCGTAGTGCGAGGATTGCTTTCGATCGTTCTTATTGTTGCCGGCGGGTTTCTTTCCATTTTGAACTCATTCTCACACTTGTGTGAATGAACACTTGTGTGGTTGGCAAGCGCATTACAACAACGCTGCTAATGTCGCACCTGGGCGAAAAGGTCACACGTGCAATGTACACGTCTCAATAATGATTTCTACTTCTCTAAATTTCTTGCCACGTTATTCTCTGTAGTAAAGGGAGAGAAAGCAGGTCCCGTGAGCCAGCTTCGATATGAGATAGGAGCGGACAGCTTCAGTGCAGAGAGACAGCCAAAGAATTTACGACCATCGTAGCAAAAAGAAAACAAATGAGCTAATGCTATACAGTAAATTCGTTTTTTGCAACCAGTTATGAATTAATACAGATATTGTTGTTACAATATTTTAGTGCCAAAGCATAGAATTGTTTCAAACATTTACAAACATTTAAATTAAATGAACTTTGAAGGTTATACGTCCATTAAGAATCCAGTTCGGTGGATTAACTGCTGAAACCGCTGTGTCATTTTCAAAGTTACATCATATTTCGTTAAATAGTGGTTCTTTGTTCGTGAGTTAAATTTCCATGTTATATCAATAATACGTCATAGATGTCGAGTTGTTAGAAAATATTAGACGGATTCGATTGGATGTATCCAATACATCCCCATCTATTTCTTTTAAAATTTATTTAAGGTATCTCTGTTGTTTCGACCTCAGAATCTGCAAATTATAACGGATTTGTGAATGTTATATAATACACTTATTTATGAGTTACATTAAATTGTGAATAAACAGGATTTCTTATATTTTTATTATTTATATTATTTATATTATTATTATTTTATATTATATTATATTATATTATATTATATTATATTATATTATATTATATTATATTATATTATATTATATTATATTATATTATATATTATATTATATTATATTATATTATATTATATTATATTATATTATATTATATTATATTATATTATATTATATTATATTATATTATATTATATTATATTATATTATATTTTATATTTATATTATTTATAATTATTATTATTATTAAGATGCAGACTGTAGATGCTTGTTCATTACGACACCTTCATGGACTGATTGCGGATAAACCGCGGGATGCAGGTATGTTCTGCAGGCAGACAGGACCACAGAGACGCGTTGAATCCCCTACACTTCCAATTCGAACACCCGCGCACATTTAAAGAGAAATTCCAAGAAGTGACGCAACGACAACTGCTCAGACGGACAAGGGGAAATTCTCTCCTTAACGCAAACAACTGCGCTATCTCCCCGGAACCACAGACATTGCAGGATCTGAAAACATACCTGAAACATGAAAGGGAGAGGAAATTAGAGAAAATGAAGGAAAGGAGGATCTTGGATGAATACACGGTATTGGCCTTGGCGACGAGGGGAAAAAAAGTCAAGGTTGGAGTGAGCGGTCGCTAGGAGTGTAATCCGGGACTTTTCATATGCCAGCCTTTCACTTTTCCGCGGAACCATCTTCGATTTGTTTATGAGTATAATGCGAATCAGATTAATCTGATTGCATGATAATTTGGATGTATGTAACTTATATATATATATATATATATATATATATATATATATATATATATATTTTAATCGTGCTTTATTTGAAATTGCATATAGTTTCATGGCTTTCATAAACATAGGAATTATCTACCACGAAAAAACACATGTTTTGCTTTATGTCCACAGAAAATAAATAAGCGACTGATTTAATTACTTAATGTCATAGCAAAAGATTAAAAAAAGGAGTATTAAGAATTTAGGCATTTTGCTTAAGCCATGGCATATGTATCGATATGCTACCCTTGAAGTATCTGGCAAATACATGCATATAAGCCTCGTAATATGTCATAGCCTGATGGTTAACATACTAGCAAAATCTTTTATAGTTATTTTTACTTTCTCTATAGGAACTATGTACAGTGTATAGAGAAGGTATTGCATTGCACCCAAAAATTCGATACCGAGATTTCACCGGAAATACATGTTTTGAGACTACCTGAATCCAAAAAAGCATTTTTAGAAAAAATGTTCGTATGTATGTGTGTCTGTCTGTATGTGTGTCTGTGGGCAGCATAGCTCAAAAGCGAAAAGACTATTAAAGCCCAAACTTGGTATTTAAGTTTTCTATCTTCCAGGGATGCGACACGAAGATTTTTAAGAAAATCCTTCCACCCCAAATTACTCTTTACATGGAAAAAAATTTGAAAATTTTGATTTTATTAAAAATGGCTCTAACGATTTTGATTAAAATATCATATATTAAAGATTTTTACGTGACAAATAAAATGTATATCTTGAATTTTCTGGGAATAGCCCCTGAAGACTGCTTTATTCTGGATAAATTTTACGGAATTGTACATAAGTGCTAAACTGTAAGAGATGGACAAAAACTTACTACACAGAAAATGTAGCTCACGATAAAACAGAATTTATGTCATATATATATTTCGTGGAGTTGATCATTTTTAAGATATTCCTGGTTTTTCGTTTTAGCTTTGAAAAACATACTTTTCTCATACAGGAATTTGTTAACTCCTGTCCATACAAACAAAGGAACTTCAATTACATAGCAACCAGCTTTTGGCTACCATTTTAACCTATGGAACTCCCTCATTACGCTTCTACTTACAAGGAAGCAAGTAATAAGACTATTTCTGCTAATTAGCATGAAGTAAATAGAAGCATAAGCTTTTTAACTACAATTTGTTGCAGAGGTGCTGAGAAAGTCATGTGAATGGAACACATCAGATTTTTTTCATGGCGTTGGTCGGTTTTTAGATACTCCTATTTATTGGTTTGAGCTTTAAAAAACATATACATTTCTCATACAGGAATTTGTCAACTCCTGTCCCTACAAAAAGAGGAACTTCAGTCACATGGCAACCTGCTTTTGACTATCACTTTAACCTATGGTGCTCCCTTATTTCGCTACTACTTACAAGGAAGCAAGTAATAAGACTATTTCTGCTAATTTTTTCTCGATTAGCATGAAGTAAATAGAAGCATAAGCTTTTTACCAATAATTTGTTGCAGAGATGTAGAGTAAGTCATGTGAATGGAACACATCAGATTTTTTAATCTTTCATCAGAGTGTTACGTTATATTTTAAGAGTAAAAAAAACAAAACAAAACAAAAAACCGCGTCCATGTCAAAAATAGTCGAACTTACTTTTCTCCTTAAAACCACGGCCAGGATAACGACTCAACATTTACATCGGAAGCAAATTTTAATATTCAATTTAACATCACAATGTTGCTTTGAATTTTACCTAATACCCTTTTAAATGGCATTTGGTTTACAAAATATCACTATAAATGGCGCACGACAGTCATGGATCATATTATTAGGTATTAAACACTAATACAGGCTGGCCCCATAGCTCAGTCGGTAGAGCACCTGCCTGCTGTTTGCGGGGTCCCGAGCTCAATTCTCGGCTGCAAGTGGGATTAATGTTTACCAAGATGTCCTCCCCAGAATCTGGAAGTGTGGATGAGATTTTGAATGTGTGGATGAATGCAAACCTAAAGATGGTAACGTAAACATTAACACTAACAATAAACATATGAACATCTTTGCCATGAGTAAATGTTTCAGAGGAAGAACCCTCCACATGTTAATGGGGCAAAAAATGGAACAGACAATAAATACTACGACAAATTAGTGGTGGTAGCGGTAGTAGTGGTGGTAGTGGTAGTGGTAGTGGTAGTAGTGGTGATAGTGCTAGGGATGGTGGTAGTGATAGTGGTAGTAGTGCTAGGGGTGGTGGTGGTAGTAGTAGTAGTAGTAGTAGTAGTAGTAGTGTGGTGGTGGTGGGTAATGGTAACGGAAGTGGTACTGGTAGTGGCAATAGTAGTATTAGTAGTAGGAGGAGTAGTAGTAGTAGTACAAATAATACTAATAATAAGCATTGTTTAATAGAGATGAAATTGTCCATGATAATATAGTTTATCGTTTTACACATTGGAAGCAAATATTCTACAAATTATCCTTTTTTTTTTTTTTTTTTTTTTTTTTTTTTTTTTTTTTTTTTTTAAAGGATACATTTTTTTCTGAGCACCTGGCATATGAAATAAACGAGTAAATTCTTAGTACATATATAGGTCGCACGCCCGCTTCATGTGTTTCGAAAGAAAGATAAAATACTCATATACTCTGTGGCGGCTTGTGAATATACATTTTGGGTGTTCACCAAAATTTAGATTCCGATAGCCCTAAAAATGTGAAATAGATATAGTGCATAAGTTATGCTTACGAAGAATTGACACAATAATTGCAGTTGCTCTAAACAACAAACAACAACAACAACAATAGTTATACGTACAACTATGTTGTATAATATTTATGATAACTTGTCCGATGAAAGAAAATTGAAACCTTTTGAAAGTTGTTGTGGTTTTGTACATAATTAAGTACATTTTAAGGCAACAACGGAGTAATGTGTAAGCTTTTGCTACTCTCCGTTTGCATCAACAGGACTAATTTATTAGCACTCACCATGTATATTTTCTGAATCAGGAAAAGTGCACCATTCCTTCTGGCGAAAATCCTGTTCCTTCATATATCCAATTTACATGTTAAGCAAATTAAAAGTTATATGCAATCTATTAGCCTGAAGAGGATATGTCCATTGCTATCCACTTGTTCGCTATTTCTCCTCAAAGACTCCGTACACGCTGTCAAGCTGGGTACTAATGCTAACTTTACCAAGCTTTATGTGTTCAATTTTGTACAATTGGCAGTTTTCGATTTCTTTATTTTGTCGGACAAATGTAGGAAATCAGTAACATCCGTAGTGATCCATAGTGATCCTTGATAACCAGCGCGCTATCTCAGCTGATAAGAGGTGTGTGTGTGTGTGTGTGTGTGTGTGTGTGTGTGTGTGTGTGTGTGTGTGTGTGCCTCTTTGCTAATAGATCCATGCTACGTAAACAATGATGTCATCCTTGTTGCAAGATGTAACAAACTTCCTCAATGCAGTTTCAGTTGACGCTGAGAAATCGTAATGTAATTGTAAACATAAGCAATGTTAATGACAGTAAATTTGGCTTTGGTAACAACGATGAAGATGAAGTTGACAATGAAGGCGATTCAGGAGAAGAGCCCTTGCCAAGCGACTCAGAGATTTGGTGTTGCACACTTGGACGGGACGAAGTGGCAACAATGTGGCGGAGCGGCCACGAGGTAAGGCAACTGTCAGGGATCACTATGCATCTCTCCGACTTTAGTCCACGGATAAACTTCCGGGTTAAAAATCGAAAATGTAAAACAATACAGTGCACACTAGTTATTCTTGTACAGTTCTTTGTTGAATATTCGCGAGTAGTCTGGGAGGCCTTGGTGCTTTTGCGGCTAACTTATCCTGATAATTTGGTCTCTGTTCGCACTTAAAATAATTTCAACGGAATACTAACCAACATGGTCACTTAATTGTAGATAAAAGAAATTCTATTAAATAGGTGTTGTTCGAAATAGAAACCTGAACAGTGTGTGATAATATGCGAAAAGTTATTTACTAATATACTAAAAACAGCCAGAAACGCAGAACATACTCGTATATTATATAAAATATGTTTTCCGATATACACACATATATATGACATGTACTAACGTCAGATTTATTTTCACTGCACATATAGTACTTGAACTGGCATAAATGTTCAATATGCTACCATCTGGCGATGTTTATAGCAAGATGAAAAGCGAACAGGGTTCAGAAATGTTCTGCTTCACTGTGCCTCCATCTACTGGCATTGACGTGGACTTGTAGTTGAGAGATGCATGGTAAATATGTGCATGTCATCAGCTGTGCACAAGTGGTATGTACGAATATATTTTCATCCATAAGGCAGTCACGCATGTGCAGTCCTAAAACGTGCACACTCCATTATGTGCTAGGGGCGATGATGCCACGTCTGATCGAGTTTAGAGGAGTAGCGCGGTAGATTCAAACCCATTGGTTTTAAATTACCGCATATACCTTACTTTAATACCACTGAAAGAAAAAATAATCAAAAAAATCCACAAGGCGTCAAAAGCTAGGTTGTTCACGTACATTTGCGCTTTTGTACAACAGCTGTCACTGCATATACTGCCTCCCTGGTCTTCGAATTCCTTGAAAGTACAAATGAAGCACTCATTAGAGTTAGGGAGACAGATGAGGAGCGTATAGAAAGTAAAGCTTCGCCGATGTGGATTAGCTTTATACAAAAACTCCTTGTAGAGTCCCGTCATTTAGCCGTTATTTCTCTATTAATTTTATTTTATTATTAAGTTATATTTACTTTAATTGAATTTAGATTTTAAATTAAAAGACTGAAATGTTATTCAAATCCCATCTTTTCTAATGCCCAATAATTCAATAAAATGCTCTTTTTAAGAACATTAATTAGAGGTGTATTAATTTTATTGTGTCTAATTCATGAATAGTAGCAAGAATATGCTTAATAAAAGATTTTAGAATATGACGATAGGTCTTTGTCTATAAAAAAAAACACAACAGGATGTTTCAACTCTGCTCGGCTGAGTGAGAGTACTCGCGCTATTGAAAGAGCTGAGAAGGAGCGTGATAGAGTCACTGGGCAACGGTAACAGCATTAGGCTTTGGGGTTAAGTCGTTTCTAATAATATAATAGTATGTAAAACTGTATCTTCCTGCAATACTTCAGAAGGATGGGCATGTATGAATAATTAAAAACTTATCCTTACAAAAGAAATGTAATTTAGTCCACAGTTTGATTTAAGGTATTTACTTATAATATTTTATTTACAACCAAATATATTGCATTCAGATGTGACAACATTTTCTTCAGTAGTACGTGTTGTAGTTGTACTTCAGTACTCTCCTCTGCTCGCCGGCGCACATCTAAGCTGCAGCAGCCTGATGCAGACAGTAACTATATTTCAGGAACATAAGCTGGTAACTTGAAAAATCATCAGTTTCTGTCACTTCTAAGGGATAATTAGGTCAACCGCAACATTTTGTTAAAGTATACCCGAAGGTTAACACTGGAAGAATGGAACGATATTTTCTTTACTAGATAAATGTTTTTCCTCAATCTCATGAATAATGCAAAGTGATTATTAGAATAAATTGCTCCCCCGTTTTAATGCAGATTTTACTAATTTAAAGAATAGCAAACGAATGTACATGTAAAAACACAGTGAAAGAATTTCCTTTAAGAGCATAGCACTGTAGATTGTACATAAACGCTGCAAATATCTGAATCAAACATTTCGGTCTTATGATTACCTTATTCACCTTTATAATTCATTTACACGTTCATAGTATTACATTTAA
This sequence comes from Hymenopus coronatus, assembly GCA_030762935.1. Classification (NCBI taxonomy): domain Eukaryota; kingdom Metazoa; phylum Arthropoda; class Insecta; order Mantodea; family Hymenopodidae; genus Hymenopus; species Hymenopus coronatus. Next base: position 109,357,046 of record CM060894.1, on the reverse strand, counting down.
ATGTCCAATTGTTAACCATGAGCAATTTCTATGATAAATAAAAACAGATAGGCTAATAAAATGTCATATTCAAAACACTAACAGCCAGTTTGAACTACATAGTCTAAAATCGAAGCCCGAATCCAGTTAAGATCGCGCAATATGTGATGCAAATGGACTTTTCCACTTGAATTATAATCTTGTCTCATTTTTCGATTTCTGGTGTAAATTCAGGATCGCCCAATCCAGTTGGTGTACGTATAGCATAAATTACAGTTATTTCTAAGCCTTACAGTAAGAATTGGCAGCTAATTATTTGCATACGGCTCTTTTATTGCTAATTGCTTCTGTCACCAACATTTCAAAGTAGGATTCTAAATGAAAGCTTTGATAGTTCGCTTGTATGAATGACTTTACAACCTAGCATTTAGCATTTGTAAGGGACGCTTTCACGCACTATGTTTTTTTAATGGTCGATCACGTTCATCGCATTTCTCCATTTTAACAACTACATTGAAGGTCTAGCAGTAAATAGTATCTGAAAAGTTTTTTGAACAGTCACTTTGAATATTTATTTTATACGACACAAACGCTTACATCGTCATAGGTACAAAATAAACGTGAGAGGCAATGACTCACCCATTTCATCAATAATTGGTGCCATTCGGAGGGTGACACCGACCAGAAGGACACTCATGAGCAACAATAGACAGGCCGTGGCAATGATGGTCCACCGGGCTCGCTTCGGCAGATCTTCTGGGTCCAGCCCACCTCCACCTCCCGAACTCCGAGCCCTTCCCTCCACACCTGTTACTTTCTTCTTTCTTCTCTTTTTGCGCTTTCTCTTTCGCTGAGCTTCTTGAAGCGACGTCCTCATGCCATCGTCGACGATCACCCCGATGTCATCTTCCATATCGATGTCAAGGTCGAAATCATCGCCGTCAGCCAGGACATGGTGGTGATGGTGTAACCGGGGGTCTTCTGCGTCGACTTCAACCAAATCTTCATCCTCCGATTCGGGATTTCGCTCCATATTGATGGAGACGCAGTCAGCGTCGTTGTAGCGGGGCACCAGGATCTTTCTGACAAAGAGGCAGAAGAAAAGATTGCACGTCATTATCCGTTTTGAAGCCAACATTGTTATTTAGAGTCATGCAGATTTTATACTAATAAAAAACCAAAGCATATAGACCAGTAGTTAAAATATGAGGGACAGAGTATTGATAATAAGAAGCCGTTAGAAAACATCATCGTATTAGCTCACAATTAGCTGCCGTAAACCTAATGCACTTATACCGTTGACTTTTATTAATAAATTCATAATACAAGGGAATTGCAAGCGAATTCGTCCCATTCAGTACCACGAATGCCTCCTTACCAGGAACAAAATTAATTTCTTACAACAAATTCATTGTTAATCCGATATCCAAATCAGGTAAGAACGCAGTATATAGTTGAGATACAATTTTATTATAGAATAGTTTTAGAATTTCCACGAGTGCTTTATATTTTGCGTATTTCGTGCGATAAAGGAACTCCATTTAAAAGTTGATGCTAATGGGCAAAACTGCTTCAAGGCGTTTTTATAAGACGTCTCTAAATTTGTTGGATTTTCTTCAAATAACAGAATAATCACTGAGAGAATACACTAAACTTTTGAGAAAAGAGAGAACATAAAAATAAGCAAACGCTCCTAAGCCGTACATAATATTTAAGTATCCATTTACGTTTCATCCCGACAGAAAACAAAAACTCCACGATATCTGGATCTGAAGGCCGAACTCTCGGGCTTAGAATTCGAATCTCAAAGGGTCACTAAGGGTCGAATTCATAAGCAAGAGAATTATTCCTAAAATTACTTTATACCAACTTATTACTATTAGAAATATAATTACACTATAATATAAGCTAAACGTGCCTTGTATTGTTCAAAGTAATTATTTTGTATTTACTTTATGTAGTTTAGAACTCTAAAAATATACATTAATGGCAAAGTCAAGAGTGCAAGTTACATATGTTAAAATTTAATTATTATTGGGTCCTCGAGGTGAAGAAACATATTCTAAAGATATCAGAAGGGCAAGTACGTTTTTAAGCTAGATTAATAACGGTTTACTCTGTAATAATTAAGTCAACAATAGGCAAATCATTTGTTCTTTCTTGTAATTAATTCCTAGTTTCGAATTAATAAACGATAAATGATATTGGTAACCTATACATGGTTGTATAAAATTATGGACTAGACATTGACATATTCTCGACTAAAAGAGTTGATAAAATGTTTTGTTAAATAAAGAAATTACAACTCATTATCTACGAAAACTTTTTAGCGAAATATCTGGTTTATTTTTCAAAATAAATATTTCAGCATGATAGGGCAAAATAAAAGAGGGAAGATTCATATATTTTTCTTTTGCAAATTACTCCAGCTATTTTCCTTGCCTTCATTTCCACAAAATAAGCGGAAACATAAAAGACCCTATTGACTAGAGCGAGATATTCAAGAAATTGTTGAAACAAGTTTGAAGTTAATAACAATGTTTATTGATTACTTGTTCTATGCAAGCATTCTGGCAGAAACAAGAGAAGAGAGAGACAGACGGAGAAATAGAGAGATACATCATAGCGTTAGTAAAATAATGCAACATTATAATGAATAGAGTTATAAAGCTATCATATAATGCCAAAACACCGCCAATATACCCTAAGGTGTTAAAAGGCGTTGTATAAAATAAGAAAAAAAAACAGAAAAAAAAACATAGTAGTATTTGTATAATTAGAGCAACTTTCCCTACGCAATTCGGAGTTGAGCATAACCATCAGGCTATTTTTACTTCCTTTAGCCCGTATGCACAATATACATAGTGGGCAGATAAGGTTTTGTATTCCACCCAAAAATTCGCTACCGAAATTTCACCGGAAATATATATATTTTGTGTATCCCTGAGTCCGAAGAAACCAATTTGAGGAAAAGATCCGTGTGTATGAGTGTGAGTGTGCGTGTGTGCGTGTGCGTGTGTGCGTGTGTGTGAGTGTGTGTGTCTGAGTGTGTCTTTGGACAGCTTAGCTCAAGAACGAAAAATCCGACACTTGATATTTATGTTCAATATCTTCCGAGGATGCGACAGAAGATTTTCAATTAAATCCCCCCTCCAAATACCCTTTACATGGAACATTTTTCAAAAATTTTAATCATCTCAAAAATGGGTTAAATGGTTAATTTCGATTCAAATGCCGTATTTAAAGATATTCATAACACAGATAAAATGTATATTTTGAATTTTCTGGGTATAGCCTCTTAAGAGCTCTTTATTCTGATGGAATTTTGCATTACGGTTAAATCGTAAGAGATAGTCTAAAGCTTACTACAAAAAAAAAAAAAAAAAAAAAATTTAGATCTTGTTAAATCACATTTATATATATACGATTTTGTTGGAGAGTTAACCGTTTTGGAGATATTCATTGTTATTGGTTTCAATTTTAAACTAATTGACTTTTCTCGAACGCGACCATGCAAAGCAACTGAACTTCAATTGTTTCATATAGCGACCACTTTTTAAAAGACTTGAGTATCCCTTTAGCCTAATGTATTCCCTTTATTTACCTTCTACTTACAAGGAAGAGACCAATTCCTAATGCTTAGCCAGATTAGCAGACGTAAATACAAAAATAATCTCCTGTAAGAAAAATTTTTTATGGAACAGCTAGAGAAAGTTATGTGGATGGAATACACATGATTTTTATTTACTTTCTCTACACGTACTATGTACATAGTGTATAGAGAAGGTATTGCATTCCACCCATAAATTCGATACCGAAATACATGTTTTGGGTCCCCCTGAATAAAAAAAAGTATTTTTGGAAAAAGGTCCGTGTGCCTGTGTGTGTGTGTGTCTGTTTGTCTGTGGGCAGCATAGTTTAAAACCGAAAAGACCGTTAAACACCAAACTTGGTATTTACGTTTGGTATCTTCTAAGGATGCGACACGAAGATTTTCAAGAAATCCTTCCCATCCCTAACTACCATTTACATGTAACTTTTATCGAGAATTTTGATTTTCTCAAAAATGGCTGTAACGATTTTGATTAAAATATCATATATTAAGGATATTTACCTGACAAATAAAATGTATATCTTGAATTTTCTGGGAATAACATCTGAAGATTACTTTATTCTGGATGAATTTCACGGAATTTTGCATAACTGCTAAACCGTAAGAGAAAATAATATAACTTACCACACAAAAATGTAGAGCATATTAAAAAACACCATTAACATATACATATAACATAAATGGTGTGTTTTAATGTGCTCTACATTTTTGTGTGGTAAGTTATGTTATTTTCGTGGAGTTGGTCGTTTTTGAGATATTCTTTGTTTTCGGTTTCAGCTTTGTAAATGTTTTCTCATACAGGAATTTACCAACTCCTGTCCATACAAACATAGGAACTTCAGTCACATAGCATGCAGCCTTTGACTACTTTAGACTACGCTACTCCCTTATTTCCCTCCTACTTCCATGGAAGCAAGTAATAAGACTATTTCTGCTATTTTTTTCTCGATTAGCTCGAAGTAAATAGAAGCCATAAGCTTTTTAACAATAATCTGTTGCAGAGATGTAGAGAAAGTCATCTGAATGGAACATATCAGATTTTCTTTAAGTGTTGTGCTGGATAAGACAGTAGAATAATAATGGCATTGTAGAGAGGCTTGTGTAGCAAACAAGCAGGTTCAATGGCATCTAAACTTCTGAATATATCTAGTGGCCCAACAGCCCCTATATTTGACGTGTGCAGATATCAGATAGCGCTTTGTGCGTTAAAAGAGTTACAAAATTGGGGGGGGGGGGACTGGAGAGAGCGTTCGCTCTACTCTTCTTACTTATCAGCGAAGGCAGTGAGTGGGTGGCGCTCATTGCGAGGAATAAGACGCTCTCGCCAGTTTTCAACTGCGGGTTTTAACTTGATATAACACCGTTGATTTCTAAAAATCTTTTAGAGAACGAAGGAATATTTGCACACGTCAAATACGGGGTAGACGGGTCACTAGTATCATCATCAGCAGTTGCAAGTAAAATAATTGGTCTCATCATAGGCAAATCTATACAAAAACCAAGAAGACTTTCTCTGACAACTGAAGAGCTGGATTAAGTACAATGGAGTCTCCGGTGGCCATGCAAGTGCACAACAGCTGAGAATGATCAAGAGGTCGATTAATCTTAGGCCTTGTTAGAGTCTTAATAAAGCGTCACCATTATGTTATATAATATTCTTGTTTTGCGTTGTGTTTTCGTGAAATGCTTTGTAAAAGACAGAAAGGTATAGTAAAAAGGATATGTCTGACTCAACTGTCAAATTCGAGATGCTTAAAGACTATTCTGAAGAAGTAAATGTGGAGAAGAAAAACACATACGATACAATAATAATATTTTTCTTGGATAGTTACGCACTCCAAGAAATGGAGATATAGGCTTGATGGTGGGTGTCCGTGGGACAATCACCAAGCTCTTCCTTACCTCTTGTAATTTTTTTGGTCTGTAGAAGAGCAAAATAAGGATACTCTAATCACCGCAGTCAGAGAATAGACAGCTTTGCTTTTAACCATTTGCCCACCAATTAATGTGTTATATGTTAGTCATAACACAGCCATTATTATTGTTTCTCATCATAATTTTTATTATTAGTTTTTCTCTTTGATAATTTTCACATGTGCTTTATAATTTAGGCTTATTTGTTATCTATTCAAATGTATTTTCCATTTCAAATTTAAATTGTGAACGTCAAATAGCTTTGTCCATATTGACAGCTTGTAATTAAAGAGAGCTGTGTTTTAATTACAATTAATGAAAAATAATAAATGTGCATACAAATAAATACATTTAAATAATAAATATACTTAATTCCCTTGAACAAATATATATGGTAAAAATATTATTGGAATGACAAAATAAAAAATATTCACAATCCTTACAAAAACTATATCATTAATGCTATACCAAAAATATAGGTCTTATCTAACAGTGGTGTGCAAAGCTCGAACACCATTTGGAAACCAAAATGTGAAAACGTGAGCTTTGCTTCTTATGCAACCATCAAAAAATATAAGCGGAGCGGTCAAATGCGTCTTATTGTGTATATCCGAAATTATATTTCCTAAATTTAATCTCATTTTTAGGTTTTCTTTGTATATGATTTAAAGAAAATTATTGTTTTGCCTACAGGATTTAGCTTCACAAATAAAGTTTACACTTTTTTTAGAATATAAATTAAAATTGTATAATCATATTATATATTGCATTAATATTCATTAAATTAGAGATAAAAATAAGAACACACAGGGCAAACATAATATAATAAGCAATTAGATATCAAATATGTGATGAGCTCATACTACAAAACCTAAAAATGCAATAGCCGCTATAGCTCAAATTATACAATAGTTTCCGACTGGAATACATGATCTTGCTTAATTCGCTGGTGTCAGGCAATGCAGTTCATTCAGATCTGAGTAAACCCTTATTCACAAAATAGTTAGGCAAAGAGGAATTTTTAATTAATTTAAGATGCTTATTTTTGTTTTTATGTTATAAAAATGTTTTATGTTATGTTTTATGTTATAATTTGCACGGTCATTATTTAAGGGTTCACAAATAAGGATCCATGATTATTTTCATAAATCTAGCTTCATTTATTTATGCTTGTGTTTATACAAAATACATATTTAGAATTGTGACTAATAAAACATATAGAATATACATATTCATAAGTATAATCTAATCATGTGCGTTAGACACCAGGGCTGCATGTGGCAGTCCGTAAGCTTCGTTGTCCATTTCTCCAACAGTCGCACAGAACTGTCTGCGATATCGTGTAAAGAGGGTAGTGTTTAACGCCCGCTTTTACTGCTCTGGCACCGCAGGCGATGACACCGATGATACATGAAATTGGAGCCCCGGTGGAATGAGATGGCGGGGGAAACCGGAGAACCCGGAGAAAACCCGCCCCTGCACCGCTTTGTCCACCACAAATCTTACAGGGGATCGAACCCGGGCCGTCTAGGTGAGAGGCGAATGGCGCGGCCCGAACGTGTAAAGGGAAGAGAGAGAGAGAGAGAGAGAGAGAGAGAGAGAGAGAGAGAGATTGAGGGAGAAAAAATGAAATGGAGTTTTATTAATGGACGCTCTTTATTCTCAGCGTCCCATTCTATTCTGGGCGTGAAATACCGCTTAATTTTGCTTAGAGGCCTCTGTATCAGGCTTGAGGTTCTTTTACGTGCCGTAAATTTACGACACGGGACCAACGGCTTTACTTCCCTTCCGAAGGAAGTCATGCTAAGGATTTTTACACTCAAAAAAATCCATCGTCCTCCGCCGGGTTTGAACCCGTGACCTTGGGTATATGAAGTTAGCATGGTAACCATTACACCACGGAGGGCGATGAGAGGGAGGGAGAGGGAGAGAGGTAACAAACGAATTTTGCTTCGTCTCTGAAAAGTAAACCTCGGTAATGGCCACACTCGACAAACATTAACCGATTGTGCACGACACTATTATCTATCTTCGATGCAGCTGGTGAGAAAGGTAAGATTAAAGAAAGGATTAAAGGGTTCCTTCTATTACACTCAATGTTATATAGTTCATACTATTTTCAATTTAGCACACATATTTGCCACCCATCTCTAAAATTATGAAATGAGAAAGCAATGCAACATTAGGAGCTGCAGAGTTACATGCATCAAGTAATTGGAGAAGCCACAGATATACTACTCAGACCAACGTCCGGTCTGGTTTTAGTGCAATTTCCTGTTTACTCGCTGCGAATTTGAGGGTAGTACATGGTGGGGCTCAACTAGATTATTGGGAAATAAAATGTGGTCTTCTATACGCCACATTTGCTCCCAGTTGATTTGTCCGAATACGAGCATGTCACCGCGAAGCAGAGTAGCACAATACCGAGAACAACGCTTTGCGCAAAGCCATGGAACACATTGATCTTGGGACAATGTTATAAATGTTATATGTATGCATGAGATTGTCACTTCCACACGCAGGCATTCTGTTGAGACGCAACATGAACACAGATTAAGGATTTGTTTCCATGTAAATTGATCCCTTCATGTTCCATTTTCTGTAGAGATGAAGTTTCCAGAGCATTTTCAGGACAATTTGATTCAACCTATAGTAGAAATTATGCAACAATGTTAAAAACTTTAATGTATGTCATTTTCCGTCCTCTATCGTTTATTAGTAAGTATAAGACTATTCTTACGAAAAAATATACTTTATATACTTCATTCCTGAAAATATTTACACTGAAATCAATAATATTGTTAATTAACATTTATAAATATATAAATTAGGTATATATCATCGGTTTGTGAAGGGTGAATTAAGTACAAATATCTGATGTGTTCCATTCACATGCCTGTAACAAATTATTGCTAAAAAGCTTATTCTTTAGCTATTTTATGCTAATCGAGGTAAATATTAGCAAAAATCGTGTTTATGACTTACTTTTTTGTAAATAATAGGAAAAAAGGCCACACATTAGTCTAAAGTGATAGCCAAATCTTTTGAGAGCTAGTTGCCGTTTCTTTGCATGGCCAGGAGTTTACAAATTTAGGGATTAAAAAAGTATACACGTATTATAAAGCTGAAAGCACTAACAAGGAATATCTAGGAAATGGTAAACTCCACGAAGAAGAGGCATGTGAAATAGTTTGTGTGTTTTAATGAGATATACATTTTTTGTGTAATAAGTTTTTGTCTATCTCTTACAGTTTGTACATAGATTATACAAAAGTCATCCAGGATGTAGTCTTCAGAAGCTAATCTCAGAACATTCAAGATATGCATTTCGTTTGTCATGAGAATACTTTAAACACATACATTTTAACAAAATTGCTAGAGCCATGTTTAAAAAAATTAATATTTTCGAAAAATGTTTCATGTAAAGGGTAGTTGGGGTGGAGGCATTTCCTTTGAACTCTTCATGTCACATTCTTGGAAGATAATACCAAGTTTGGTATTAACCGACTTTTCGTTTTTGAACTAGGATCCTATAGACACACGCACACACAGGTGAAAACCAGGTATCGAATTTCTGCGTTGAACACAATATTTTCTCTATCTACTATGTACATTGTACATACGGGCTAGAGAAAGTTAAAATATTTAGTTATAGATACAAAGAGAATAGCAATAGTCAAATGTTTAACAATTGGACGATATAAGCTGGCCTTGAAATTCCATACACTTTCAATGCAATCGCGTGAAATAACTGAATTTCAAAAGGACTTCATAAGAACGACCAAATATTGTACAGTAAGAATCGTTAATAACGAATATTTGAAAAATAGTTAATGGTAAAAAAAATTATTTAAAAATAAATTGTGTGGTTTAAATAGATGTACATGTTTTGTGTGATACGTTTTCTTCTATCGCTTAACATTTGCCAGTTATGTATGATAGTACAAAATACTTTAGAATGAAAAGTGACATCACAGAAAATTCAAGATATACATTTAATGTGTCATGTAAATATTTTTAATGTATGGTATTTTAATCAGAACTGTTAGAGCCAATTTGAAAAATCTTCCATGAAATGTATAGTTTGGGTGCATTACTTTCTTGGAAATCTTCGTACCACGCGTCGATCCCGGTAGCTCAGTTAGTTAGGCTCTGGTCTTCTGATTTCAGGGTTCAAACCTAGTCCCAAAGGATGGTTTTTAAATGTGCTTAAAATCAACAGCCCCATGTGAAAAACTTCCGCGGATCAAAATTCCGGCACACATGCGCTGATATGATTCAGTCAATCGAAAGCGTTGTTAACAAACAAGTTTTTCGGTCACACTACTGAAAGATTTTGAATCTAAATTCAAATTTCGTTATTTAACAAACTTTTCAACACACACACATATTTTTCTAAAGATTCCCTTGCATTCAGATGGCTTAAATCGCATATTTTCCGTGAAATTTTGGTATCAAAATTTCTGGTAGAGTGCTACATAGTAGGGAAGGTAGACATTACAATTTAGACTTTTTAATTTAATTCCTCTTTTTCATTTTATTACTCAAGGCTTAGTTATGCCTTTTGGTCTGTTCCACTCCAACAAATTGCTCTCGCCATCGTTTTATTGGCATTTTTAACGCTATATAATAATATCTATCTTTAGTTATTTCCTGGTTTCTTCATTTTTCTTTTGATTAGCAGTGTATATCCAACGTATCTAAGGAATTTCGTTTCAACTCGTTCAGTCTTTTCTCTTAGGCCCTATGTTCACATGCATAATTAAATAGTAACTGCCATCACTTTGTAATACAATAGAAGTTTAATTTTATTGTTTTTTTCAATTTCGCTGTTTTCTGTATGTTACTGAATAGCATAAATCTTCTAACCTGAAAATTCTCTAGAAGAATTTTTGAGTAAATATTTTTATATCGTAATGAAAATGTGGAAAATATGCAATGGTTTATCCATGACATTACAATTGAAACTGTGTTATGTTTCTTATTCTTTTTGAAAGTTTTTTTTTTCAAAAATTTGATGCAAATATGTTAATTAATTTTCAAATTATACGTTTTAAATAAATTCACAACTAATACAGCTGATATGAGCAAGTTTTCATGTGTATCACTCAATTGTATTATTCTAGGAAATTTTCATCACTTAAAATACTCCTTGCAATACAATTTTAAAATTATCAGATTAAAGCTTCGTAAACAGTTTCCGTAATACATGATAACTAAAACTAAACTATATCATTATAAGTGTGAAAAAATATGTTGATCACCAAGTCCATCCAAGTTTGCTAACCTATAATTTTACTTGCTCTGCTATGTAGATGTAGTAAGTAGAGGAAATATTCGATTGCATACAAGAATTCGAATCAACATTAAATCGGAAATATACGTTATGAGGCCCCTTAGTAAAAAATATATTTTTTTAGAAGCAGTCTATCTAGATTCTGTGTGTGTGAACACCGCAAGTGAGAAGCGAAACATTGGTGAAATACAAAACTTTATATTTAGACTCAGCATCTTCCAAGAACATTTTCCAACCTAAACTATCCTTTACATGGTAATTTTTTTCAAACAAATATGTTTTCTCAAAACGACTCTATGACCGTGATTAAACTACTATGCGTTTAAGATATTTTAATGTCAAAACAATTTAGAATTGAATGCTCTAAACGTCCTCGCCATTATAAATTATTTTTATATATTTATCACAGATAATTTTTTTGTGGAATTAACCATTTTCGAGATTCTTTCTTTGTTGTTAGTTTTTATTTCGCAATGATTATACTTCACAAATTAGAAGTCGCTATTTTTTTTTTTTTGCTAATTATGCAAACAGAATGAATAAAAATCTATCACATAACGATATCTAAAACAAATATGTAGTAAAATCATTCCCACAAATGCTCACCTCGATTTATATAAACTTGATAGAGAAATAAGAATTTATAGCAATGATTTGTTGAATAAGCAGTGGTTAAGCCCAAGTGAAAGTAACAAGGATTTTCAGAAATTCGTAACTGAGCGGACATATTTTTAAAAAACATGCATCTGCAATATTGTTAAAATTATAAAGTTGCGTTGTAAGGCATACTATTTATAAAGACAGCTTAAATTAGTTTTTTGATAATGCATTATTCAATAATGACTTAATATACAATACCAAACCCGTGATAAAAGGTTAAAATTGTTTGGGTTTGTAAAATTTGCTAACTACATTATTAATATCATCTTTATCGTCATTGTTGTTTTAGGTTACACACATTTCAGTATACGGATTCCGTAGTTTCCTTGGCTTACTAGCATAGCTTACATTTTATGTATGATCTTTACTTAATTTGGATGGATGGATGGATGGATGGATGGATGGATGGATGGATGGATGGATGGATGGATGGATGGATGGATGGATGGGATGGATGGGATGGATGGATGGATATATGGGATGGATGGATGGATGGATATATGGGATGGGATGGATGGATGGGATGGATGGATGGATGGGATGGATGGGATGGATGGGATGGATGGATGGGATGGATGGGATGGATGGGATGGATGGATGGGATGGATGGATGGATGTATTAGTGTCGTCTATTGTTCGAACCTGACGGGGTAAAGGAGCCTAGCTTTATATGTAACCGTAATAACTTGAACGGTTCAACCAAAAATATACGAGAGCTTCAAATCCGTTCGAAGGGGCCTGTTCGAAGTGATATTTGCTGACTGGAATGGATGACCTTTTTGAGTTACTGGCGTTCCAAGTGATATAATTCATTCAAAACTGAGCAAACCTTTGTTTACAAACTAAAGCAATGATCAGGAATTCTTTGGGTGTTTAAGGATGAGGAATTGATTTAACCCAGATCAAGTCAACGACTTTCTTTTTAATTTTTAATTTTTTAACGTTATGATAATGAGTAATTAATGTGCAATTCGTTCTTATTTGGAGACTGCCTCTCTATTCTAGAAATTTCCCTTTGATATGATGTAGAGCAATTTATTTGTGTTTATATGATCATTCGCACCATTATTATTTCATGGTTCATAGCTAGTTGTTTTACCTTTATTTCATGGTTGTGTTTATATAAAATACATCTTTGGTAAGCTCAGTAATGAAATGCAGAAATTATACTTATGAGGATAACCGAATGATTTGTATTTATTTTCCATAAGAAGCGTTAGGCATCATAAATATACTGGGCAGCCATGAGTTTTATTTCTATTTCTCCTAAAACCATACGGAATTCTACCTGTCGCAGAGTTATCAAGAGAAAGACTGCATCCATAAACAAGGAGCAAAGTCGAACTAATGTAGCTTTCCCCTACTCTAACTGACGAAATGGTAGGGATCGCACTTGACAAACATAAACCGAACGCAGAGTGCGTTTTGCATTACACTAATATACATATAAGCATGTACAGGTGTGTGTGTGTTTGTGTTTGCTTGCGTGTATGTAAAGAGAAAGAGAGAGATAAGAGAGAGAGAGCTTCCTTGTTTCACTACAAATGTTACGTCGCGGTCATAACTCTTAAGAGGAGTGTTGTGGCTCGGTGTGCCGTGGAAGTTGCTCCTCTGTTTCATCCCTAACTACCTCTCTTCGTTACATGGCCAAAGAGGTCTTATTGCTATGCAGTTGTACTTTGCGTGACAGGCAGATAGCGGCTTCCAGCAGAGGCTTTAGTTCCAGGCAACTGTATCTCTACTCCTAAATACTGGCACCCGAGGATGTTAGGTTGCCGTCCAATGTACCTACTACTTTCATTAACTGAGGACAAATGGTAGAGGTTGCTGTTACTGTGTACTTTAACTTTCATTTTTGTTTTAGTCTTAAAGTAGAACTTTGTATCCTGTTATTAAATGAGACGATGTTTTATCTGTTGTAGCAAATGGCTTTAGATATTGTCTGCTGTCTTCATTTCTTAACCTGTCAATCGTTGCACAAAACTAAGCTGGGCATTTTCATTTCTCTATCGGTTTATCATATTTAGGAAAATTACGCCAAGGGAATGATAAATATGTATTAAATGCCCAAAAGCAATGAGATTTTCCAATGGTGGCACTGTTTCGCCAATTACTGAGCCAAAACTGGAGTTTAACTGCATCATCACAAAACGGGGCGAACTTCATGAATAAAGATAAAGAAGTCGGAACAAGGTTTCCATTTGCACAATAGATAGGGTTATATTTATTCAAAATGTGAAATGCATTTTGGCTAAATGGATGATTAAGTGGAACGTTTATTAATGTCAAGTGTAACATACCAAGTGGTCCAACTGCCCCGTATTTGACATGTGTAGATATCCCTTCCTGCGTTAAAAGAATTGCAAAAGGCAACGGGGATATTTCTAGTTGGAACCGTTAATTGGGAACTGGTATGAGCGACCTTAGCTTTACCCCTTTTTCTTATCAGCGGAGACGGTGAGTGGGTCGCGCTCATTGAGAGCAGTAGAACAGAGGTCGCTTATGCCAGTTCCTCACATACAGGTTTTAACTTTAAACAACCCTGTTAAGTTCTACAATTCTTTTAACGCGCGAAGCAATCTCTGCAAATGTCAGTTGGACCTTCTGGTAATATCCGAACTGTCACACCAAAGTGGCGGTGGTTACATTGTATAGGGATTGCGCAATCATTTCGATCCATTGATGGGTTCTAAGAAAGCTTTCAAACAGTTGCACATACAATTTTATGCCACAAAACACTGCAGAGGGTTTTATGAAATAGGTTCGAGTAATATCTGGTATTACCGAGAAAGATGACTCCACAGTAAAGTAAGAGGCTCACATTCGGAAGATTCCGTGTCAAGTTCCGTCGCTAGCCACTCTTACCTTGGATTTTTCGTGGCGTTGTAGGTGCGAATGCTTGGCTGTTTCGCATGTAACGTGATAGCTTGCTCAAAGGAAAGAATACTGTCCCCGAATACAGACGAGTCACCCTCTTTGAGCAGCTCCGCAAAGACCATTCCGCGTGTCTTGGCTTATCTGCCTGCAGCTTGGAGCCTCCTGCGGTTCATTCACTTTATCCCTTCTACCTGCTTGCAATACGCAAGGTGTCTCCGCGTTGTAAAAACCTATATCTGTGTAATTAGTGGTATTAATCAAAGAGCTATAAGAATAGAGGTGTGTAATTATACGTGTTTTCTTCCTTATTTATAGATGGTGCTACTAATATAAAGGTTTAAGGAAATGAATCTGCTTAATAGGAAAATGAGTAATTAAGTTGTGAGATGAATAAAAGGCTACAATGGGAAGTAAATGATTTATCAGAGAAGTAAGTGCATCATCATAATCTGTGCGTTAGCCAAATGACAAATGTGATGGAATCCAGTCATTCTGTTGAGTATATGAAGGAGATATGGTCGTAAAGAATACTGAAATACAAAATCAAATGCGGAGTTTCCAGGAATTAAAGTACGCTGTTATCTATGCTGGGTATATACTTATTTGATGGAATAAACGAGATAAAACTATGTACCTAGTGTATTAGGTTTCTAAAACATTCACAAATGTGCATATTCTCGCACTGAACCTTCAGTATTGTTTTCCTTAGACAGATAGATCTGACAAACACTTTGAACAAATTAGGTTGTCCAAGAAATAAGTGATGCGTTACATTCATGACTAGCTTTTTTTACCTATTACAAATTATTCTTAGAAAAGCTTATTCTTCTACTTCATGATAATCAAGATAAACATTAACAGAAATAGTCTCATTACTTAAGAGAGCTGGTCCCTATGTGATAAGCTTGTAGTTCGATTCTCTTTAATTTTCACGTTAAAGAAAAACACGAATTATGACTTCTCATTTGAGAAAATTATAAATACTGGAAAATTAAAACCCATAACAAATAATATTCGGAAAAGACTTTCCACACAAAAACGTGTCTTTGTCATAAAAAGAGTTTTGACGAAATCTTCATTTTCTGTGCAGTAATTGTTTGTCTACCAAATGTACAGTAGCTATGAAGTAATCGTCTAGAATGCAAGCGCCTTCAGAGGCTATTCCCAAACAAATTGAGATATATATTTCACTTATCACAAACTATCCTAAATATATTATATTTTAATAAAAACATTAGTACCATTTTTGAGAAATCGAAATTTTCGAAAAATAGTCCATATAAGGGGAAGTTGTAGGTGGGGGATTTTCTTAAAACTTTTCGTGTTACATCCTTGAACAATGCAAAACTAAAATATCAATTTTTGGTATTTAATAGACTTACAGTTTTTAGTTCAAAGACACGCGCGGATACATACAAACTCTCACATACCTTTCCTGAAAATTATTTTTTTATTCAGGGTACCTCAAAATATATATATTTCTGGTGAATTCTCGACATCAAATTTTGGGTGAAATGCAGTACTTCTCCTTTATAATAGTATAGGGTGTAAAAAGAGGGTACTTTGAACATGGATATCAACAAAATAATTAACACTGAAAAAAAATAAAGTTTTGAAATGTTAAATTCAGTTTTATAGGACAGAAACATCAGTAATAGTACGAAAAGGATGTTAAAAACCTATTAGAGAATGTAATTTTCCATGGGGCAGAAAGGCCGCGCCGTGGCCGAGTGGTTAGACCACTCGCCTCTCAAGCGACCGCATGTGAGATTTGTGGTGGACAAAGCGCCGCTGGGACGGATTTACTCCGGGTTCTCCGGTTTCCTCCGCCATCGCATTCCCCCAGTGCTCACCGCCTACGGTGTCATTAAAGCGGGCGTTAAACACTACCAAAAAAAATTAAGCAGAAATAGGAACTTTGAATAAATAAAAAAAAAAAACGTCCAGTAGGCATAGTGCACTGGAAATGGACTTCTGGAGAAGGTCAGCCAGATTATTCAGAAAAGATAGAAATACCTCGAGTTATGGAGGTGGAAGAAGATAGCGTTGTAATAATTGAAAGGAAACGACTTCAGTGGTGCGGCCACAAACGTAGAATGGAAAAATGAACAATACACAGAACGTGCAGAAATGGAAAATTAAAAGGGAAGAGAGTAAGAGGATGACCCGCCAACACCAGGATACAAAATGTACACATGGAAAGATTTGGTGCAGTAGAAGAAGTGATACAAGCGAGCTACATGGCGTAATATCATACCATGTGGTGTAGAGTTCTGAACAATAACACTCAATTTTGTAGATTTGAATGTTTTGTAATTTGATATTGTTCTGTTATAGAAAAACTATGTACTGAGGAAACTTCTCTCTTAATAAATAATATTTTATAGATAATAAATAATATTTAATATTATATTATTATTATTATTATTATTACCGGAAATAAACCCTGAATCCCTTCATATCGCAAAAAGCAGTGCTTTATGGAATAATAATAATAATATATTATAATATACTACTATTATTATTCCACAAAGCATTGCTTCTTGCGATATGAAGGGATCCGGGTTTATTTCCGGTATAGCAAATGTATATTATCCCTTACTAGGGACGTAATAAGGGATACGCTCAGGTGCTTGTGACCAATTGGGTATATTATTTCAGATATAGTGTCATCTCACTTTCTAAAATCCGAATGTTTTAAGCAATATGTTGACGGCATTCGGTCTTATTGAACTTATGTGTCTCTACCATTACACTCTACTCAAGGTGTTCTGAAGGTGTGGATGTCTGAGGGAAGGGAAGTTTGCAGCCATATTATATGCAATTGGCAAAAACCATCAATTATTTATTATTATTATTATTATTATTATTATTATTATTATTACTGCGGTGGATGTGTTTGAGATAATTATGGTATTTCGGTTATCTCATCATTTCAAAACAAAAAATTATCAATTACTTTTATGTCTTTATTTTCTAATTAATATGAAAATTTTGTCTTATCTTTTATTTTATTTTGAGTAAAATATCACATTTTTACGATTTTTGCATCACAAATAAAATGCATAAGTTGAATCTCATTTATATATATATTTTTTTTTTTTACTTTCGCCACTTATACTGTCACTTATTTACTCTTAACTAGAGTGAGTATTTGAGGGGGGGGGGCGGGTTAACCTCCTTTAACCTGGTAGATCGTATTCTACAACGACAAATTAGTTAAATCGGTTATATAACGCTAAAATGAGCCTGGGGTCCATGGAGTTTAAAATTACTCGACATTCTCTTCTCAGAGTCAGGAAAACTCTGGAAGAAAACCCTTTCAAGGTAACTCACCCTAATCGACATTCAAACCCTGGACCTCATGAATGTGAGCCAGACACGCTACTCCCCATACTTCAGAGACGGGTTAAGAGTGTTGTATTCCTTCCAAAATTTTTAATATAAAGATTCCACCAAAAATGGATGTTATTTTATGGTTTCATAGAATATATCATACTGGATACTATATGGTCTCGGTATCATTTATTTTTTTAGACGGAATTTCTCTTTTACAGCCGCTAAAGAGATTAATTTACAAAAATCGTTTGTGTATTGTAGGGTTTTTTAATATTATTTTGTAGCCGAAAACTCGCTTCAAAAATGGTGTTCTATGGAATAATAGCAAACGTTGAATATTTTAGATTCCGTGTTCAACATTGGTGAGTTGTTGATGGCATATAGACCAAGGTACATGAGCTTAGCCATGCTTGAAAATTACTTACCTATAATTGATATCACAACATTGGTGAGTTGTTGATTGCATATAGACCAAGGTACATGAGGTTAGCCATGCTTGAAAATTACTTACCTATAATTGATATCACAACATTGGTGAGTTGTTGATGGCATATAGACCAAGGTACATGAGGTTAGCCATGCTTGAAAATTGCTTACCTATAATTGATATCACAACATTGGTGAGTTGTTGATGGCATATAGACCAAGGTACATGAGGTGTATCTGGTTAGCCATGCTTGAAAATTACTTACCTATAATTGATATCACAACATTGGTGAGTTGTTGATGGCATATAGACCAAGGTACATGAGGTTAGCCATGCTTGAAAATTGCTTACCTATAATTGATATCACAACATTGGTGACGTACGACAAACGAGAACTGATTGATTGAAAGATTTGTTCGACTAAGGACAATTTACTTCTGTCCCCGAATGAGGAGGACTCTGGCAATCAGAGTGTAGATGATGGAGAAAGTGAGAAGTGCTGAGCAGGTGCCCAATCCAATCGGAGCCGTATCCACACATTATTGATTGTGGTATTGGGTCATTGGTTTTCTAGATTTCGACTGCAGATTGCGGTTCACACGTTGGCTCACCTATATTGGTCGATGGGTTACGGCGTGTTCATTTCCCTTTTGCGCATTAGAATACCTTAACTCTATGTTCCTTTGACTGGAATTTATGAAATACGAGTAGTTCGCAACTACTCTCGTAGTACCTTAAATCCATCTTTGCAATATTAGGCAGAAAGTGGAACTTAGAATAGTGTTTAGGGATACTTTTTTTTGTAGTGTTTTTACTACATATCACACCGCAGGCGATGACACTGAAGATCCAATGAAGATAGAGCACCGGTGGAATGCGATAGCAGAGGAATTCGAAGAACTCGGAGATAAACCACCCCTGCGCCGCTTTGTCCACCACAAACCCCACATGCTGTTATCTGGAATCGAGCCCGAGCTGTTGTAAAGGGATAAGCCAGTACTGATTAATATACAATTGGTAAACTGGTAAACAAAACTTTTAAATATTATAAGATTTTTATTATGTGTCTTTAATTTCTCATCCAAAGTAAACTATAATTTGAAGAAAATACTTGCTTGAGGTCCTCTGAATAAACACTATGAATCTCAGAGAGCGAGAGAGAGAGAGAGCGAGAGAGATTATATATGAGAGACAGAGTGAGACAGAAAGGGAAGTGTTGGACACCATAACTCAAAGACAAAAAGTTAAATAACAAGAAATTGTAATGGTATTTACTGATACCCCCTTCAGACTATCATTTGAATTATATTTTACTTTATGAAAACTAACTCTAGCAATTTGATTAAAACATATGTTTGAGATATTGAGAAGACAAATGTAAATATATTTTGTTCTCTTTGTTTTAGTATAGTGTAGATATATAAATAGAAAAGCGATAAGGTATAGAAATAAACTGGCTTTAAAAAGAGTACAAAGCTCATTAAAATAAACAATTGCTCAAAGCAGTTTTATTTACATAGCATTAGCCATTTATAAAATATTAGCTTTGGTTCATTTGAATTGATCTTTATTTTAATTACAAGTTTGAAGTGCCATGTTTTTATTTTTACTGAGCTTGGGCTAAATGATGCAACTTCAAGAGAGCACGCAAAAAAATTGGCGTACTTATTTTTGGTTACTGCAAAAATGTTCCTGAACAGCTATTTCCAAATTTAAAGAATAAACAGCAAGTAGAAAGAAAAACAAAAAAAAAACCCTTTTGTATGAATTGTTTTAAAATAAATATATAAATAAATTGTGTTTGTAGAGGTAGTCATGTGATTGAGACACATTTTTCAATTTCCTCTTTTTTGAAACGGTTTTAGAATGGTGGTATTAAAAGACACTCTACAAAATATAACCTGAAATCTAGAATATGTCATACTGTACGTATACTAGAAAAGATCCGTGTGTGTCTGTGAATGGCATAACTCAAAACGAAAAGTTCGTTAAACACCAAACTTAGTATTTTCAAGGATGTGACACGAAAAGTTCCGAGAAAATAGTCCCACCCCAAACTGACCTTTACATGGAACATTTTTCGAAAATGTTGATATACTTCTTGTTATTGTTTTCAACTTTAAACTAAATCAACAAACTCACTACAGACGACTTAAGCGGGAAGTCATCTGTAGTTTCTATCTCTTATGTCTTACTCTTGGTCATGCAATAGAATGTCAATTGTTTCACATAACGACCAACTTTTAAAATATTAACCTAATGTATTCCCTATTTCCCCTCTACTAACAAGGAGCAAGCAATAACTATGCTATGTTTATCTTCATCAGCATCTGTAGATAAAAGAATTATCTTTCGTAAAAATAGTATGTTTGCAGAACAGGTAGGTAAAGCCATGTGAATGGAACACATCAGCATTTTTGAAAAGCAACCACTGTACTTAGCTAAGAAAAATTAAACAAAGAACAATGTTGGTTTCGGAAAAGTTTAATGATAAAGTTTTCTTTACAGGGAGTTTTAACATATTAACGAATTTTTGTATTTTATGTATGTAATGCATTTGTATTTTTTTTTTTCGCTTCAAGTCCTTTAACCTGGTTGGTCTTATCGGACGATGAATGAAATTGGTGAAATGATGCTCAAGGTCCTTGGATAAGGGAAAACATCGAAATAAACCTTAACTGGGATTCGAACTCACGACCTGTTGAATATGAGGCAGACACATTACCACCACACTCCCAGGCGGGCTCATGTGTATGTGAATTTCTGCTGACATCATCAAAAGCGACGTGGATTAACCTAAGACGTGCTAACTACTATTCGTTTCATTATATCGAATATCAGACTTTGTTTTATAGATGCAGGCAGGTGAGCGCTCATACGTGCGCATTTTTTACTGAAAATGTGATGTGTTATGTTCATATAACTTTCTCTACCCATCATTTTCCTCTGGCGCAGGGTATATAAGGGAAATAGCAGTACCACCGATACCATCCTTGACTGTACGCTGAGGTCGGATTGTGGTCTCTTCCATAATTTCGACCTGGCCCTAGACCGTCTTCGTCATCAATCATTATTATGTTTATTTTTCTATACTTTCTTCAAACTATTCTTATAAATGTTTATTTTTGCTATTTACTTCATACTAATCCAGACAAAGCTTTCTCGAAATAGTTTTATTACGCATTTCTTTGCAAGTACAAGGGTAGCAGATGAAGTCCAGTCGATAGTCAGATATTTAAGGGCGGAACGCCATATGCTAGACTTAAATATCCATATTGCTCCCATGACAACTGAAGAGCGAGGACGCTCCAAAAATAACGAAGTATTGAACTTGTTTACCAATGCTTCACATTTTTAAAACACAAAAGGTTATTGGGAATAAATTGTGTTTTAACGAGATCAACATTTTTTGGTCTTAGGTTTTTTTTTTTTTTTTTCTATTTCTTATCGTTGTAGAATTTTTTAGAAAACTAAAAATTTAGAAAAGATTCATAGTGGGGAGTTTTGTTGAAAATCTACGTGTCCCATTCTGGGAATATGATGCACTTAAAATCAGGTTTAGCAACTATCCAACCTTTTCTTTTTAAGTTTTGCTGTTCAAATTCTACAGTTACCTAATATTGATTTATGTTTTATTTTTTAGATAAGAGGCATCAACATATGCACTTACGGTGGAATCTCCTCTGGGTGGCCTAACTGCGAGTGTACAGATAACCCTTCGTGCGTTAAAAGAGTTGCAGAACTCAACGAGGCTATTTCACGTTAAAACCCACCAGTCAAGTTCAAGTTCTCCACTGGCGGGTTTTATCTTGAGGTAGCTTCGTTGAGTTCTGCAACTCTTTTATCGCACGCAGGAATAGGTACAAGGATTAAATGCTGGGTAGATGATCCACTAGGTATATCGAAGTTTCGGGTGAATGCATCCTTCCTCTACCTACTGGTTAAGCAAGCGAGGTGGTGCCGTGGTAAAGTATGCGCTGGCATTCGGAAAGTTACGGTTTTGTTCCTGGTGATAGTCTTATCTGACCCACGTTTTTTCGTTTTTATTTTGAAACACAAGGTAGTTAATTCTTCCATATCCTGAAATTCCTTTCCTCCTTGTAATTACATTCATCATTAAAACTTTCAGGGTTTGAAGTGTCAGGGATGATTCTTCGTGCGACATGGCAGGGAAAAGGATTTTCTCTAGACTCTCAGCGTCTCTCCTAGTTCTTATTGCTTTCCCATCTATTCGAATTCTTTACTTAATTGATGAAAGTATCAAATCAACATTTTATTTTAAAGTACCCTTTGATATTGTATATGTATTGTTAAGAGTAATTTTAACCGACTTCGGGTGGTTGCCAGGTTTTAAGTATCACCTTAGTGGCATGGGCCATGTGCTCAGTGTAGCTGTCTGTTTGTCGGAGCGTTTCAATGCGGTTACTGTAGAGACCCTGTCATTGCTACATCGACGCCCCTGGTTCCACCGCAGGTGTCTCTTCTGACCCAATTCCTCCCTCCTGTGACCGTCAATGGAGCATAGGTGTAATAACCCACCGATTTAGTGTCCAGTGCCCTCGGCACTACTTTACTACCCCCCTAGTAGGTATAAAGTAGAGCTAATTTAAAATAAATCCCTTGTAATATTGTCCCTCCAATGCATACTAAGCTCCAGTTGTACTAAGTTATATATTTCGTCCACATACGTCACTCTACAATTAAAACCAATGTTTCAAAAATACCAAAATATTATGTAAGTTTCTTATTAATTTCCCCTTTTTTCTCTGGTGTACGGATTCATTAACATTTAATGCTGAAAAATCGTCAATCAGCATTAACATTAAATTCGTCCAATATACTGGACAATGGTCCAAAATAAAATGAACACTCAGTAGCTAGATTCCTGCATAAGACTTTGCAGCTATAAGCTACAGTTTTTGACTGCCAAAATTGATGTTATGCGACTTTATTACATTCGGTACACAGATATTACATCTGAATGGTTTTTCATTTTATGTCCTATTTTATTAGCATGTTTTTGCAACTCCTATACGAATAACAACAGAATTGTTTCTGAAAAGCAAAACAATTCTTCTTCTTTAAACTTTATGATCCTAGTATTTTGCTTTATATATTTCAGTAAATTCCGCTGCAGTTGATGTAAAGGTGGAGCTGTATATTTCTCTTATATGTGAACCACTCTGGGAATTGAGACGAGCCCATAAAAGTTTTATGAGAGCTTCCTGTTATACCCGGATATCTCTTCTGTTGTTATATCACTGTATCGCTGGTAGTTGAATTGATCTACCTTATCTCACGTTCAGATCAAATTCATATTCGGAAGATTTTTTTCCAGTAATCTATGTGAAGATAAAACAGATTTAGATAACTATAAGATCTAAATAGATCAAGAACCACACATACTAAGAAATGTGCGCAATTTGACCTCGGTTCCTTTCGCAAGTGCCGAAGATGGAGAGCGCCTGTCAGTTGGTTTGAAATGTGAGGAAATCTCTCTGGATACTGATATCCTACTAGCGTTAGCAGTTCTAATTGAAGCTTAAATTTGGATCAAACAGTTAACGAATAGAAGTTCTTTTATTATAAAGTGCGTAATAATTTATTGTATTACATAAGATTAGTATTATTGAAAACAATTAAAATAATAAAAATCAATTTAAAGGTATTAGATCGATATGTTATAGACGGTCAATATCTAGAAATTTTTTGAACAGTTTTACCAGTAGACATGTTTCAGTATCAGCAAATACTCATGTATACTACTGGTGTTAACGAAATATATTTTATCTTAAGTTAAATGCATTTTAAACATATTGTTTTTCTCTACCTAAAATTAATAATTATATTTTTCAATTATTCAAACTCTATTACGTCATATCGTCGTATATTGGACCACTTTTACGGCAGTTTGTAGATCAGGAAATTTATAGTTCGCTGTTTGCTTGTGATGACATTGAAATTCAAGAATAAATTGTATAAAAATACCGGTTTCTCATATGAGAAAGTTATGTGTTGAATAATTTAAACCAATAATATGCATCTGACATAAGTTCTGTGTTTTGGCGAGATCTACCATTTTTATGCATTAACAAAGTCCTCCAGTATGAAGAGAACTTCAGAAGTTATTTCAAGAGTATTCAAGATAAACATTTGTTATGAAAATAACTTACACTTATGGCATTTTAATCAAAATCATCATAGCCATTTGTGAGAAAATCAAAGTTTTCGAAAAGTGATTAGGGTAGGGGCGAGATGATTTTCTTCAGTCTTGCTGTGGCATCATTGAACGATGGAGAACTTCAAGTTTTGTATTTAGCGAAATTTTCGTTTTCGAGTTATGCTGAATACAGACAGGCACACATACACAAGTGCACGGACTTTGATTTTTACTTTCTCTCCACATACTTGTACATAGTGGAAGTGATGTATTCCGCTCAAAAATTCGATACCGAGATTTCACGGGAAATACACGTTTTAGGCCTCCCTAAAAAAAGTATTTTCAGAAAAAGGTCCGTGGGTTTTGTGTGTGTTTCTGTGGACAGCATAGCTCAAAAACAAAAAGGCCGTTAAATACTAAACTTAATATTGTGTTTGTTTTTGAGCTATGCTGTCCACAGACACAAACACACAGGTAGACAGACAGACATGAACCTTTTTCTAAAATACTTTTTCGGACTTATTGGACCCCAAACTTAAATTTCCGGTAAAATTTCGATATCGAATTTTGGGTGGAATACAATACCTTCTCTATCCAATACATGTGGGCTAGAGAAGGTAAAAATACATTTTTGAATGATTACGCTCAACGTTCACCTATGTGTACCATTAAGATACGTAAAAACTATAAGGTTATCGGGAATGACCTATATGATGCTTCATTCTGCATGTTGCAAATAGTATGGTTTTTATATTATATCGATTGTTATATGAATTTCGCAGAGTTGCAATTTTATTTGCTGACGACCAGGTCAGAAAATAAAGGAGAGAGAACGACTTGCAATGTAACTAAACACTACTTAATAATATTATAAAAATACACAACATAAGAGGAGAAAAATAGTCATTAAGGGCCAAACTATAGCGCAAGTGCATAGTTTTAAATATTTTTTGTGTAGCCTAAATATTGATAAAATAAAGTTTGTTCTAGACGAAAATATCAAAAATATAATCGAATAAATGGAACAATAAGAATACATTTTGGAATAATTATGTCTGAAGATTTTAAAATAAGATTCCATAATTAGTTATCAAAAACTGTACTTCTACATGGAAGTCGAACAGGGATTCTGAAAGTCCAACATAAATAGCAAATTGAAGTTGCATAAATGAGGTTGCTGAGAGTTTCTAAAAATTTAACTAACTAGATAAAGTTAAAGACATTGAAATAAAAGATAAATTAAAAACTGAAAATATAAGATAGGAAATTTATCATTATAAAAGATAATACCACCATGTAGAAAGAAGGCCTTTTTAAATACTGCCAAGGCAAGTTTATTTTACCACCCTTTTGGAAAGCGTGACCTAGGTTGACCACGAACAGGTGGAAAGCGAATTGAAATATATTTATGGACGCTCTTTAACTGCTGTGCTCAGAGGCCTTTTTATCAGGCAAACGACCATGCTTACATCCGAAAACATCCATCGCCCTTGTTTGATCTTGGGAACTAGGCGCTAGCATCCCTAGACGACTACCGCTGAAGAGACAATATTAATCTCGGAACGGGACAGCAATGATCCATTTCGTGATGAAAAAACGAAGAAGAGCAGAATCGTTTAATGCACTCATTGATATGTAAAATAGGGCTTTAAGGAGCTTATACACATTGGATACAATATTTAAACTACCAGGTAACATAATAGGCTGTGGACATTTGTTGTCGGTACTCGTGTATTAGAAAAGAAGACGTTACTATTGACATACTGCTTGTAAGCCCAGTATAATTTTAGTATGAACGACAAGAGCTGGGAGTTAGTCGTGAAGTGGGCAAACTGAGTTTGGACCTCTCTAACAATGAAACTGTGTACCATTGAAACGTAAATCCTTCTCCCACTGTTCAAACAAGCTAAGCACAGTTTCACCACTTGAATGTATGTGCCACTTGGATAGCTTCCGGTTTTGTATAACTGCTCTTGCATCTACTACGCAATCATATTACTTCAAATTATTAAATACGCCACGCTCATGTAAGTATTAGGTTTTTGCATAAGAGATGATGATCAAAATATTGATTAATATACAGTTACAATTAAGTAGCACAAAATATTAAGTCGACGTTTTGAAGTGCTCATTTTATTTAAAATATAAAACCCTCCATAATCATTTTCATATAATGAAAAGAATGAATAGCGTTACCTAATAATTCCTTCCCTTCCTGTTAAATGTACATGCTTAGAGGTTAACTATAGTTTTTTTGCTGCACAAAGCACATGTGAGTGGGATGCGAGTTATTTCGTTTTATTACTTTATCTAGCATGTAATATGTTCAATTAAATAGTAGGGAGGACAGGTATTGTATTCCATCCAACATTTTGATATCCATATTTCAACGGAAATATATGTTTTCAGATAAACATTTTTAGAAAACGTCCGTACGCGAGTGTATGTGTGTGCGTGTCTGTGGACAGCATAACTCAACCAGTACCAAATACCAAATTTAAATATCAACTTAAACAAACTTAAATATCTTTCAAGGATGCAACACGAAGATTTCCGGGAAAATCTCACAACCTACCCCTTACACAGCACATTTTTCGAAATTTTCGATCATCTATATACTAGATTTAATGATTTTATTTGAAATACCGTATATTATAGATATTTATACGGCAAATAAATTTTGAGTATTAACATTTTTGGAAATAGCTCCTGAAGTTCCTCCTACTTCGAAGATATTTCATTAACTAGTCACAGTATAAAATATAGACAAAAGTTTATTAC